>CM061533.1:6094914-6412758 GCA_030545055.2 Neoaliturus tenellus
ACACAAAGTTCTCCCGCCAATGGGATTTTAGCAAGGATAAACAAACCCCACCACCATCTCTCCCGAGAAGGATCAGGTTTTTAAAAACGGGCTATAGTTCATGCGACCAAATAAATCAATAAATGATAAATCAATTATAGGCCTAACCGTCTAATCCAATATTGTGATTGTCAGCTCCGTTAATCAGCTAGAACTACACCGTCAAATATTACTTTCTACATTACGATTAATGCTATTTAAGAGTCATCTTCGCCTTTGGGCCAGGAGAACATTGTTGCGCAGTCGGCATTGTTAACCATACGGCTTTTAATGCAAAACATGGTATTTTATTCCCCTGTTTCGGACGCCGTTTTTCAACCGATTTTCTTTAAAATTCGTAAATGTTTGGTTGAATAGTTATATTAGGCCCCTCATTCCTCGAAATTCCGAAAATTTAACATTTACTAACTATTAATTACTAAGGAAAATCGAGTTATTTTGTGTTGTCACAGAGAGTAATTTTTGTAAATTTTCATAATAACGAGGTATGAGGGGCCTAATATAACTATTCAACTAAACACTCTCCAAATTTAAAGAAAATCGGTTGAAAAACGGCGTCCGAATCATGGGAATAAAATACCATGTTTTGCATTAAAAGCCGTATGGTTAACATTGCTGACTGCGCAACAATATGGGTTCCTGGTCCAAAGGAGGAGGTGACTCTTAAGATGAACCTCACAGTTTAAAATTCTCGAATCAATCCCAATGTTATTCTAAAGGGGCTATTTTAAATTTCAATGATGAATACCGCCTTTAATTTTAGCCCGATTCTCATCAATTTTCAGGGAAAACAACTACAGACCCAGACACCAAAAACTTGAAATCTGTTGAAAATTGTAGGGAAAGTTATCTTAACAAATATCCCTTAGCGTTTAAAATAAGTATATATTTTAATGATGGATACCGCCTTTAATTTAAGTCCGATTCTCATCAATTTTTGGGCCTTTGGGGGAATCTGTTGAAAATTGTAGGAGGAGTTCTCTTAACAAAAAAAAACCTTAGCATATTAAATCAATATCAATAATTCTACTCGCACGATCATAACCTTTAAAACAATTACACCTCAATCTTAAAAATCTGTTAAGTAGGTCGACATGATAAGGGATTTAACAGACGAAACCCTTATAGAATTAATATGATAGATAGAATATAATGCGACAATTCTAATTCATAGTTGCAATTTACACGACTTATAATTGACAATTTACTTGTAGTTGTTGATTTCGATCAAACTTTGTTATTTCTATAGATGATATACGACACAAAACTGTATATCTATTCTTATTCTATTCTATTCTAAACTAAGTCTATTCTTGAAACCTACTCAAAGGAATCAAGTAAGCACATGACCATCTATTACTACTTTATAGGCCTACACCAGGATTAATGCTATTTAAGATGAACCCAAATTTAAATAGCTTGGAATATGTTAAAACGAAAATTACAGTAATAGTTTACATAGAGGAGAATGTTTCTATGTTAAAAAAATTACATTATTATATCCCACCCTTATATTCAATATCTTAAAAAATATTTATTAGGATATTTTAACAAAATTTTAATTAGTGATATAACTTACCAAAATTATGTGAGCCATCCTCCAACAGACAGAGACCTGTTGCATGCCAGTTCGGAGGACTTGTGACCGCGACGACTTAAAATTTGGCTTTTGACCTGTCCTGTAGCTGCCAGGGGGTGGGGAAGGGCAGCCCCAATTGTGGGGAGGGGGGGGGGCGGTCAGTGCACCCCGGACTTCGCACCCTTGCTTGGTCTGTGACGTAGGCCTACCCGTACGCACGACTCGCACGAGGAAATGGCTTTGAAACGTGACAGAGAAAGTTGGTTCTGTTTAATCCAGTTTTCACAGGACAAATATATTTGGAGTGGATGACGCGCAGGGGCTTCCATATGACGTGTGTTTCCAATTTCAATTAAGTATAAACCGAAAGCCAAATGGGACGCTTTGCCGTAAATTAATGGAGTTATATTAACTGAGGATTTTCATATTATAATAAATTACTTACATTTTGATACCGTAAATAGGCTGAGGCCACTGCAAAACCTTCCTGGTACGGACTTTCATTGTGACATTAATAACGCTTCGATGATTTTTGCCGATTGACAGGTTTTGGTGCGGACTTTCATGGTCGCCCTGTACAGTTGTCAAAGTCCTATAAGATATTTTCTTTAATAAAATAAAATAAAATTAAGAGGGCGTTGGAGTCAATCCAAATTCCGCCTTTCCCCCAAAAGAGCAATGTTAAACGGGATGTCAAATAACTCTTTTAATTATAATCAGAAAATAATGGTTTATAGCTCTAAATAAAGGGTTCATCAAGGCGGATTTGGTTTGCGAGAGGAATTTTTTATAAAAATTAGTGTTTTTTACTAACTTGAAATAACAAAGCAAGTTTTTTACTACTTTTAAAACATTTTCTACAGAATTTTATAAATTAAACACAAAGAATCGATCTCGCAAAAGGAACGGGGAATTTAATTGTGATTCAAACGCTATTTATTCTGAACCCATCGGACAAAAAATAAAGAAATTATATGACAAATGCCGGGGACAAGTTTAACATTGCTCTTATGGGAAATAAATCCAACATGGCGGCACTCCAACGCCCTCTTAAGAATAAAATTCGTTACCGAATTTTATTTTTGTTATGCTGTACTATTTTATGCATTTAAAAAATTAATATGAACCTTATAACATTTCATTTTACATAGGGAACTCGTAAATTTTTGTCAGGAGGAATACATTATTTGTTTAGAAAAACTTTTATAAGAGCCTATTAGTCGTACAATCCAGTCTCTCGCTAGTTTCAAAATTTTATCATTGACTACTACAGAACGCTTCTTTTTCTGGTTTAGTCTAATTAAGTTTGCATTACGTTTTTCTACAATAAAGCACGATGGTATACAAAATTACAAGTGATTATCTCTTATGAACATGTTTTTTCTCATTAGTTTGTGGAACCTATTAGTCCTAATTACTAATTAAGTGCTTAATGAACTGGGCATGATATATATACAATTTATTATACGGTAACAACTAATATAGAATACCTATAGGTAATGTTCCATCAAGCTTTGTAGCTAATATTCACGAGTTATCTTAATGAATGGATATAGAGCAGTTAATATTTTAATTTTTATTTTAGACACATTATTAGGCCTATAATACTAAAAAGAATTTTAGTATTATAGGCCTATAATAAACTTATATTACGTATAGTAAACTTATATTACGCGCATTTGTTTCATTTTCTATATACTACTGAGCTTAGACGTTTGATCTCCTAAAATTATAATTACTTTGACACACATATATGGTAGTGATATGTAAAGCGCATTCCATTAAAAATTAATGTGCAGTCGAAAGGCAAAATTTCGTTTCCCACCAAAATGAAAATTGCATCATTAGTCTACCCTTCACATTACCTCTTTTTTTCTTTTTTTCAGATGTTGCTTTAATTGCACTCTTAAAATTCAGAGTAGAAAATTATTCTTTTTACATTTCAAACTTCAAAATAAGAGTATTTGTTTACGTAAAAGCAAAACATCAGCATAAAACTCCACAAGACTTTAGACAGGTGTAGGCCTACCGGTAATAACTCACAGTGATTGTGATTGGTTGGATTCTTGGCAGTGGAAGGAACGAGAAAATGGAGGAATTGAAATCTGTGTTTTGACACACATTTTGAACGGAGTAGAATAACTCTCTTAAATCACTCTCTTAATCTACTTTCCGTATTTGAGGGGCATGACAGCAATCCAAGATAAGAAGACAGTTTACTCTAGCGATTAAAGAACAGTATCTTATCATACGCTGTATTTGACTGCAAATATCACAGGACCCTTGCTCCTTGCTTTGATAAAGTAATAAAACAGTTATCCGTACACCCAAAAGTGCAATTATTTAGATTAGTAAAGTAACCTCATTGATTGGTATAATTTCTGTGGTTAGAACATTTTATAATACTAGTATACGTGTTGCTCGAAATCGAGCAATTTATTTAAATACAGTACAAATGTTACTTTAGCTCTAAATCAATGACATCCGACCAATCCAATAATGTGAATATCTTCAATCGCCAATAACTACACGTATTTACAGCTGATTATTAACAGATGTTTCAAATGCTTTATTCAGTCCCAATGTTATTTAAATGGGAAATTTTGAGATTTCAATGGTGGATAGCGCCTTTATTTTCGGTCCGATTCTCGTCAATTTTTGGCGGAAACAACTACAGACCAAGCCCCATCCAACGACACCAAAAACTTGAAAATCGGTTGAAAATTGTAGGAGGAGTTCTCAAGACAAAAAAACCCTTAGCGTATTAAATAAGTATAGATATTATTTCTTCGTTGATTACCAATTACAATACCTGACAGAGGTCGAGGGATTGAACTAAGTTATTGTGGCGTGTGAATTTGTTACTAAATAATTTAATAATAAAAATTAGTTCCCATTTTTTTTTTTTCAAAATTAGGAAAACTCAGTGAAATAACATTTTAGGGGTCCTTAGTAGTATTCTTAGGCTCTTAATACTTAGGAGGTGAATATTGTTTTGTAAAAACGTTAAAAACCGAACTTGAAAAATTATTTAGTCGAGGACACATCTTATTCAATTCTTTCTTCTTAATAATCGCGATGATTACAAGCAAACCAAACAATCATCGCTTGTTGGTGTATTGAGTAGGACTAGATCAGCAAAGCAATAAAACCTTTATGTGGGTTATATTTTTTTATACATTCTCTATGATTTGAAATTAATCGTTTTAAACAAGAATAAAGGAGTCTAGTTAAGCATTTAATTAAGAGCTCAGTTAGTTAGGTAAAACATTATAATTTGATGTATTTTTTAAGAGGTTGGAGGACCTCATAGACTATTGATCTGTACTTGGATCGTATTAGACAAATTAAGGGGTGAGCCGCTACAGAGCAAGGTGAAAGGTACTTATAAAAGTCGCTGGCAGAACACGGATTCAAACCCACAATGGATGGATTATTATTAAACCATCCATTGTTTTATTTACAATATTTAGGTATGTATTCAAGCTTTTAAATTTTTTTTAAATATTTAATACAAATCTAAATTAGGTACTTATTTTTTCTTTAGTTGGTCAATCTAGTCATTCACAATTTAAACTGGCCATACTTTTAAAACTATTGTTAAACTGTTGTTGCGTTTTACTTACATACCACTTTTAAAACATTCTTGATTAATTAAACCTCTTTTGGAACATTTTTCCCCCCTTAAGTTCAATGGATAGGTGTTTTTCTAACTAAAATACTACTTGTTGAGATCAAGTCAGTGAGAGAAACAGAGATTGATAAGCCAGAGGTTGCGGCTGGAGATTTATTTTTATCCTTGTTGATTTCCCTCTGGCCAAGGTCTTTTGTTTTTATCTCACTGTATCTAGCCTGACCAAGCTAATAATTTTGAATCACTAAAATGTTAGGTAGGTTTAATGATAGGTTTACTCCGTGACAGATATCTTCTAATCTTTACTACCAAGCTTTCAGTTTAAAAATAATACGGTTTTAGTGTACTTTAAAATAAAACTTATATTTCATTTGGTAAATATTGAAAAATACCAGATCTAATCTACAGTACTTTAGTGACACTAGCCTAGTGAAATGGTTTATTTGTGTTGTTACCTTTCATAAAACAAATATAAAATGTTTAAAGCTTTTATAAGAAAATCAACCAAACTTATATATATTTTACACCTTTCAGGAAACTTTTATCCTCGACAAACTGTATTGTACAGAATTAGCCGCACTGAAATTGTAATGGCCTTGTCCCCCCTCAGACTCTCCCACTTACAATGTTGTCATTTGTTGTTATGTTTAGCATGTGTAATACAGTATACCTAACCTTTCTGGATAAATTTGGCAACAATGCATCAACTCTTAATGGACTACTTTTATAACTTACTAATACTAATGGGGGTCTTGGCCTCCATGAATTGATGGAAGTTGGTCCCACAGCTGGGAAAAATCCAGTTTTTACCATAAAGCCCTTCGAAGTTTCTATCATTGACTATTTACACTACCGTGAATAGACCTCTCATCCAATGCATTTAGTTTGAGGCAAAAAAATGGAAGTTTTTTGTACGCCGGCACCAGAGTCGCTGCCATCGATGTTGTTATTATTTATCTGAATTTACAGTGTTGCAAAAACATTTCATCACAACATAAACAAAAACCTCCATTATAATATGTTTAATCCTTGATTGAGAAGAGTGGTAGCACTGACTTGCCTATCATATGATCTTTTGTACTTCCATGTACGCCCGCACGAGATCACACCACCGTCAATATGTTTCAGAAATAAATATAAGGTTAAATTACCTCAATTCCGTCATGGGTCCAAATTGGTATCCTTTATGGCTACCACGTGGTTTCGGAACTTCAAAGTTCCATCAACGGGCCTACAAGAACGTTTTCTTCCATGTAGAAGTCGTCATAGTTTAAAATGTTAAACAATTTGGACCCATGACGGAATTGAGGTAATTTAACCTTATATTTATTTCCGAAATTCAGTGGTCCTGAGCCTCAACAACAAACATGAATATGTTTCAAACACGCCTATGCTATGAGAAGTCTACTCACGGCAGTGTACATAGTCAATGTTTCTATTTAATCCTTATGGAGATTTTTTTTGCAGTTACTAAATTGGACAGAAAAATCAGCTGATAACTGTAGAAACAAACATATGTTTTAACATGTTAAACCCATGGTTCAACAAATTTATACCAAAGTTTACCTATTGGCCTGGTGAGTGAGCAGAGTGAACGAGTTTTATCTAAGAAAGGAGAGTGACGACTAATGATTTTACTGAGCATAAGCTCGGTCGCCCTGGTGTCTTTTACTCTAAAACAAACACTGTTTGCACGGGCAAAATTTTTTCCCATCCAAGGATTTTAGATTTTTTGGTTGAATATAGGGATTTTGGCCACCAGGTGTCAATTGGAGCTGGTCCCATGTCTGGGAAAAATCCGGTTTCCGACCGAAAGCCCTTCAGAGTTCCCGTGTTATCCTTAAACATTTTTAAATTGAACAAGAATAATCTGATAACTGTATATATAAAACAATGTGTTACATCTTTAACCTGTAGTTTAGGAAAATTTTACAAAAGTTGCAGCACCCTTCAGCCTAGGCAATGAGCGAAGCGAATGAGCTTGTCTTAAAAAGGAAGAGGGCGAGTGAGCTGAGCAAACGAGCTTTGTGTGAGAAACAAAAGTAATAATTTTACCGAGCATAAGCTCGGGCCCGCTTGTTACTATACTCTAAGACACCATTTGCACAGGTAAATTTTTTTCTCTCCAAGGATTTTTATTTTTTGGTTGAATAAGAGGATGGGGTTTTGGCCCTGATAAACCAACTAAAACTGGTTCCATGTCTGGGAAAATCCGGTTTTCGTCTTAGAGCACTTCAAAGTTCCCATGTTATCCTTATGGAGAATTTTTTTAGCTGCTAAATTGAACAAAAAAATAAGCTGATAATTGAAGATATATAAGCCAATATTTTACATCTTTAACCTGAGGTTCAACAAATTTATACCAAAATGCAGCTCTCTTTGGCCTGGCGAGTGAGTTTAGCAAATACGTCTTGATAAGAAACATGATACTTTTATCGAGCATAAGCTCGGCCCCCCTGGTACTTAAGAATGTAAACTGTTAATGAAACAACAAATTTATTTTCAGGGGTTTTTTATATTCAGATTACATCACTTTATCTTCTCCTTGATTTATTATGTCTGAGTCCTTCCTTTGTGGTAAACACTGCAGGTGCCTGTCAGTTTCAAATATGAAGGAGCTCGACCTGTGTACACAACATGTTTGCAGAGATGACCAAACTGGAATATCCATCAACTACCAGCTGTTGACTTGTATTTATTTTAGTACCTTTGAGTGTGCGTGTGCGCTAGGTCTATATGATATGTGTTTAAGTGTGTGTACAGTCGGTTAGCTCCGGTGACGTTATGCTTTCTCTGTCCACAATTATGAGGTTCGAGTTCATTTCCACGAGGTTTCGCTCATGAACGCGACTTCACCTTCACCTAGGATTCGCACACACGGTTCTCTCCTCACCAGGTAAAGTAATTTTTAACATAACATTAATTTATGTAATAGAAGAAAACTCATTAGGAATTTTTATACAGTTTTATATAATTTCCCAGTGTGATTTTAAAATATATCCCTATCAAGTGAAATTATATTGTCCTGGAAATTTGACTAGTCAATCATGATTTTCAATATAAGAGCTTTATGTTTTTCACAATTGTTATATTAATAAAAAATCTTTATCTTATAAAAATGACTTGCTGTATCAAATACATCATTTAACTTTGCTTGAAAAAACACGTAGTTACATGTGTAAAAGGCTTTTCAATAAACTTCCTGAAGCTCTAAAATCAGTGTTTAGCACAAGCAGTTTCAATTCTAAGTTAAAATCTTTTTTGCAAGAGAAATGTTATTATTCTGTGGATGAGTATCTAAACGACACTTTTTAAGTACATAATAAACTTGAATTTTTTGTGGTTTCCAGAGTTGAAAGAACTAGTTTACTATCTGTGCACTTCCCTTTTTATCTCTTTCTATTTTTTATTGCAGTATGCATTTTTTTTAAATATAGTGTAAGATTTTAGTTTCAAATATTGACAATGTCACCTGTAAAAATAGCATAGCTATTGTAAACGTTATGTGACAATATAGTATATTTCGTCACTAGTCCGGAAAGTGGTCGTTATCGGTGCAAGATCGAGTTTCAAGTACGAGGCGAAGCCGAGTACTTGAATTCGATCGAGCACCGATATACCACTTTCGGACGAGTTACGAACAGTATTTTTCATCATACCACCTTTAATAAATATACAGTTTGGATAAAAATTGATAAATTTTAATCTATATACCCCCTCTTACGTTGTTATTTGTTTATCTTGTATTTGAACTATTTACAACTAAACAATCAGCTGTTTGACATTTATATATTGGAGGCAACGAGGTTTAAGTTACTGTAAGCAGAATAGCAGCGCTAGTGGTGTCAAACATTGGAAGTTTTTTTCCGGCCTAGTCCCGAAAACCACTGTTTCGAGGACAAGTCCCGAAAACTTTGTTTACCAACACATTTATCCAACCCACCGGGAATCAACTAGTTTCGATCACAGGTGACCGTTCCAAAAACAATGTTTATCGCAATGGTATGATGAAAAAGAGATTTTGATTTTTATTTTGATTTTGACTTAAAAAAAGAAGGACCATCAGATTTTAGCTGTTTCTCAATAGCAAATCAGAGAGAAAGTTATAAAACTGTGAAATATTATTATTTATCACTTAACACGTTCGCTACCACAATGTTAAAAAAAAATCGTAACCACAGCCCGCCGCCGCAATTTTGCGGCGGTCGAGTTCTACTGAGAGCCCACCGCCGCATATCTGCGGCGGCTGGGCTCATTAAAATAGACTGCCGCCGCATATTTGCGGCGATGGTTCCATGATACTAAATACGAAATTTCTTCAGTGCGGTCTATTTTAATGGTCAGACAGTTTAGGCGCGGTCTACGGGATAGTCCGCCGCATATGTGCGGCGCTTGGTCTGTGGCTAAAACGATCACTGACGTCACTGAAATGTTTTACGTACATTTTTATTTAATGTATTTTTGAACGTAACATTTGTTAACGCATTTGATATATTTTTACACAAATATTCATCAAGTCTCTTATATGACACATTGAAAAAAGTTTATTGTGTAAGAAAAATATATAAACATTTGCATTTTGTAAACTTGTAAAACATCATAATTATACTACGTAAATGAATTGTAAACAACTATTTTTGTAAACTAAATATTTCAATACAATGTTTTTATGTATAAGCCGTATTTTATTTTTCGCTTTTCAAAGGTTATGACTAAAAATAAGGTTATATTATTGCCGACGCTAATATGCGTCACTTAGTCTCTGACCATGCGCCGCAAATGTGCGGCGCTCAAAAAATTGCCAAAAATGAAGAGAAAATTGTATATATTTTTTTATTTAATGAAATTAAGATATTTTGAAGTGTGAAAACTAATTTTGGACGGTTTCTATTCGTGGTCTGTGGCATAAGTCACAACCACTAGGGCCGGTCTACAGGGAAGTCCATGATTATTTTCGTGGGCTGTGGGATTGGCCGGACCGCCGCATATATGCGGCGGCTGGTAGCGAACGTGTTAAACTCAAAAGTAAACTTATTAATAAAATTTTTCTCTACATAGTGATTATAAAAAGTGTTTTTTCTGTATTGAATTTTACCTTTACTATGGTGATAAGAAGGTTGCTAAAGATGTAACTTTATTGATGGTTTGACCTTGAGTTGAGTTGACAATCAAGGAACCTCTTCATTACCAACTTTCTCCTTTCATTAAGCAGATAATAAGTTGTGCTAGCAATTTCACATTTCCGTGGTTTTGGCCACAGTATGGTCATCAACAAATCCCCACCCTAAGTCCCTAATGAATATCCAATCCAAGTCCACTTCCCCAGTCACTTTTGAAGAAGGCAGTGTGATTTAGTGAATGTTCTTTGTTTTCCTACAACTTTTCACTGGAATGTTATACTAAAGGTACACTAATTAAGGTTTTTATAATCATAATTTAGTACATTCAGCAATTGTTATGTAAAAAAAAAAAAAAAAAAAAAAAAAAAACGGAAAGTTTTAAAGTCTTCATTAATGTAAGTTTACTAATAAAAAGTCTATTTTATGACTCGTAAATCAAATGTGTTCTATATTTTCCAAACTTTGTTCATGTAGTTAAAACATAACAGTAAACAATTTTTTAAACAAAATTACAAAAAATCATTTTCAAATAGAGTTTGCATTAAAATACATCATTATATTATACTTGGTGTGTATCATTTTATATTCTTGTTTCTAAGTTAGTAACATAGATGAAATATCTATGTTAGTAGTGTATCATTGATATTAAGGCTGGGGTAAATAAGAAATTAACCAATAGGATGAAAGTTGTTAACTTATCATTTACTTTTATTATGCTATGTGTATAAATTCTTCTACTGAGCTTTATATGGGCAATTCTTATTGGTAGGTAAATAACCTAATTGGGGAAAAACTTTGCAGGAGGGGTTTTAGGTTGTGGACTTTATTTTTAAATCACATTTAACAAATCTGAAATAGGATTTTTGTAAATTTTATGCATTGTAAATAAATGTCAAGTAATAAATTTATTCTTATATATAAAAAAATATTGTATAAGATTTTTATTTACATCATATACAGTGTTTATTAAATAGTCTATTATTTAATTAATGACCAAGAATTGTAAATGAGAGTTTCTAAATTACTTAACACAAAACTTATTAGGCAAAGGATGTTTTTCTGTTGAAGTAATGGGCTCTTTCAAACAACATTGATTACCCGCCTTCAAGGACATTTTAATATTTTCATTTATTTATTAACAAGTGTGTGCTTCTTTTGACTGATAATTTGACAAAGATTGTATTTTAAAAAAATGCTCATTTATTATTGGGTGTGACTGGTTTGATTAATCCCATACTTTAAGAATTAGGAAGAGTTTAAAGAGTTGCAACCAAAGTTTTAAAACAAGAGAATCAGCAACAGTGATTAAATCAGCTGTTAACCCATTAACCCTATAAATTAAATCCATGTCTTACAATTTCAAAAAATTCATCCAGAATGCAGCATCCTCCGGCAGACATTAAAATATCGTGAAAGGCGAGTGAGCAAAGCAAACGAGCTCCTCTTCAAAGAAAAATGCCTCTTGAACTTAGCATTTTAGCATACAGTCTGTGACTAATATTACTATGACTACAGTCCGTTTTTTTAAACCTGATCCTTCAGGGAGAGATGGTGGAGGGGGTTTGTTTATACTTGCTACTATCCCATTGGCTGAAGCCTTTTGTTTTTTTTTTTTTTTTTTTTGGTTTTTTTGTTGTTTTTGTTTTATGTCACTGTTGCATACCAGATGGTAATTTTACATCACAACATAATGTGTATCAGTTTTACAATATTATTGGTAGTAGGTGTTTTTTAATCAGTTTACTTTAGAACTGTTACTTTTTAACAAGGAATAGGTTTGGCTTAGAAATATAATAGCTGACTAGGAGTTACTGAAAGATATTATAACTTATTTAAAACGTTATTTGAGGAAATCTGGTACTCGACACACGTTTGTCACGAGTTTAAATGTGTTGTTTACAGTTTAAATTTTTTGTTTACAGTTTAAACCCCTCCCCCACCCCAATTTTCTCGAGAAGGATCAGGTTTAAAAAACGGACTATACAATGAATTTTTTAAGTTTATCAAACAAATGCTTATCCCCCACATACTGTTCTGAGTTATTTAGTGCCTTAAATGGGTTTTCTATATCAAAAGTTATATGAGATTATTAGTACACTGGGCTAATTCAAAACAAGTTAAAGGTGCATCAGTTATTAAAGTATATGAGAGTGTATTATTGTTTTCTGTTAATTAATGATCTATTTCTAATAACATTGATTACCTGTTTGATACCAAATTTCTTGAAGTAAAAAATATCTTCAAAAACATCATATCTAAGAGTTTAATTTTACCATTGACTATGTACACTAACGTAAATAGACCTCTCATCCAACGCATTTAGTTTAAGGCAAAATTTTGGAAGTTTGGTGTACGCCACACCAGAGTCGCTGCCATCGATGTTGTTATTATTCAGCCGAATTTACAGTGCTGCAAAAACACTTTACCAAAACATAAACATAACTTTCAGTTATAAAATGTTTCATCCTTGTTTGAGAAGAGTGGTAATACCGATTTGTCTATCATATGTTTTGTGTACTTCCATGTACGCTGCACGAGATCGCACCACCGTCAATAGGCTTCACACACGCCTATGCTATGAGAAGTCTACTCACGATAGTGCACATAGTCAATGATTTTACTTTGCTCGTTCTCTTTTTCCAGGCGGACAATGAAGAATCATCTCTTCCACGTGGTGTGTCTGTTGGTCATCCTCGATGCTGTTTCTACCTCTCACATTCTCATGATCACACTGGGTGGCACCCACAGCCACAAGGTTGGTAAGACACTTAGCATAAGAAAATCATGAACTAGGTGTTGAAAAAGACTTAAAAATTTGAAAGTGATTTTAAAAACATAGCTTTTTAAGTCACAGTACCAGGGGGACCGAGCTTAAGCTCGGTAACATTATTACTTTCGATCTCACACAAAGCTCGTTTGTTCTGCTCACTCGCCCGCTTCCATTTTGAAGACTAGCTCGTTCGCTTCGCTCACTCGAGAGGCCGAGGGGTGTGCTGCACTTTGGTATAATTTTCCTTTAAAGATATAACATATTGGTTTATATCTACAGTTATCAGCTGATTTTTGTTCAATTAACAAACTCTCCAGAAGGATAACATAAAAACTTTGAAGTGCTCTAGCGCGAAAACCGGATTTTTCACAGCTGTGGGACCAGCTCCAATCGATTTCTGGTGGCCAAAACCCCCATAATCAACCAAAAAGTAAAAAATCCTTGGAGCTAAAAAAAACTTTGCCCATACAAACGGAGCTTGTTTTAGAGTATAAGATTATCGGTAGCAATTTGCTAGGGAAACACATGAGGTATAAACTAAAGCAATAAGATATTTTATTAATATATGAGACTAAGTTTTTTAGAACGATTGAGTCCTCTGAATAAGATTTACATCTAGCGATATATGACCAAGTACCAGGTTAACCGAGCCTTGCTCGTTGGTTTTAATTCAGTTTTGATATAGTGTCATGGTAGTAAAGCTATTAAATTTCCTTTATCAACCAACTATACCTCTTCACATTTAACAGCTGTTTCAAAAGTTCTGCTTAACATTACAGTTCCTTTATTTTTGTATACATTTCGTTGTTATTTCGTTACCAAAATAGCAACCCATAAGACCAATGTTAAAAAATACGTTTTATAAACTTAAAGGTAGACCAAATTCGATTTTTCCTGGGATTGAGGCTGTTTCTAAACTTACTTTTGGGCCAAAACACTCTTAAATGTAAAGTTTAAGCAAAATCTTACCGCTAGATTTCGAGATCGTGGCACACTTATCCCTTCAGACATTGCTCGTATTATAGTATAGGATTCTTTATATGACACCCCAAAGGTTTTATTTTTATAATAACACATTAATTTACAGAATGTTTTATAATATGTTTGATAGTATGTTTTATATTTTATTTTAAATAAAGTAAAATTATTTTACCCATCTTATCAAGAGCTGGTAAGTTACGGTATTCATCCAATTGTACTCAAAACTGGTAAAACACCATATTTACTATCTATAGAGAGTTTAAAATATTTTTTCACTTCATCAACATCAAATTCAAATAAATGTAAATGTAAATGTTCATTATTTTTAATTGGAATAAGAGTTAAAAGGGAATTAAAGGGATTGTTCGCCAGTCAGGGGGCGACAAACAATATCTAGTATTCAGTATAAAACACTGTGGCTAAAGAACGCAGTTGCTGCACTCCACCAAGAGTGAGACCCAAGACTCAGGTAGATAATGTTGAGGGATGCTATTCTTGCTAGATGCTTTTCATTGATTAAGCTCACAGCCTGCACGCCTAGCAATTTCAATGGCTGTCGCTTGAGGCTGTCAATATCAGAGTCTCGTGGTTAAAAATTTATCACACAGTTCTTTGCACGCTCCTATTTTGTGCTTTTATTTAAAGTCCAAAAAAAGTAAAAAAGATTTGAAATAAAAGATAAAGACTTGGGCTATTTGATTCGCTTTTGGATTTTTTATATTTTGAATCCATATTAAGCCATAATGGTCTAAAGTTTACCAACTTTGCCATTAGCTATCTATCTTCTTATTTCTATAACGGTTACGTCTTTTACGTCCCTTTTTCTCTCGACCTACTGAACTGATTTTTATGATTGAGGTGTCATTTTAAAGCTTAGGATATAGCGCGTGGGCGTAGTATAATTAAAAAGGTCATATCGTTTCTGACTTCGCCCCCCTGACCATTGATTTATTTCTAGAGGGCGCTTTGAAATGTTGACCAACTTTTATTACAAGATCTTTAATGTGAATCGTGATTTAACAGCTGATTAAACTTACCTTCAGATGAATTTTTAAAGCCAGATAGTAAATAAAAATAGATCTCTGTCACTTCATAACCAACATACATACTTTAGGTTAGTTTCTTTATACAGAATCATAAAATGCGCAATTTGTGCACGGGCCACCTCGTAGATTAATATTTATTCAAAATATAAAAAAATCTAAAATTAAATCTTTCAGTCTAAGCCTTTATATTTTATTTAAAACCTCTCTCACTTTTACCGGACTTTAAATAAAGGCACTAAATGGGGGCGGGAGAAGCACCACATGACGTTCTGAGGGGAGCCCTTTCACCTGCTTTTAAAATTGTGCAATCTAATGTTAAAACGGTTCATTTAGCTAATGTATGAGCCATTTGGAAGGTTAGGCTAGAGTAACCGTTTGCTCTGTAACCAGGTACCTTTCCTGGCGCTCGGCCACGGGCTAGTGTCCCGAGGTCACAACGTCACCCTCCTGAGTGCCTTCCCCCCCGGCCCCCTCTCGCCATCCCACCCCTCGGGCACGGTCGTCAAGGAGGTGACCCCAGCAGCTCTGGTAGAGGCTGTGGAAGCCTTCAGCCACATCGACGTCCTCGGACGCAAACTCAACGGGGACAGCGCCTACTCTGTGGTGGACATCCTCAGTTATGCTTACAAGGTGTGAGTCTTTTGTTTGGCCAACACTCATTACAATATATGTTTTTATAAATTCAATCATTTTTGTCATTTAGTGTCTTTAAAAAATTCGTCAAATAGTTTTTTGTTTTTAAAGAAACATTTTGGTTTGAGAGAATTTTTAATGTTTATTAAACAGTTGAAGACGTCCCAGTTTTATTTAAACAACACTGAAAAATTATTCAAAGAACACAAGTCTCATATTAAATTTAACTGTCCCGAAAAATCACGGTAGCTGATTGCCTTTCTACCAAACACTCAGTTTAAAATTCCTGAAAAATCATAGCATAGCACAGAGAGGGTTAATATTTCAAAAATTTATTTTGAAGACTCTAAATTCCAACAATAATAAATAAAGTATGCTAATGTAAGTAGGCTGTCTTTGTATATTCTCTGAAATACAAAATATCAAACAATAAAAAAACAAACAATCCCAACCTCTAACAAGTATAACATTTTAACCTTCCACAGACGTGTGAGGCGTTCTTCTCCTCACCCCAGACCCGGGCTCTCCTCTCCTCGGTGCCGGATCTCCTCATCCTGGACGGGGCATTCCCCGAGTGCCTCCTGGCTCTGGCCGTCCACTTCCACCGTCCCTTCGTCCTCCTCAACACCGTCGCCTTCCACACCCTCCAGCTGTCATCGGCTGGCAACCCCTCCCTCCCCTCCGTCACCCCCTTCCTCGACTCTCCCTTCTCCGACCGGATGGATCTCTGGGAGCGGACCATCAACGGAGCGTACCACGCAGCCGCTCACATCTTGGCTGTTGTGATGAACAAGGTAGGGGATGATTAAATGTAGTAAAACGCACGAAAATAGTCCCATGAAAGTTCATGTTGATGTTAAATTTACTCAGAAACACATTTTTATACTAGCTTTTTCTAGCGGCTTCACAGGCGATACTTGATGTGAGGTTTAGCTCGTTCGCTGTTGAAAAAACCCAATGGATATAAATAAGTGACCTATCCACAGCACTAAGCTTGGTGTTACGAAATCACCATAAATGCTAAATTTAGCAGTGTCCTGAAATGCATGCATAATGTATCTAAAGTTTAATTATTTGTATTTCTTCTTTTGTTTATTTAATTTTATTTGTAGACAAAGGTGTTACTTAGAAATTCAGTTGAATCTCAGCAACTTTGATAACTTTGAGATTAAGATGCGTTCAACCCAATAACCCGAGTGAATATCTTCAAAATTATGAAAATGACCTTAAAACACAAATTTAAATATTCTATTGGAGCTTTACAAAACTGGCTACTGAGTCCTTTTATTGAATATCAGACTGATTAAGTAAGCATACACATTATAAAATTGTTTTTAATTATTACTAGTGTAAGTGTTGCTTGAAATTGAGCAATTCATTTTGATACAATACAAATATGTTACATTTAGTTCTAGCTAGGTCAGTGACATCCGACCAATCCAATACTGTGAATATCAGTAATCAATCTGAAAAAACCTATTGACAGCTGTACATTAACAGATGTTATATTGCTCAAACCAAACCCAATGTTATTCTAATGGGAAATTTTCAAATTTAATTTGAGGATAGCGCCCTTGTTTTAAGTTTGATTCTCATCAATTCTTAGTGGAAATGACTACAGACCAAGCCCTATCCAGCGACACCAAAAACTTGAAAATCGGTTGAGAACTGTAGGAGGAGTTCTCAACACAAAAAATGCCTTAGCGTATTAACAAAGTATAAATTTTAAAACATAAAAACTCCAACACTTGCAAAACACTTTTATTGGAATTCACAATAAGAAACATTAATCATTGTACTTGGCTTTTTTTTTTAACAGACTGACAAGAGGTAAGCACTATAATTAACCATTCATTAAACCCCTATCTTTTTACTATGTTGACTTAATATCACTATATCACTATTTTAAGACAGGGACTTCACATAGTGGGTATTTTAACCTGAATACCAAATGCTACTGGAACATGAGGATTCAAGGAGATATTTTCAAAGTTTTAAATGTATACATTATTACACTGATTGTTTCCTGTCATAATTTAATTCATTTGTTTTTAAAATTGTCAGTTGGAGAAATGCAGTGTAGTGTAGTGTTGTATGTGACGAATTTTTGCCAATGTTCCTTGTATGGCTCTTGACCCACAATGGAGCACAATGACCTTTTGTGTTACAAGAGAATTTCTTTGTGCCCTTAAACGGTCAATATCAACACAAGACAAGTTGAGACAGGTCTTTAATTTTTGTCAATCTTTTAAACACTAGTACCGACAATAACTTACAATATATAATCTTAGAAAATCTCTATATAATTTATTTGTAAAATAAAAAATTATAGAAATTTGCACTTAATACTGTAGGAGAAAGCCATTACAGTCACAGATGAGGAGTGCTTATAGACACTGCAGTGCTAAATATTGAGTCACAGAAAGGCACCCTTTGTACATACAGTACATAATAATGGTTTCCCCTATGACAAGGACTGTTGCAAATCAGTTACAAAACCGGATTAAACATACTCACGCCTAGATCCCAATATTTTGAAACTAGTGTTGGGAGTTAATTGTTTTTAAACCGTCACCACTACTGTCTAGAGGAAAAACCAATGAGGTGATTTGGTTAGATATCAGAGAGAATACCTGAGAGAGTGATCGCCCCCTTTGACCCCCCCCCCCCTGTGTAAAAAATTATTTATTCCTACTCAGGCATTTTACTTACAGATTTGAATAGTCAGAAAAATGTAATATATTTTTTCGGTGTGGTTGTTAATTATTTGAATTCCACCATTAAAAGTTGTGTAAACAACAAATTAATACGTGAACAACAATTTATACTAAATCAAATATTTTATAAATGTGGTTTTAACTGTATAATGGACAATTAACTGGACAATGTTTTTGTAAATAGTGCAACCAATGTTGATTGCAGCATTTTTAAGGACTTCCCCTATTCTGACCACGATGGTTTGCTTGTTCGAGTACCCTGTAAGCCTGAAGTGGTACCAGATGTTTCTTGTGACAACAATACGCCACATGCTGACAGGTGCAATTTTATTTTACCTAAACATAGAGTTCATGAGGTTGTTAACAGCCTAAACTCTATTTGCTGGCCAATTTTCCTGTTGAATCATTTCTGTAATGCTTCTTTTATGTTTAGCTATTTCTTTTCTGTAGTCATAAACACCATAAATAATTTTCTTGTATTAAAGAAATCGACTCCTTTTAAACGGAGAGGGAAATCGAATCCTTGGTATACTGCTGAGCTCTCTGCAATGAAGGGACAACTTTTGCATTTTCACCATCTTTTTAAAGAATCTGGTTCCACTGTGATCAAGCAACAACTTTCATTCCTCAGGACCCAGTACAGATTAAAGATTTCTGAAGCCAAATTGGCTTTCAACAGTAATTTAATTGAAAACAGCCACAACAAATGCAAAACAGCTTGGAATAATGTGAAAAGTAAAAACAATTGTAACACGTCCAAAAATGTTGATGTTTTAATCTCACCTCATTCATTTAATACTTTTTGTGTTGACTCTGTAAAAGAAATCAAGCAGAAAATAGTCTCAGCAAACGATGATTTCTCCCCTTATTTGGATAATTGTACTCCTCCTCCGCCCCATCTTTTTGAATGGAAAACAGTGTCCAGTAATGACATTCTTAATGCAGCAAGCAAGTTAAAAAACTCGAATAGCACTGATTTGTACCAAATGTCGAACAATTTTATAAAATCAGTAATTGCCTGTTTTGTAAACCCTCTGACAATTATTGTAAACTCTTGCCTGCAGGAAGGAATATTTCCAGAAGAACTCAAAATTTCGAAAGTATTTCCAATCTACAAGAAAGGCCCCAAAGACCATCCAGGGAGCTATAGACCAATTTCTTTGGTTCCAGTTCTGTCAAAATTATTTGAAATAATTATCTTTGATCAGGTAAGTGATTACTTTGAAACTTTTGGCTTGTTTTCCAAATTCCAATTTGGTTTTAGGAAGGGCAAGTTGACGGCGAATGCCATAGACTTACTAGTCCATGAAATTTTAGATGCTTTTGAGAAAAGGTCCTTTGCTCAGGCTACCTTTTGTGACCTGAGCAAGGCGTTCGATTGTGTCAACCATTCAGATCTCTTGCGCAAACTCCATTTCTATGGCATTCGTGGGGCTGCCCTAAAACTTTTTGAATCTTACCTGACGCACCGCAGGCAGGTTGTTTGCATTGATGGGGAGTGGTCTGGTGAAGTGGGAATTGAATTTGGCGTTCCACAAGGTTCCATTTTGGGACCTTTTCTTTTTCTTGTAACCATCAACGACCTCCCTTTTGCTGTAAACTCACCCAAAACTGTTGGCCTTCTCTATGCTGACGACACCTCCCTAATTAATGTCGCCAACAACACTAATGCTTTGGAGCAATTAGTAAATGACACTCTGAAAGTTGCCTCCGATTGGTTCTGTGCCAACGGCCTCTTACTCAATGAGGAAAAAACTGAAAATGTAATTTTTAGCCTGAGAAATTTTGACATCAATGGTCCAAATTGTAATGTCACTGATAAAGTCAAATTTCTTGGACTGTACATTGATAGGCAACTGACCTGGAACTCACATGTAGAATTCATTTTAAAAAGATTAAGTAGAGTAATTTATTTGTTGAGTCAACTCAAATCTTGTGTACCTGCCAACTATGTAAGAATGAGTTATTTTGCCTTTTTCCAATCTTTGTTAAAATATGGTTTGCTTTTTTGGGGTAACGCTAGTAGCGTCAACGATGTTTTGATATTGCAAAAGAAGGCCGTCCGTATATTATCTGATGCACCTCCCAGGGAACACTGCAAGCCTCTTTTCGTAAATTTAAACATCAGCACTGTAATTAACTTGTATATTTATGAACTAGCCAATTATTCAATCAAGAACTTATGCTAAACTGCACCCTCAACAAAGACATACACTCCTTCAACACTAGGAGTAAAAATCATTTAAGTTTCCAATTTTGCAGACTCAGTAAGTCGTTGGGCAGCCATATTGTTCTCTCTAAGAAAGTATATAATAAGCTGTACAACCACATTGCCATGTATCCTGCTGATAAGTTCTTGAAGAAACTAAACAATTGGTTGGTCAAAAACCCTTTCTATAACATCAATGAATTTTTTGAATGCAAAGAAATAATATTGTAATTTTGCTAAGGAGGCCAATTATTTCTTTTGTATTACTGTCTTGAACATTTCATATTTATATTGTATTCTTCTGGCTAGTTACCACACCACACCAATGTATTTTCAGCCTTTTCTGTATTAACTGGATACTGCATAAGTTTTGTTGAACGTATTAACCAGACAATGTTTTTACTGCCACTGACTCTTGTCCATGCATGTATTTGCCGATGACAATAAATATATTCATTATTCATTATTCATTATTCATTGTATACATCTACAGTTTTAAGTGTAGTGCCGCTAATGCCAGAACTCGGCCCCATTTTTCTCAATATTTTACATAAGTGCACAATTCAAAACATCTAGCTAGCTATTTAAAAAGAGGACGTTGATATTCTGGACCATGTTGTTAAGTGTTTTAAATAATAATATTTGAAGTAATTTAAAATAATAACCCACATTGTCACTGAGAATGAATCTGTCAATACGTAGTTTGGTGTTTTACATGATAGAGTTCCAGGCAGGTTTTAGAAGGGGATATTCAACAATAGGTAACATTTTAAATTTAACTTGTATGGGACATATAAAGCTAGCAGAAAAAGGGGTGAATCGTTTTGTTTTTTATATAGATTTTTCTTCTGTTTTTGACACAATTGATAGAAAAGCACTTATGTTTAAACTACTTATGTTTTTTTTTTTTTTTTTTTTCATTTGATTTTAGTCCAAAGTTATTAATGTTTTAAGAGACTATTATGATGGGACGTCTGCGTCAGTGTGGGTCCCAGAGGGAGTCACAGACAGTTTTTCGACTTCTACGGGCCTTAGACAGGGATGTTTGGTGAGCCCGACCAATTTCCCTCTGTTCGTGAATGATCTCCCAGAAGCACTGGAAGGAGGCTGCAATTTTAAAGGTTATAATACAGGGTGTCCAGCTCCCACCTTTACAAACTTTTCCAGGTTATTAAGCATGCCAAAACAAACAGAAAATCAAATAAATATATGTCTTAAAATGCTTCGTTAAGCCGCTAGCCGCCATTTTGTTTGTGTACTGTTGTTGTAACTGTTGTTGGTGTAAATTTAATAGCTTTATTACCATTACACTATAAAAAAGTGAATTAAAACCAACAAGCAAGAATCAATTATCCTGGTACTCTATAGTAAGATGCTCAAAAGTAGTAAGTTGGAAATTATCACAGCTGTGTCCCAACTCACCCCCTTTTGCTGTCAAACGGTGTGGCTACACATAACAGGAAAGGACACGGGAAGGAAACAGACGGTACAGTTTCTGATGAATGCTCCCTGTGTTATCAAATGGGTGCGGCTACACATGACAGGACGGGACACAGAAAGTGACATGTATAAGATAATTCCTTAAAGAAAAAGAAACAGTACAAATAAGTCATAGCTGGCAAACATCCGAATTATGTAGATATCAATGAACTTATACGGCATGGCTTTCCCAACCAGCCACCAAGTTCTAAAAATAGTAAAAGAAATTCTGCAGTGCAGACCATTTGTGTCAGTGTATATAAAAAGTTGAATATAAAATCCCAAAAGGTCAAAACTCAAAACACTCAAAACAATTTAGTAATGTTGTTATTGGTGGATAAGGAAACCCTGGCCAAACCGTTAAGCACGTCTGCCTCTAATGGGCATTTTGCACAAGCGTCTGGAAGGATGGTATACTGAAGGAAGAGAAAGGGTGAGAAACAGGACATCGAACGGCCGTTTGACCATTCTGAGGGCCAACCCCTGTTTACTGTGACAACGTTCCACCCTGCCCTCTAAATGGCCAACCAACCGACTGTCCACTCATGTTCCAGCTAGGGGTTTCAATGCCCTCTGCAATCCTCACCCCCCGCTGTCTAGAACATGAATGGATTATGAAGGAAGCGAAATTGTCATAGTGGACAGCCAAAAGACTTAACTCAGTGTTATGACAACTTCGTTTGCTGTACCCAATATCAACTTAGCAACCAACTAGTATAAACCAGTTTTAAAGTTGTCTTGGGACAAGTTCTATATATAAACCTACTGAGATTTTCTTTTCTAATTTTTATAAAATGAACATGAACTATGAGGTACACAATCACTCTCAATTACTGTAACAGTGTATGTAAAAATTAAAATTGTTGATCTCTCTTTAACAATCTTAATCCAGGGAGCTAAACCGATCTTCCCTTACACTATGCAGACCAGTCAGCCACGTAACTAATCTATTTCCAACAATTACAACATTACATCTTCCTACTTCAGTGAAGAAACTACATCAATAAAGAAATTCATATTTGAATATAATTTGTTGACACTATTTGTTGAATCTAGATATCAACAACTCCAAGATAATTTTACCATCTTTTAAACAATTCAGGTGTTTGTTGAGCCCGTGGTTAGAAGCAATCTCGGTGCTCATATTCCAGCCAACAGCATCATCGCCCGGAACGTTAGCCTGATCCTCCAGAATGGCCACCACTCGGTCACGTACCCTCGCCCCTTCCTGCCTGTCGTCATCGAGGTTGCCTGCATGCACTGCACACCACCCAAACCTCTTCCACAGGTGCATATCCCATACTTTTCATTTTTTAAGTTTTTTAATACATATTTTTTTTAACTGTCCAAAGGAATTTTTAAATCTTAAGAGTCATTTTCATCTTTGGGCTAGTAGCGCAGTCGGCAATGTGAATTATGTTTCAGATGCTTTTTTTTCAAAAGATTTTCTCAAAAATTAGTAATCATTTAGTTGAATAGTTACATTAAATCTATCATACCTAGTAATGTTAAAAAATTTCAAATGGAACTCTCTCAAGGACATAGAAAATATGTCAATTTTTTCTTAGTTTTGGGATTTTTTTGTACTATATACAATTTATTTTTACGATATATCAGGCTGAGCCCATCATGGCTTCGCCTGAGATTAAATTTATTTTATAGGTAATAAAATCTTTAAAGCATAACGAAATCTTCTTCCTTAAGAATGAAATTGAAACAATGAAGCAGTGTGAGTGGAGCTCTGAAGGAATTTTGCAAAACCTTTTCTTAATGAGAACTTATGAGCAAATAGGAACAACCATTACAAATTTCAACCCCGTAGGCCTTATAGTCATTTTGAAGTTATGTGGGGTGGAGCCCTAAAGAACATCAAATTTGCAAAATTGTTCCTTATTGAACACCTATGAGCAAAGAGGAACGTCCATGTCAAGTTTCAGCCCAGTAGGCCCTGGATTAATTTTGAAGTCATGTGGGATGGAGCCCTCAAGTACTTAAAAAGCTATATTTACAAAACCATTTCTTAGTGAACACCTATTAGCAAAAAAACGTACACATTTAATTTAAACACCTTAGGATCTATGGTAATTTTGAGGTTATGTGGGGGAGGGCCCTAAATGAAATTTGCAAAATTATTTCTTAGTGAGCACCTATGAGCAAACAGGAACGCCCATGTCAAATAGGTGATCATGGTCAACTTGCTTGTATGTCACTCTTGCTATAGTCCTCAAAGGAGAATTGTAATTTATTATGTCTGTCAGAAAATTCATGGAATATGACTAAAATCACTTTTTACATGGGACCTCTTTTACATTTCAAGTTAAATTTTAATATTAACATCAGTTAACATTCGTTAACATCTTATAAATAAACTACCATAAAGTAGCGTCTTAGTACTATCTATTAAATCAGAATTATGGTTAATCAAATAGCATATATGTTCAACCATGAACTATGACTGACAAGATTTTCTGCTTGGAATCCCATTCGACCTTCATTTAAGGGATTGATCTTTCTTGCATTTTTCATTTAGCGAATTTCCTTATAGGAAATCCTCTACTTTTTTATAGAATTAAAGCAATTGAAATTAATTAAAAGACTTGAAAAAGTTTAGAGTATTAAATGAATTAACAATGAATTATCTTGTTGAAAAATCCGGAATTGTGAGTTTTAAAATGTGAATCAGATAGAAAGACTTTTTGTAAATTCCCATACAATGTAAATTTGTCAGCGGAATAAAATTTGTTATTATTATTATTATTATATACATATAAAAATTCTGGTTCACGCTGATACTGCAAAAATTACATAATAATAGATTTCCCGTGTTTTTTTCAGAAGGTTTCACCATTTAGAGATATGTTGTCATAAAGAAAATAAATGTAATTTTTCCTCGCCATAGGATTTTGAGGCGTTTGTGAGGGCCGGTGCGGGCAGAGGCTTTGTCTACGTGAGTTTCGGCACATCGCTGAGGTCGACCCAACTACCGGGTGAGTTGCGGCGGCTGCTGGTGACCGTGCTGGGCTCCCTGCCGTACCAGGTGCTGTGGAAGTACGAGGCTGGCAACGGCTCCGCTCTGGGCCTCCCGTCGAATGTGAGGACGGGCAGTTGGTTTCCACAGCAGGACTTGCTAGGTCAGTGTGAGATGGATGACGACACTAACCGTTGTACAATCTCATTGAGATACTACAATTGTTATTTAAATTCTCTTCTTCTTTTCATTATATGGCGTGCTTGATCTAACATACTCACTCCCATTAGATCACCTTTTTTTGAGGTTAGGAACATAAAGAAACTAAAACGTAAATCATAATGAAACAATCAGCTGTCAAATGTTGACTTATCATTGGTCAATAATCTGTATCTCAAAGTCACTCCTATATCATAATGAACTCATTATGCAACTCTGGTTTTAATTTGGTTTAATTATGTACAACGTTACGATGTTAATTGTAATATTATATTTGTGCTTATTACACTTGTCGTAGATAAAATCAGAAAATCACCTCTACTGTAATAAACAAAGTTGTAAATTACCAAAAGCTTTTTGACAGCCTTTAAAACGTGTGTAAGTGTATTTACTTGTCACCTATTACTTTAAATGACTAGGTGTGATTGTAGATCCTGCCATTTAATTAGGGTTAAATATACACAGTAATAAAGATAAATATGGTTCATATTTCTGTGCAGTGAAACCATTCTTGACATCCATGTCTCAAGTGTTTATCAAATTAAGTTTTCCCTTATTCGTTTTTGTTGTTATTGCCCCAGGATTGATTGATTACTAAGTGGTTTACATACCTTTATCGTCTTCAATCCTATGAGTAACTTGATGGGTTACCACAGTTTCAGTGGTGCAATGATCACACCCAGATGAGAAACATCAATTAAAAATTCAGACCCTGGGATTTAATTGATTAATTGATGTTTTTCATCTGGGTGTGATCATCGCACAATGGTGCCAAATATGGTAACCACCAAGTTACTCATTGAACACGATAAAGGTATGTAAACCACTTAGTAAGTTTCCCATTTCTGAAATATAACTCATTTCTGGTCGTCAGAGTGTAGTATACTGTTCATTTCACTTTTTTATAGCCATCATCTGCACATTTCCATGGTTAATCCATCATTATGCCAGGTAATTAGTACCTTTGACTTTGGTTAAATAAGTGATAGGTTCAATATCCGGATCGATACAAAAATGTTTCAAGTTAGGCTTCTGCTAAAATTTTTTAGTACCTAAATCTGAAGTAAAATGTCTTTAAAGTAGAAAATCACAGAACCACAAAAATTACATGAAAGAAAATAACATCTTAAATCGGTACGATTTCCTCAGTGTTCCATAATCTCGATGTGAAATAATCAAGTAACCTTTCAAATACAAACAGGCTCAGTTAATTACCCAACTCCCTTTGTGGCAGGCCACCCGCTGATTGTAGGGTTTGTCAACCACGGAGGGCTCCACGGGGTGCTGGAGGCGGTGTACCACGGGGTGCCAATGGTGCTGCTCCCCATCTTCTGTGACCACGCGGCCAACAGTCGCAAGGCAAGGGGCGACGGCTACGCGGAGGTGCTGGAGTGGCGGGGGCTCACAGCGGAGCGGCTCAGAGCAGCCGTCGTCAGGGTCACCGGTGATAACAGGTCAGTCAGTGTGGAGATATGACTTACTGGCAGATACAACAGTCGCAAGGCGAGGGGCGACGGCTACGCGGAGGTGCTGGAGTGGTGGGGGCTCACAGCGGAGCGGCTCAGAGCAGCCGTGGTCAGGGTCACCGGTGATAACAGGTCAGTCAGTGTGGAGATATGACTTACTGGCAGATACAACAGTCGCAAGGCGAGGGGCGACGGCTACGCGGAGGTGCTGGAGTGGCGGGGACTCACAGCGGAGCGGCTCAGAGCAGCCCTCTGGTCAGGGTCACCGGTGATAACAGGTCAGTCAGTGTTGAGAGATGACTTACTGGCAGATATAGCAGTCGCAAGGCGAGGGGCGACGGCTACGCGGAGGTGCTGGAGTGGCGGGGCCTCCAGCGGAGCGGCTCAGAGCAGCCGTCGTCAGGGTCACCGGTGATAACAGGTCAGTCAGTGTGGAGAGATGACTTACTGGCAGATATAACAGTCGCAAGGCGAGGGGCGACGGCTACGCAGAGGTGCTTTAGTGGCAGGGGCTCACAGCAGAGCGGCTCAGAGCAGCCGTCGTCAGGGTCACTGGTGATAACAGGTCAGTCAGTGTAGAGATATGACTTACTAGCAGATACAACAGTCGCAAGGCGAGGGGCGACGGCTACGCGGAGTTGCTGGAGTGGCGGGGGCTCACAGCGGAGCGGCTCAGAGCAGCCGTCGTCAGGGTCACCGGTGATAACAGGTCAGTCAGTGTGGAGATATGACTTACTGGCAGATACAACAGTCGCAAGGCGAGGGGCGACGGCTACGCGGAGGTGCTGGAGTGGCGGGGGCTCACAGCGGAGCGGCTCAGAGCAGCCGTGGTCAGGGTCACTGGTGATAACAGGTCAGTCAGTGTTGAGAGATGACTTACTGGCAGATATAGCAGTCGCAAGGCGAGGGGCGACGGCTACGCGGAGGTGCTGGAGTGGCGGGGCCTCCAGCGGAGCGGCTCAGAGCAGCCGTCGTCAGGGTCACCGGTGATAACAGGTCAGTCAGTGTGGAGAGATGACTTACTGGCAGATATAACAGTCGCAAGGCGAGGGGCGACGGCTACGCAGAGGTGCTTTAGTGGCAGGGGCTCACAGCAGAGCGGCTCAGAGCAGCCGTCGTCAGGGTCACCGGTGATAACAGGTCAGTCAGTGTGGAGAGATGACTTATTGGCAGATACAACTGAGGAAGATACGTACACAATCCACTGTCATGTGTTAAGTACAAGGGCTATTTAGAATGTAAAATCCATTCATATCTGGTAGAGGGAGGGATTGAGGTAGAGCCAATCAAGTGTTGGTTGGATACTGTTAACTCTTTTGGAACCTATATTTAAGAAGGGGTAAAAGGGCTCCTCTTAGAACATCATGCAGTGCTTTGCCTGCTCCCATTTAGTCATTTTATTGAACTTTAATTTAAGTCCGATAAAAGTGGGATGGGTTTCAAATAAAAGGTAAAGACTTGAGCTATTTGATTTACTTTTTTATTTTTTTAAATGTTGAATCCATATTTAGCTATAATGGTTCAAAGTTTATCCAACTTTGGTCAAATTTGAACCATGACAGCACAATATAGATTCAAAATATTAAAAAAATCTAAAAGACGAATTAAATAGTCTAAGTGTTTTTCTTTTCTTTTTTTTGAACCTCTCTTACTTTATCAAGTTAAAAATAAGGGCACAAAATGGATCAGATGAAGCACTGCACGATAAGTTTTTGACCTCTGAATGATTGTGCAACAATGCAAACCATACTCAGGTAGTTCCCACAACAATATAATCACTTCATCCCTTTGACCACCTGCACTGTGCAAATTAATTAAAAGTCAAAATAACAGATACCAGATCAAGTGCCCCCAACTTTTCCATCACCATAGCACTACTCAGACTATACAATGCTTAGACTATTTTTAGAGTCCATATTCATATCTTTTGAGCCAAACATTGAAGATAAATGTTTTTATCAAACTTAACTGTTGATTTGGCTGCAAGATGATTAGTTACAACCAGAGAGCCAGCTTGATGCAGTGTTGGGCCACTCTTCTTCCCTTCATCGTAGTCATTATTGATTCCTTCCTTAACCAAACTGGGCTGACGAGAGGAATCCCACATGACACCAAAGATTTAAATATATATATTTATATAGTATATTACTGGCTTACCTGGCATGCTTTGCAATGCCAACCAGAGGAATTTTTTGCCCTTCAGGTGAGCTCATTCTCTCCACTCACTTGTCATCCGGTTCAGCTTGTTCGCTCTGCTCACTCGCTGTTAGTTTAGGTAATTTGCTACCCTCACTCGCCATCAGGTTAAGCTCGTCAGTCCGCTTAATAGGGATCAACTCAATAGGAACTCTACAGTATCCTTTGAATTCTTAATTTTTACAGTACTTTTGGATATTTATATTATTGAAAATTTATATATAAATAGGTACAGTTTGATGGTTACCATGGATATGAACTTTCAATGTCTCTATTAGAAACAAAATTATTCTTACTTAGAAGCCATTTCTACATATAAAAATGAATCCCTATTTCTCTGGTCACGGCATCACACATGAACAGCTGGACCAATTTGGTAATTCTTTTTTTTGTGTTTGTTATTATCAAGAGAAGATTCTTAAGCAAGAAAAAAATCAAGAGCAAGGAACCTAAAATAAATAAAGAGAAGGTAGGGGTCAAGACACGCAACGCCCTCTATGCACCAGGTGTTCTTTTGCACCCATGACAGCATCATTACCATTCACAGTATTAGTAAATGGTGATGTCATAGGTGCAAAAGAACACCTGGTGCAAAGAGGGCGTTGCATGTCTTAACCCCTACCTTGTCTTTATTTATTTTAGATTCCTTGATCAAGAGTATTCCACAGGGCTCCACCCCACATGTCTTCAAAGTTACCATGTTATTGTTACCATGTTTGCGCTACTAGTGGGAGATCTACAAGTATTCTTATGGAAGCAAGATTTTTGTACTGGAACCTATTTATGATTATATTTAGTAATATTAATTATACAAAACAGCTGTTCACATTTAAAGTATTAAGGGAAGATCGGTAATAACAAAACTGGAGGATATAGACTTGCGCGAATGAGTGTAGCACACTAGCTAAACCTGACAGCGAGTGGTGGACCTTACACTCTAACTGCCTGCCACCTTTAAATAGCTTTCCTTCCAAGAAAACCAATCCTATCCGCAACCAGATACTAAAAAAATGGTTTAACAAAGGGTTCATGGCTATTGAGCTGATGAATCCGTTGTGTAGTGGTACTTAGTAGTAGTCTGGTGGTTTTTAAAATCTGGATTTGAAATATCCCATAAAAACTAGCTAATTCGTAATTGTTAGGAAGTACAATTCATCCACAGGGAGAATGCAGAAGCTTGTTTATTAGTCGTTGCCATTTCCAGGTACAGAGATCATGTCAGACAACGATCTCTGCTCCTACGAGATCAACCGGAGCCGCCGCTGGCAAGAGCGCTCTACTGGGTGGAGTACGTTCTACGTCACGGCGGGGCCCCCCACCTCCGCAGCCCCGCCGCAGACCTGACCACCGCCCAGTACTACATGCTGGACTCCCTTGCTCTGCTCTGCGTCGCCTTCTTCCTGACAGTCAAGACGGTGAGGACAGTGGTGACTATTGTGATGGGAAAGAGGAAGTCTGCTAAGTTTAAATTAAATTGAAATTATTTGTGGGCTGTGTTTTTATTTAATATCATTGTTTTTATTTGATCGAAATTTTATAATGACTGGTTTAATAAGAGAGCAGATGTCGCTCTAGTAAAACAAAGGTGGAAAGAAAGTGTGGATGCAAGAGATCCATGTAAGAGGGTGGAAGGATAAAGTCTTGATGTGTGTATTTGGCAACGCTTGGCATGTGTGCTAAGTACGTAAAAGTAAAATACCCCCCGTCGCAGCAGACCTGCGTACTCAGCGAATTTCCAAATTAGTAGTATTAATTATGACCAGATAAACCTTTGAACCAAAAATCATCACAAGCTCATAAATATGGAAATAAATGTTTATCTCCTTATGATAAATGTAGGGAAAGAGTATGCAGGTATGCTGCCATGGGGAACACTAAGAGTAGGTTTTTAGCATAGAAAATATTTATTTTGGCCATATAAAGCCATACAGTAAATTTCATCAATATCTGTCCATAAATAAAAGAGTTTGCCTATTCTCCATATGATTAACATGGGAAAAGAGTATGCAGGTTTGATGCCATGATAAGTACAAAAACCAAGATTTTTTACCTTAAATGGATGAATCTCAACCAAATGAAGCTAAATACCAAGTTTCATCCAAAAATATTGGTTAGTAAGTGAAATATTAACACATCCTTATTCTCCATAAGATTAACATTGGAGCCCCAAAAGACAATGTACTGTCTTTAGACTCTGTAATATCTCGGTAACCAATGGAGATAGAGCAAAGCTTCAAAATTCTAAATTGTGTGTTTTTTTGAGCTAAATCCAATGGTCGAAATAAAAATTAAAAAATTTTCAAATTTACATATGAAAAATGCAAAAAAACCATTTTTGGGGTACAAAACCCCCCAAAACTACCCCTTCCGGTAGGTCGATATGTCTGGTTTTCGAACTCATCCGAATAAACGTAGGATTACACATCTCTACCAAGTTTGGTGTTGATCAGACCATTTTTACGAGAGTTATCGTGTCTAGGGACACATATATACATATATATATAAAAATTTTAATGACTATTATTTTTGGTCTCTAGGCACCTCAAAACGAAAAAGTAACATGGTCCCGGGCTTAGGTCTTACCATGAGACCTACGGTAATAGCTTATTTCCTATGGGAAATTCGCTAATATTCCCTATGGGAAATTCGCTAATATTCCCTATGGGAAATTCGCTAAAATAAAAAATGTACTTCTGAGGTAAGTAAATAAAAGTTGTTCCATGATTAAGCCATTGACTATATACACCAACATGAATAGACTTTTCATAGCGTATATAGTTTATGAAACCGGTTTATGGTAGAGCAATCTCCTGTAATGCACATAAAGTACAAAAGCGACATATGATAAGTGGATGTTTTAGTGATTGAACATGGAACCGGTTGAATTGTGTCTACTTCAGCCTTGGGAAAATATTTTATCTCACACAATAGCTATTTGTGTAATAAGAGTGTAAAGTATGTCATTGCCACTCGAGGATTGTACTACTCAGCTGACGCTTCGTGCGGCCAAACATTTTGAGAGCAGCAATGACTATTTACGCTCGTAATACACACAAAACTTTTCCTACCAACATAATTGCAACAGAATAAATGTTTTATTGTATATAACATTCCATGTAGATTAACTTTGATTTAATTCTTTTGGAACACACTGTTAACTATCAAACATAACCTCAAACTAAAAAAGAAGCAATTACTAAACGACAACAATTACCAACAGCTGTGGCACAGTTAGTAATAACAGATGACTTTAAATTGCTGTTTGATTTAGCATGCAGTAAAGAACATTGCCACTCTAGAGAGGAAAAGAATCGGAAACTGTAAATGAATTGTTTTGTGTAGGGTTTACAGGTGTGGCAACCTATTATTATTTCCATGCAGTGGTAGGAAAAATATTTTTTCCGCCTTTCATATACCAAAATATTTAAGGCTCAGTTCTACCACTCTTCTTAACCATGAGTAAAACACATTACAATTAATTGAGGATTATGTTTATATTGTGATGTGTTTTTTAAGTACAGTAAAACCCGTTGTTTCAGTACAAGATTGATTGCAGCACCTCTTGCTAAGCATGAACCTATCCAAATTTTAATATAAAATAATATGCATTGGAATGAGACGTCTATTCATGTAGTGTATTATTTTCTGTGCTTTTATAAAGATTTATTAGGTTAGTTGTCCAGCAAGTATTTATTGATAATACAGAGTAATAACGAATTGTCCATAATGAACATAGTTTTGTTGCCAACAAATTGTCCTTCGAAGGTTTTAATATAATAACACAACTAAGCCAGACAACTTAAGAATTAAATAACACCTTGAAACATCATTTTATATGTTCAAACCACTCTCGAAGTTCCTTTTTAATTATTTTTCCAGCAGCTGTTTTTGGTATTTTGTCCACAAAGAAAACCTTTGACACTTGTTTGTGTCTAGCAACTTTACCACCAAGGTACTCCTTGACTTGTCCCTCGTTCAGTGTGGATCCTTCGGATCTCACCACGTAAGCTATGGGGGTTTCTCCAGTCCTGGGGTCCGGTACCCCGATCACTGCTGCGTCCTTGATGCCAGGATGAGACCTCAAAACTGCCTCCAACTCTGCCGGTGGCACCTGGACAACCCAGTTACAAAACAATGCCATGCATGGAATCTACTCCACCTGCTTGCTACCTGCTACATAGTCAACTGTGGTGTGCCAATCAGTGGTGCAGTGGTGCCAGAGTGAAGCCGCAATTATGGAATCTGTTGAACCTCGTTCTAGCGCAGATTTTTTTCCTTGAGATGACAGTTTTCCAGCCATTCACGCAGATAGGATACGCTTTTCAATGACAATAGTTAAAAAGCATAAAAATGGATGCTAGTGATTAAAGGTGAGGATGGTGTCATAAAATACCAATTGAACATTGTCATAAATCAACAACGATACAAAAGCGAAAAGCAGCGAGAAAAAAGAAATTGGGTCTAATGATTTAAGTTCAATGTAACGTTGAATATCTGGCCATGAAAAGCACTCCACACAGCCATGATTGATGTTTGAAAATTTTGGGAACACTGGATTGCCGATAAAATAGCTGTAGACTGGCGATCTGACAAGTTACTGAGAGTCTTGTGTCTTTTAAAACAACATTTTCATACTAATTTACAAATTATGGGCTAAAGTTAAGTTATACTATATCCGACATCCCCCCCCCCCCACCCAATCGACTCTGCGTCAAAGGATTTTGGAATCAACCACTTTACACCTTTCCACCGCTTCAGTACAGCAAATTTAACACTGCACCACTGGTATCAACCATTAATCTTTTAAATATTAATACTTACTTACATATTTCCCTGTATAGATTTTTTTTCAACTAATTGCAGAATACTTAACGCAGAATTACTCCCTTTTTTCAATAATAATAATAATAATAATAATAATAATAATAATAAAAAAAAAAAAAAAAAAAAAAAAAAAAAAAACTAACTGATACCTGGCATGCGCTTTGCAATGCCAACCTGAAAATTGGTTTGATTTTTTTCCATGACAACCGCTGTAGCGCTAGAAGAGAGTTTTAAACCCTGATATGGGTACATTTATGGCAGTCCTGGGGCTAACCCCTGAGGGCTATAAAAAAACTAATGGCTTACAAACCTTCTCCATAAAATTTTCCATATTTCTACTGAGTTTTAAGGCAAACAGTCCAGTGGTTTCCGAGGCCATCGATCACAAATATACAACCATACTCTTTTATATATACAAAATTTTTGCATCTTTTGTCACTATACATCTATTGATAACAGAACTATCTATTCACTTCATTGGCTTATCCTCCTGAACTTGATTACATCCTGCATATTATCAAATTAATCTGGCCTAACGGTGTTCAGTTTTATAAAACCGGTATGTCCTAAACTGCAGTACAACAAAATTTTTTTAGATGAGCAAAGATTTTAAAATGCTATTATAAACTCTTTGAAGTATTCAAAATATTCATATAAAATAAATTATTTTTTTATATTAGTTCTGTCCTTGAAATAGTTGTTACTGTACTGCATCTTTTACCTGGAATCCTTTCACTTTGATCAGTTCTTTGATTCTTCCTTCAATGTAGAAGTGATTGTTGTTATCGTAGTAACCAATGTCCCCTGTTCGTAACCAACCGTCCTTATCCACCATTTCTGCCGTAGCTTGTGGGTTGTTCTTATAGCCAAGCATGACCTACAGAAAGTAAACTGCTGTTTAAAATGAGGTTCTTAACACGTCAAAACATGCATAGATTATAATAGCATAACATTTTTTTTTAATTTTACCATTCCCAGCTTATGAGTAATGTCTGTTAGCTAGTAAGACTACAAGTAAAAACTAAGCTTAAATCTTATTGTATACTAGCTTTTTCTCGCGGCTTCGCTCGCGCTACTCGCCATCAGGTTTAGCTCGTTCGCTAAGCTCACTCGCCACCACACTCGCCCACCTTCATGCTCGCCTACCTTCACGCTCGCCCACAGACATGTTTAGCTCGATCGCTATGTTCACTCGCCGTCATGCATACCCTATGTACAGTAGACTCCCTCTTAACCGGCCACCTCGGGACCAGGCCGCGGCCGGATAACGGTTTGGCCGGTTAAACCGATGTATATGTAGCAACACCAAATTACGATATTATATGGATTAAATGAAATAATGGCTTGAAAAATAACTCCAAATATATATTACTGTACAGTATTTGATTAATTATTTAGCTACCTACTTACCCTGAAACGTATTTTCTCCATTGTAACAACAACGAAACACAACAAAACACACTATAAAACGCAATGATATTTATTCTGAACTTCACACAAAAATACAAAAACACTATTATAATACTGTAACAATTATAAAAATATTACTAAAGAGATGTACTGTTTCTGGTTAGTTTTTGAAGTACTCGTCAATTCTCTTTTGTTTCTTAGAGTCAATTGCCTTCTTGAATGCGTAGTCACACCATTTTTTCACAAACATTATATCAGCGGCTGTTGATGATTCTTGTTGTTCTATGTAAGATGTTATGAGTTCAAGTGCACTTTTTGCCTCAGCATGATTGATTTTTTCTACGTTTCCCCCATCTTCTTCTTCTTCTTCATCCCCATCGTCTGCTTCTGCGATTGTTGCCGATTGTACAATTTCATCGTCAGTAAAAAACTCATTTTCCAGATTTTCATCGGCTGCTAACCATTCATTCACATCTTCTACAGTCACAGTATCACACTGAGATATGGTTTTCAACCCAGTAACCATATTTTCGTCATTAGGTTCACTATCTTCCCTTACATCATCTACGGCAGCAGGATTGTCATCTTTATTGTTTTCTATTGCATCAATTACATCTGGCCAGATTTTTTTCCAAGCTTTCACGAATGTTGTAGATGGCATCTCTTCATGGGCCTTAGCCAACATATAAATCACATCTTTAATGTTTATTCCTTTCAGAGTAGTGATCAGTCCAATGTCTCTGTCATCTTCCATCTTTGAAAGTATTTCTGAGAGAAGTTTGTGTCTGTAACGTTTTTTCAGGCTGGCGATTACCCCTTGATCCATAGGCTGCATTACGCTTGTTGTATGGGCGGGTAGGTAATAAAGATGGATTTCTCCTGCCTCGTCACTTTGTAACTCCTCCTCCGGATGTGTAGGGGCATTGTCAAGGACTAAAACACCCTTAATTGGCATTTTCAAACTTTGAAGATGTTTCTTAACACGAGGTACAAATTCTGTTACAAACCATTCTTTAAATAAATAGGAATCCATCCAGGCTGATTTCTGGGCTCGATAGTAGACAGGAAGTGACGAAATGTTAATGTTTTTGAAAGCACGGGGCTTCATTGCCTTTCCAATAACAAAAAGGGGAAGTTTGTGTGTCCCTGCGGCATTGGCACACACAGCCACCGTTATACGTTCTTTGTTTGTTTTAAAACCAGCAGCTGATTTCTCTTGACTACCAGCAAACGTTTTCTGCGGGAGAAGTTTAAAGTTCAGACCGGTTTCGTCCATATTATAAATTTGCTCTGGGTGCAAATCTCTCTTTTTTATGTAATCTTTAAACTTTGTTGGCAATTCTTCTGCTGCAATTTTGTCTGCAGAAAGTTTCTCGCCGCATATGCCTATGAAATGAACTCCGTGTCGCTTTTTCCACCGAGAAAGCCACCCTTCACTAGCTACGAACGGTCCCGCATTTTCAATTTTTGAATGGAGCAGTGTGGCTTTTTCTTTTAAAATAGGCCCACTTATCGGCGTTCCCCTGCAACGCTCTTGTTGAAACCATAACCAAAGAGCGTCGTCTACTAACTCGTTGGTGGGTTTGCGAAGTGTACATCGCGTTGAGAGTGTTTTATTTCAATAAAATGTTAGAAAAACATTGGGCAATAAGCCTTTTTTTAAATGGAATGGCAAAAAGACCACACGCAGGTGGCTTGTGGGCACAATTGGTAGCGGAACTTATATTAATTACACTACACTACTGACGTAACAAGTCAGTCAGGCGTGTCTGGTCGATCCGGGTAAGGTGAAAATCCTAATAAATTCCGGCAGCGGTCCTGCACTTCCTGGTGGGTGGTCTTCCGTTCAAGGACTAGGGACTCCAGTTTCCCATATAGCTCATGGTAGTCGTCCGGCCACGGCGGGTTGTCCACAGGCATCACGGCGAACAGCTCAGCGATGTCCATGAGACGGCCCTTCTTCTTCCTGTCCCGCATCAGGACCTGCTCCCAGTTGTCGACCAGGGGGGCACGGGCGTCGCCAGTCTTGAAGAACCGCTGGCAGCGGCGCCGAAGCTCCTGGACTCTCGCCAAGGCGGCCTCCGACAGAGGGTTGCCCATTGCGTCGACCGGCGGGGATGATGAGGCAGCCGGGACCTCATGGACGACCTCGGAGGTGGGGGCGAGAGGAGCAGCATCCCTTGGGGGCGTGGCCTCTGGTGGAAGCGGAACCGCTGGGGGCTGGGCCACCGGAGATGGGCGGGTGGCCGGGACGGGGGTTGGCTGGCGTGGCGGGGGGGTTGGCCTTGGTGATGGCGTCACCATCGTGAGCCTCCTCGGGGGTGGGGCCTGCGGCAGGGGCGAGGGCACCTGCAGTGCTTGGGTGGCAGGGCTCCCTGGTGAGTAGCTGGTGGGCGGGCCCATCAGTGGGGTACACTGGATGAGGTTCCGGCGCGGACGATGGTGGCGCCCCACTAGGCGGGGGGATGACCCACTTCTCGGCCTACTAACAGTCTTAAATAATCGGCATCCGCCATATCTGCGAGATGCATGGCCCTTAACCCCGCAGTCCTGACACACGGAAGACGCCAAGCCATCCCCACCACCCGTCAACGAAGAGGCCTGGACACAGACATTGAGCCTGAGGCCAGACCGGAGCAGTCCCCTGAACTCCTCAATGAGTTGCCCAAGGGACGCCTCTGAATCGAGGACGAGCGGCGCAAACGACTGGGATACTGTCCGGAGCATTTCCACGGGGCTTTAATTAAATTTGGAAAATACTTAAAAATGGTGGGGGTAGGCCAAAAAAACTATCAAAATAATTTAATCGTCGGGGTGGCTCAAAAGATTTGGAAAAAAACTCTAAGCGTTAGTCAGGACGAATTTTGAAATGACTCTAAGTCCCTAACCAGGAGTTAATTTAATAATTGAGGCAATGAACTAAATTTGGAAAAAGTTAATTTGGAAAATGAACAACAGCTCGCTTCAATCTAAAATGACTCTAACTATAGCGCACTACTCACAAAAATTTGGAAAAAGAATTTTGAAAAAAGGTCAAAACCGTAGGAGTCCAACGGCGCAGACGAGGTGTCAGCGATCACCCCACATTGAACACCGTTGGAGAGGTCTTCCTAGGCTCGACGCCTTACACGGGAAGCTCCTATGCCTCAGATAGGGCCCACCGGGTTCACCGTTAGGCAGGGCGAAGCTGCCAGGAGTGCGTCCCACCACTCCCCGGATCCCACTACTACTCAGAAATTAGCCCTGAAGGCTTTTAAGCGTGAGTAGGCGCTCTACCAAGTGATCTCACTCTTGGGTTGGTAATTTTGATCTTAGCCAAAAGGCCGAGAAGCGATTGGACTCTACTTGAGTACAAAAGTCCTGTAAGGATTTTCGATTTTTCCGCCAGTCGTTTACTGTACTTTTACCCACATTCAATTCAGCACAAATCTTGTTCACTGATTCACCTCTTTCTAGGCGTTCAAGGGCACTTAGTTTTTGTTCTAATGTTACAACATGGCGCTTACGTTTATCACTCATTTTATGCTGTCACTAAAACTTCATGATTATACACAACACTGTATCTTTCGCGTAATTCGGGACTGAATATAATGTATGCGCACTGAAGGATAAAACCGAGAGGACAGAACATAAACCACGTCCGACACCCACGAAATCCACGACAAAACTAATAAGAACTCGTTTCTTTATTTTGATCTAATGGATAGAAGGTAAACAATCGCATCCACTTCCGGTGGCGTTCACTTCCGTCCAAGACAATACATTTTGTTCGGTTTGAAAATGTCAATATGATATGACGTTGAATTGAATGATAGATAAGGAAACCACGTTTCCGGTCAAACACGGCCGGTTAAAGCGATGTCGAGATAAAAAATGGCCGGTTAAAAAGATCTTGTTTTTGTGCCAGGATAGGCCGGTTAAAGCGGAGACCGGTTAAAAGGTGGCCGGATAAGAGGGAGTCTACTGTATAAAAAATCGCTTGAATACTATCTCTATAATTACAAATTTTCATTGAATTTGTTTCTTAGCAACCAATAAAAAAAGATAAAATCAATTTTCAGATATTTTATTCAAAATTTTTTTTACATCTTTCGTAACAAATTAATAATTCTTTTAAAATAAAAAGTATCCTATATTACTTCTGATACCTCCCAGAATATGTGTACAAAGTTTCATTATGATTTGTCGAGTAGTTTTTGTGTGAAAGCGTAACAAACATCCATACTTTCACATTTGTATTGTTAGTAAGGATTCATTAATTTTTTAGATAATATAAATTTTATTTAAAACATTTTCAAAATATTGGCAATTCATATCTTCCTCACCTTCCCATTATTATACTTCTTCCAATGGCACTGGTTTAGTTATTATTGTAAAGATTTGTATTTTATGTATCTTACAAACTTTTTATAACTAGGGTCTGATAATATGACTGCCTGTCCTTTACTGTCCACCAAAAGAAAGAAATGTACAGTAAAATTGAAAACTTAGGCATTTGTAAGTTATAAAATAATCACATACACTATAACATTTCAATCACATATATTTTATCAAAGCTACAAACCGATTAGACAACAAGGTTTTTTTTAACTGCTTGTAGCAAAATTTAATTAAGTTTGTGAAAGGTTAATACAATATGAACATAACACATTTTGCCAATTATGGCATCTTCCAACGACCAACAGTACACTAGCATACCTAATAATACATTACATACTAGCTGTTTGCTAGCAGTATACCCGGCATGCTATGCAAGGCCAACCTGAGGAATTTTTTACCTTGAGTTGAGCTCGTTCTCTACGCTTACTCACCAAAGTCTGTAATATCTTCTAGTTTTTATAAACAATCTTCCCTCAATACTTTAAATGAGATTAGCTGCTATTGAATTACTTACAAGGAAAAATTTTTTGCCATACTTGTGTTCATAAACAACTCAGATCAAAAACTTCAAAACCACCTGACATTGATATGTTTATGATAGTCCTTGGACTATGTCCGTCCCACAGGAATGAGATAAATTGCATCCTATGTTTGTCTCCTGGTTCTAAGCTACATCTCCACAGGCCCCACCAATTTTCTTAAAGATTTGGTTCAGCCATTCTTGAGTTATAATAAGTTTAACTAACACGACTTTCTTTTTATACGAGTTGTTACTGGTGGATTTGAAGAAACCCAACCAAACGTCTGTCTCTAAATTGGCATTGTGCTCAGGATATACCTAAAGGACGGGATATTCAACGAAAGGAAAGTTTGAGAAATAGGACAGCAGACGGTCAATTGGCCACTCATAGGGCCAATTTCCATGCTTCTCTGACAATTGACTTTCAGGTACTATGGCCAACCAAATACATTCTAATCATGTCCACGGTTTTGGGTTTCCATGTCCTCTCATTGACTTCCACCCCCTGTTGTTCACAACATGATGAAAACTAAATGGAAACAGTAAATTAATTTGTTTGCCAGTGATGTCACCTTAGAAAGTTCATAAAATCTTTTAACAAAGCCCAAATTGCTGTTAAAGACAACATGACCTTTTTGTACATTTTTCAAGAAAACAAAGTGGACATAAATCGAGAGGAAACAGTCTTCAAACATTTCAAAACACCACAGTCTAGAATCGGCCCAATTAAAAATTTGGACATTGGGGTACAAGTTCATCCATGAAGCTTAAACAAAAGTTTTAGTACTTTCAAAAGATCACAATCTAATTGGAATTCACTCATACAGAAAGGTACTATTAAAAAGTTCTTCTGTACTATATGCACTGAGTAGACTTTAAAATTTATGTGATTCTAACGTTTTAAAATAAGTTTTCTTTGCTTACACCCATTCCATTTTATCTTTTGGCCTATCATTATATGGAGCTAAATGCTCTCAATAATCTAAACTAAAATATAAAAAAAGAGCTATGAGACTAATTCTCAAACTCAAACCAAAAACATCCGCGAAAGAACACTGTATCTTTGAAAATAATGACTGTATATGGTATACATATTCCAAACCCAAGTACAATTTCAAGAAAAAAAACATGTTGTTAAAGTGCTTAGTGAGTCGCACACATTACATTACAAGAAATAAAAATAAGATTGCAATACCTTCTCAAAACTAAGAAATATTCACAAAGAAACTAATATACATGGGGGCAAAACTATATGCACATTTAACATCACATCTAAAAAATTAAACAAACTCTGTTTAATTCAAATCAAAATTGAAAGACTTCATTATAAATAAAGTGATATACATATCAGAATAATATTTTTGCTAAGAGATTAAAGCACAATTGAAAACGTATGCTAAAACAATAAAACTGTTAACTTCGTTAATCGCGGTAGCTCCCATCACAATTCGACGGCTGACGTTCATGCAAGGACTTATCAGTAAGTTCGATACGTTTCACTAGTGTCTGATCATTGCTTCAGGGCCAATTTCATTGCAATTGGATTTATTTCTTTAGGCAGTAGGCCAAGTATACAGTACAAGTACACAGTAAGTAAGACCTTATTGTATCAAAGTACAAATCTAATACAGTAACAAGATATTCCATGATATTATAGAACAACTATGGTATCAGTTATAGTAACTAATTACTGTTTTAAGAACAAAAACAACAGCTAACCTGAGGTCCTCGGAAGCAGAGTTCCCCCGTCTGGTGAGGTCCCAGGTCAGTGCCGGAGTCCTGAGAGATAACCTTGCCTTCAGTGAGAGCCCCCGGCGCCCCGCAGGTCACCAAGTTCTTGACAGGGAACGTAGGAAAAGTAGCGAAACCGGAAAGCTCCGTCATACCGTATCCTATAATAAGGAATATGTAGTCAATGATTGCTCAATCATGAATAAAAGAAATAGGTTTGCTTGACGAACGGACACGTAAACGTGAAACAATTGTATTTTGTCATGATAACTTTCAACAGAAAATATTTTATACTCTACAACAACATATTATGCTGGATCATGGAGGAGAACAATTTACAAAATTTGTATATGATATGATAATTTGGTTTAGAAAGCTATGGGTTTATTAACTACCGATGGATAGCAATCAATCATGCATAATCATGTAGAGTATATTCAGAGGCGGTCTGGCCATGTCGTCTGGTCGGCGATGGCCGGGGGCCCTAGGGGCCCCAGTGACCAAAGGGGGCCCCAGGCAGGGGTCCCTAAAATTGCTAGATATTCCAAATGAAATACAGATGCAACAAATGTTGTTGGAAAGTCATGGAATAAATTACTCTCACCACAAAACTTTAAACAATAACAAGTTTATAATACGGTACCTAAATTTTCCGTTTGTTTGGATAACCATAAAGAAGCTACAATTAACGTCCATTTATGTAATATGTTAAAAATCTCTGTAAAACTCCATGAGTTCATTGGAATATTAATTGGAGTTTTTAATGATTTGACTTTCATAAAAAAAATATGATTATTAATATTGCATCACGGGGACACAACGAAGCAACAGTATATAAATCCTATATTCCACTATTCAAAAGTGTGGAATTTGATAGAGAACTTACTTAAATAAATTAATAACAATCAAAGTGATGAATGTTTAGAATTCGTATATAATAAAAACAAAATAATATTCCAAAAAAACACAAGGTTATTTTGAGGACAAATAATTTATAGGCCTAACAAAAATTGGATTTTGTTAAAAGGAGAAAATAAATAAAAAACAGATGGGGAAAATTCAAAAGATGAAACTGTGGGGCTAAATACTGTGAATAGGTCCAAGCTAATATGTTTTTATATTCTAGAATGCTAGAAACAGCCTAGAAGATTATTTTAGTCCTATAATGGAAATTTACGGAACGACTGTTCCTAGCTGGAGCCAAAAAGGTTTGACGAAATTAAGAAGGGCTTTCTCCAACCACACATTTCAAACACGATTTCAGGGCTAATATAATAATAAATATAATATAATCTTAAATAATAAAAAATTAACAAACTAAGAATATCTAATTGAGGTAAAAAGAGTTTTAATGACAAATAAAAATCAACAAATCTGTTCTGACCCGACAAAAAAGAGGAAAAAAACTTCAGCTTAAAAAAACACACAGTTTAGTATCTTGAAGCTTTGTTCTATCCCCATTGGTTAACGAGATATTAAAAAGTCTAAAGACAGAATTAGGTCTTCCTTAAAACTTTAAATGGAAAAATAATAACTTTTTAATAGTTTATAAAATTTAAAAAAATGCAGGATATTTGGTTTAAACACTTTGTTTTAAATTTAACTAATAAAACCTAGCTTAGCTTTAGCTTAGCTAACTTAGTGAACCCTTTAACATTTTCAATTCACAGTAAATGACTTTTTTAAAAGAATATTCTATTATGTAATAAAAAAATTATAACTTATTAAATTAAATACTTAAATTTTAAATACTTTCATTCAATTTCAGTATTAAGAAAACCAGAGAACGGATGTTGCAAAGCAAATACAAAAACAATACAAGTTGATGAACCACTACAATATCATGTAAAAGTTGCACAAAAAACATAAGAAAAACCAAAAATATATATCATCATTTAAATTAAATATTTTTTCATTTCAAATAAATAAGTTGGTTCTTAAAAAAAATAATTTGGTCATCAGGAGACTAACTTAATTTATTACCTTAGTTAGTCTTTATAACTTTCGTTAACCCCAATTACCAATGCCAAAGGGAAAAAGCATAAAGATTATTGTACTTATGTACCCTACTTAACTACGACGATTAATAATTTTACAATTATATATAGCTCTGCAGAGCTATATAGCTCTCCAGCTATATAGTGTAAACGCACCTTAAGCTAGTACTTATGTTTATAGTACCGCCTGTTACCTAATAGTTTAAGGTAGTACATCAGTAACAACCATTTGAAACATTATTAGCCACGTGGTTTATTTGTGCAAATTTCAGGATGTTTTTATTTTATTTATAAGGGGATTTTTCTCTTTGTTCCCGACTACTTTGTTCTATTCAATTAATATATACATATTTGTATTCTACACAAAATTCCACGTCTTTCGAGTACCCACATGACATACTTAAAAATAGTTCATCTGACGGCTTTTCCGACATTTTTCGCATTTTCCGGCCTATTTAAAATCGGACAAAAATAAATTACATATTCGTGATCAGCTCGACATGCCGGTTATTTTAAACACCCACATGTCGCATTTTGGAGCAAAAAGTTCATTTCGAGGTTTTCCGATTTTCCGGGATTTTCCGAGTTTTTACGCGGGAAAAAACTATCATTTTCGGAATCAGCGTGAAATTTCCATCATTTTGGAAAAATTTTTCCATTTTCCGATGGTCGTAGCTATAAACTCAAGAACTACCAATATTAACACATCGAGTACTGAATACTGGTTTGCAGGAGTTACATTTGACTACAGCTACGAAATAATAGCTGTATTCATGTTCCTAAGAAATGCACTAAAAAAAATAATAATAAATAAAACTCATATCATAATATGCACACTCTTGATTTGTTTGTTTCTGGTGGCGGGTGGGAGAAACCCCGGGTGGGACAAAAGGGTTTTTTGTTTTTTCCTTACACAACCCAACTGCGAAAGGCCAGCAGTAAACCTCCCCCACTCGCCTTCTAAGGTCTGTGTCAGTTTTTGGCTCATATTGTTTAATTGATATAAGAAGATTTTGTCAAAATATAACCTAATTAACATCTTAATCTGCTGGGTTTTATCATTCATTCCTATAATTCATACACAAAACTTGCATTCAAAGAGCTAAAATAAATTTAAAGTAATGCCTTATAAAACCGGGTTTCTATGGAACTTTAAAAATTTTGCCGTCGGTTGGCCCAGGGACCAAAAAGCCCCCCCCCCCCCATAATCATTTTTTGAGTGCGCCACTGGACACAGTAATTTGGGTAATATCATATACGCGGTAAGCATATAAGTAGTTTTAAGGGAGATTTTTTTACGTGTTATTCTCTATCAAATTAACAAATAAGGCATCATTAAAATCTACTCAATGGGCTGACTTTTATGTATTTTGCAATTTTTTTAAAGTTAACGGTTTTTATGGACTTAGGGATGAAATATTTGAAATGGTTGCCATTTTGAAATGGTCAATGATTTAGGTATAATTTGGCTCAAAGATAGATCGTAATAAGACAAACAATTTCAAATATGTCATGTTGTACCTCAAACTATTTAGGAGTTATAGATTGTTTTGTAAAAATACAAAAACAGATAGACATAAAACTAGGCCCAGAGGACCGGTAAAATGTGACGTAATCAATAATATTAGGCCTATATATTGTTGTCCAGAGAGTTACGGGACACCCTGTATAAAACCATCTGAGATTATAAGAGTAAATTTTATCATACCAAATATATGTTGAAGAACTTATGATTTTAGATCAACAGTGAAAATAGCTTGTAAATACATTTAAATGATTAGACTAGTTCGGATTATTGTGGGATGGGCAGGGGAGGGGGTTGTCTGAGGTGTTCTCCTCAGGGTTGAAGGGGGTGAGGGGCCCCCGAATATATTTCAGCCGAGGGCTCCCAGAGCCGCCAGACCGCCCCTGAGTAAATTACATCGAAACTGAACTAAACATTGTATTTAAACCCCAATCATGTGATTTATTCAGAAGTCAGTCATGCAACAACTAATAAAGTAGATACAGTAAGGCTAAGTAGAAAAATTCACTGGTATGTTCTAACAGTTATGAATTAGAAAGAAAAAACTCAACTATTTGCCATCTGTAGCATAAAGGATAAAGGCCTATAAAAACTTATGTAATAAAATATTTTTATGGCAAGAAGGTAGAACAAGCATAATAAATCATAGAATGAAATGGAGAAGCAGTAACTATAATGCCACAGAAACCACATTCTCTGATAAAAGTGAATCTAATTATGAAGCTTAAATTGTTAACAATTTCCAACACAACTGTCCAGATGCTTATTCCTAACCTTGTTAAAATTCAAATGTTGTATTACATAGAAAAAGTATATTTCTGTTATAGTCTTTAGTTATTTCTCCTGTATACCTTGAATGTTTTATTGTCCTTAGTCAGGTACCTTGTGCCAGATGACAGTCAGGTGGGAGCTTAGCCTTCAGTTTCTCTAGAGCGGCAACTTCTATGACATCAGCACCCACCACTACCAGTCTCGCATGGGACAGATGCTTTTTCCTCTCAATAACTGGGTGAAGTCCAAGAAATTTGACCAATGGTGGCACCAGAAACAACATTGATAGCTACAACAATAAAGAATTCATATCTGATTTAATCAAACATCTATATATTAATACGCAAGCATGTTTCATTTCCTCCTTTTTTCTCAGCTCGTGTACATCGTAGGAGAAATCCGAGCATACCGTTAGAAAGGTTTAGTCCTGTAGATGAGCAGAATCACATTCTAATTCACACCGGACTCCAGGGGTACGCCCCACAGGCTTTCAAAGTTCCAATGTTAATCTTATGGAGAAAGGAGAATCATGAATCATTAGACAGCTGTTGTGAAAAGAACAGATGTTTTAGTTCTAAAATGTTTTTAAGCTTCTTGGGTCCAGATCAACTGAAATTTTGATCGAATTTCGATCAGGAGGCGATCTCTAGTTTTTATTATTGTGTAGTAGGAGCGAGACACCATGGGATTATTATGATTATGAATTGGGTATGGACAATCCTATAGAGTTGTTACCCAAATGAACAAAATTTGACCCAGTTGCCTCGGTTCATTGGGCAATGAATTAATGATCCTGACAAATACATCAGATGGTCTTTGTCAGTAACAAAGCAACTCCTAATCTGATTCATCACACTCACCCCTCAGTCATGTTCAACTTGAAATACACACCAGAGAGTGTGTCGGCGTCTTGAGTAATCTATCTAATGTGTATTCCTATCAGGTTTATTTTTTCTAAATCTAACAAGACATAAATAAATAATATTGCACAGTGATTCATGAAAACAACAGTCATCACTTTTGACCTCTTTACCTGAACCTTTTTAAGAATACTGTAGTTATATATTTTTTTATATTTTGTAATTTAGTTAGTTGTAATTTAGTTTAGTTTAGATACACAAAACTATTACAGTAGAGACCCGCAATACCGGACTTAAATAACCCGGAATTCTGAATAATTAAGGTAGAAGCCGTAAAGTGCTGTGAATTTCAAGGTGCTAAGCGCCATGCAGCAATGTCTGATAAAAGACTTTCAAATATTTGGGTAATTTTGCAACTCTTCCAAACATGGTTTAATCATAAAATAGTTTTTGTTTACCTACCTTATCACTTTCCAAAATATGAACAAAGGCTTCTCGTTCAAACTTTGGCATACTGACTAATTGCCAGCCATGTTTTATGCTGTTCAGAAGTACCAGGAATCCATAAATATGGAAGAATGGTAAAAGTCCGAGTGCACTGAACTGCCCGTTATCTAAAAATTGCAACAATAAAATTTACTTTAAAATGAAATAAATGATCATAAAAACATAATAATACTGTATATGTTGGTTTTGTTAAACAAAATTTAAAAAATATTGAAAAAATATTGTAGTAGGCGTGAAAATGCGAGCCTGAATTTAAAACAGTGTTGTCGATTCGTGCTGACTCATCTAGCTGGTTGGCATCTGTAATTTTAATTACTGCAAATGTAGGAAAACATGGAAATAAAAACAAACCGACAACATTGCTAGATAAGACTAATGTAAATCAGCTTCCAACTGTTTAAATTTCCAAGCTCACAATTTTGTGGCGCCTAGTATAACCATTGACTATGTACACTAATGTGAATAGACTTCTCATCCAATGTATTTAGTTTGAGGAAAAAATTTGGAAGTTTAGTGTACGCGGCACCAGGGTCGCTGCCATCGATGTTGTTATTATTCAGCCGAATTTACAGTGTTGCAAAAACACTTTACCAAAACATAACTTTCAGTTATAAAATGTTTCATCCTTGGTTGAAAAGAGTGGCAATACTGACTTATCAATCATATGTTACGTGTACTTTCATGTGCGCAGCACTAGATCGCACCACCATCAATAGGTTTGACACACGCCTATGCTATGAGAAGTCTACTCACGTTAGTGTACAGTCAATAGTATAACAGTTTTCTCAACTCAACCTCCAATCGTATAAATAGAGTAGCAATTAATTGGAACTACAGTATTACATGTCACTGGTAAAAATTGTATGTTTGGTTCTAAGTCAATTACACGCGACCAATCCAATATTGTGGTTATCAGTAATACCCTTATTTACAGCTGTACATTAATAAATGTTTGAAATGCTCAACCCAATGCCAATGTTATCAATGTATTCAGAACCAAATAAGTAGGGACATCCCATGTTAAAAAAATTTTAGTTTTGCCCTCAAAACCAGAGGAAAATAAATAACTGATGCTAGGTTTACTTCTCCTAACTGTCACGGGAAGCGGTCTTTCTACTTCTTAAATGTCAAAATGTGCATATTTGTTTACAAATAATCAAAACAATAACAAACTTCTGTAAAATTATTCTAGTCATCTGTTTTCCATTCAACCAATCAGCATTATCCTTACCATCTTGGTGGTGCTATCTGTGTTTCTCACTTGCCCATAAGGATGTCACTACTTATTTGGTTCTGTATACATTGATGTTATTCTAATGGGAAAATTTCAAATTTCAATTATGGACAGCACTTTTATTTTAGGTCCGATTCTCATCAAACTTTGGTGGAAACATTAACATTACATTTACAAAGCAAACCCTAACCAACGACATCATAAACATGAAAATAAACTGAGAATTACAGAAGTAGTTCTAAACACAAAACCCCTTAGAGTATTTAATAAGTAATACATATTATCATTTCATTGCAGTGGTTTTCTTTCAAAATTGGAATTAGTGACTTGAGGTCATAAAAAATTATTTAAAATCTTTCACATACATTAACACATCTTGCTATCCACATCCAGATTCATTTGGTTGTACCATTAACTCAAAAATTGCAAAAACCTTCTACAGGGTCTTATAGAGAAACCATCTTGTACAAAAAGACTACAAACTACAATAAAACTCAACCACAAAAGTTGTTCTAAAGATAGATTTTTTCTGAATCTTCTGGGGCTAATTTTATAGTAACTAATAAATGTATCTATTATATTACGCACCGGGAATCCAAGAACTGATGCCACTGTAATAGATTTGATACAGGCAGCTCACAATGTTATTGTGAGATAGGCAAACCCCTTTGGCCATACCCGTTGTCCCACTTGAGTAAGGCATGAGTGCCAAATCTTTCGGTTTTGACCTGTTCCCACCTTCCCTCGAATGGTCAACATAATCCGCAATCGCCTCACTGAAACTCGCTACCCCCTCTGGAAAGGATGTGGGGGAGGGAATATCCATAGCAATTACTTTTCGGATAGGATTTGAATGATAGTTTTCTTTGAGTTTAGCAATTGATGATTGAACAACTGGCAAATGCTCAATACTGCTCACAATGCACACTGTTTCAGAGTCTTTTATTTGATGACAAATTTCATCTGAAACATTAACATTTTAGAATGGTATGAATGTTATAGTAATATACTTATTGGCATAAGGATGAGATGCAGCAATCAGTCAAGACAATTTTATCTGATTCTAAAAGGACTAAAAGATGCAGCACCAGATATACAGGAGGTTCTAAATTATTGGATACATTTTAAGATTGAAATAAATAGATAACCAATTAACTTACAAAACATGGCAATTGGTTCATTCAACTGCACACTTTAACCTGATTTTTCACAATACAAGAATAAAGTATGGTTACATAATTATTTTTATAAATAAGTTAAACTGTTTCCACTTGCTCTTCATGGTTTATACCCAAAGTTTGTAGTCTGAATTGAACCTCAGATCATGTTTTTCTGAGCATTGCTGGAGTGTTCCTCCAACAACCTCGCCTCTATCTTTTCTCATAAGTGTCTCAATGTACGTAACCTTCCTTTCGAACATTCTGTCGTTGTCTTCACTCAAACCCAGAAAAAGCTGTAGGTTGTAATGTCCGGTTAACGTGAAGTCTAAGGAATTTGAATTTTAATGGCTAAAACCATTTTACAAGTTTTTTCATAAGCATTTTTATAATTACGGTACCAATACTGAAATTTGTATAATTTTTTTAGTTACCATATTAAACTGTTTTTAATTTACTATTAAATAAAATAATTCCCATGTTTCTAAGTTGCTTTTTTTATTTATTTATTGATTTTCAAAATTTTTGCAATAATTTATAACCACCTTGTATAATATTTTCTCATTGGGCTTAAACTTCTTTTTGACTTCTTTTGGATCAATCCCTATTTTTTAAGTCTGCACACATTGCTAACAAATACTGACCTTCCTTAGATACCGTATATGGATAACAAAATAAAATAAAAAACTCTTGTACATACTTTTCATTATTTTAAGAAAATAATCAGAAATTCGACTGTTTGCATAAAAAAAGTTCATCAGGTTTGTCAAATTTAACATTTTGAGTGTCTTGGCAGGCTATGATCAATCAGAGAGAATTCAGTTTTGATCCATGGTATCAGCCATGATGGCGTAGTGGCTTTGGATATTCATTTGCTTCATGTCCCCTTGCCTTGTTAAGACCTTCGCAGTGAAAGTATAGATTGTCCATGTTTGATTAAGTCTTGTCATCTCCACCATAACTCACCTTAAGGACTAAATACCCCCGTCACAGCAGACCTACTACTCTGCGAATTCCCAACAGGATTTAATTGTAACTTCCTCCATAAACACCATGGGAATGATGATTTAGGTTTTCTGCCTTGGGGGTATTGCAAGTATATATATGAAAATCCATTCCCAGTGCATGTAACTAAATTGCATCAAATTCTGATATTTTTAATTTTCCCCATAAACCCCATAGGGGTCTTGGGGTTGAGTAGGTAGGTTTGCAGCCATATGGGTGAAGTAAGTAAATATAAGTTAAACCCTACCTAGTGAATGTACATACTAAATTTGATCAAGTTATATCAATAAATATGTGAGGTACAGGGTTTTGTTAATTCCCCATAAAAATAACATGGAAAACCTATTTTTGGATTTTCTCCATAGCCTCTTAAGCCATGTTAAAAATTCCAAATACTAAATTGTTTTTTTTAAGCTCTTTTAAATTGTTTTAGTTAAAATGGTTGAATTTTGAAAACTTGTGTCCAAAAATGCCAAAAACCCATTTTTGACCCTTTTTAAGCCCAATAAAACCCCATTCCCATTACCCGATAATGTTCCTTCGCAAACTCATGAAAATAGAATTGGTCCTACACCTTCATACCAAATTCATCAAAATCGGAGGTTCCTGTCAAAAGTTATCAGTACCACTGACACACATATATATACCAAGGGTACTGAGGTTTATTCTTTTAACTTTAATATACATAATATATATGAAAATGAAAGAACTGTATTTTGGCCTCTGGGGACCTAAAAATTAAAAAGTAACATGGTCCCAAGCTTAGGTCTTACCACCGCTACTACTGTAATAGTGTATTCCCTATAGGAAAATTCGGTAAAATGGAAACAAAACCACCAACGTTGATATAGCCCCAAGAAAAATGTTGTACGTATTAATATTTTAGTTAAGTTCTCAACTAACAGACAGAGTTGAATGGAGACAATAATTAATTATTATTTATCCACTCTGAACAAATTCAACTACTGTTTTCATATTCTCTCAGCATTGACACTTTAACATTATCTACCACAAAAAATACCACTATAGTTTACTTTAGCCTTTGTTGAACTTACTTTACTGACCAGGAGTGTAAGCGTGGTTCATGAATGTTACTATCAAGTCTGCCTGTAAAGCTCCCAAGGTTACTATTGCAAACTCTGGGCAGTTTGTCAGAATAACAGCAATCGCTTCTCCGTGTGTAAACCCTGCTTTCATTAACGAATTTGCAAACCGTTGACTTAGTTTTTGTAAATCTGCATAATTGTATGATCTCCCAGTGAGTCCACATCGCTAAAACATAGAGTAAGTGTAAATTTTACATATAAGTTAAAATAAACCAATTTTGATTATATATAAATAAAAATATCTTAAACAGGTACATTAGAACATAGAAAAGATAATTCTCAAGGGGTCATACAAAACAGATATGTTATCAAGGGCTCTACTATAGGCTAATTGAGTGTCATGCTATCAAGGACATTTTGCTAATAATTTGACTTACTGTATTGAGGTGACATTTTTTTTAACTTAATAAATAGCAACTGCAATGTCAACAAAACCTCAGTAGCAAAAGTTCATAGAAAATTAATGTAAAAAGCCATTAAAATCAAATACACATATTAACATGTTTCTGGCTGCATCATTTTTTGTGTATCACCGCCATCCTGAGCTATTCAAACCTCCACGCCTGAAGTAGCAGCAGTACTGTCTAGGGTATATCCTCGGGGTAAATACAATATACTATTGAGCAGTGCTGTGCAAGGTTTTAGATTTCTTGCTCAGATTCCGATTTAAAAATAAATCACATAGTATCGCACTGCAGCTTGGGAGCGATAGCACCCACCACGATGACATTAGGTTTCCGTATGGGAGCGATCGCACCCATGCCGCCACGAAAGTGTTAAACAAAATTTCGAGTTTGGAACAGTTGACGGAAAAGGTTGAATATAAAAACAAAGCTTATTGAAAAAAAGTAAGTCCAAAATTGTTCGCCATTGTGTTTGGCCAAGGATCACGACCCATGACCGGCACCAAGTTGCCCCAGCACTATGCATATTGTCATAATGGAAAAAGCTCACACACGCTTGTGCACACCCACTTCCAGTGCTTTCGTATGGACCATCCAGAGCAGCATCTGACAGACCACTAACCACTGCTGTCCACGACAGTGGACCACCTTTTCTTGTTCTGAACTGATGTTGATACACTGAACCGTCTTCTATCGACTCATTTTTTTAGTTTTTTTATTATTTTTTATTGTGTCTATAAACGCCAGAGGCATGTTTTAACGTTTTGAAGGGGAACGGTCCAAACCCCAGTCTTGTTACTATCTACATCGACCAGTTGTTAGAAAACATCATTAATTAATAGTCCAATGACAAATGGCAACTGGGTCCGGAATCGATCCTTTAAAAAGCTACCTACTCACTTTTTTCAGGATCGAACCGGCAACCTTTGGATTCAAAGGCGAGCACTATAACCACTCAGCTACCCAGCCAGTTTGGTCAGTTCTGTTGGTTTAATTTTTTTTAGGAATGAATAACATTTAAAATAAATAAAAAACGAAAAACATTTCAATTTGCATTTTTCAATCACCCACCACTATGTATCAAGCCAATCAAGCCAAGACTATTAAACTGAGAGTGCAATAGAGCTTTTTATGTGGCAATACTCATGTACCTACCTAACTCTCTTGCTATACCACCTACCAAACTATTTCATCTCATATTACTTTCAGAAATATCTATAAATTAAGTAAAAAACAAAAATACATTCGAATTTACTAATAAGTGATAACATTTACCAGGGCGGTTGCGTCTGGTTGTCCATCCACAATGTCCGTAATTAATTCAGAGATAAGAATTTCTGGAATGTCTCCGCTAACAAACGGTGAATGAACCACTTTAGAAGAGAAGTTAATTTGATTATTATCTCCAAGTTTCATATGCTTAACTTCATACATTGAGCAGTGTTTGGACTTTCCACGTAAAATATATTTTTTATATAGGTTCATACAAGTACCCCATTGTACAAATCTTTTAGAAGACATATCAAATCTTTAAAAAATTAACCTTATTATTTTCTTGTTTTTTCGATATGTGGAGTATGCTGATTTCATCCCAGAGTGAAAGAAATACCTAGAACATATTATATAAAGTTATTAATTTAATAATATATCTGGTAAACCTTGATGAAAACCACAGCCAAATAACAGAGAATAAAAGCAATTGACTTAATATAGCATACAAATAAAAAAAATGCACAATGTATAAAACAGGGGCACTGCAAAAGCAGTACAAAATAATAATGAAATAATCACACGTTCACTGTTGTACATCCCATGAAAATTATTTCATATTACCATTGTAAAGATTTAGGACAACTGAAACTAAACATCTTTTTTAGAGAATGACATCTGCTGTTACAACTATATTACCTATAAATAGTGGTTACAGCATCTAATTTTTTAAATCTATTAATTATTTTAACCAACTCATAAAATTTATCCAAGTAAAAGGTAAGGACAAACACATAAGGAGAGAGAAATTAACTTTATTAAAAGTTACAAATCTGGCTGGACTTCCAGTTGACCAAAGTTGATCCAGAATACAAACAATTTTGATTGTGATACAATAAGAAATTTTTCAATTACATACAGTAAAATAAAAGTTATGTATTTAAGTATTAAATATGTATTAAATTAAGTTATGTATCTACACTGATCACTAAACTTTAAGTTTAAGCACGCATTAATAAACATAACAAATACATGCACCCATATTTTAAAAATAACCTCAATCAGACTTTGGTATAAAATAAGATGAAACAACACTTGTGTTTTTTAATGTCTCTCTTTATTGGAAATCAAAACCAACACTTTGTTGTAAACATATGCCTAACATCATCATCTGTTTTATTTTTTAAATAATGAATTTGTAAAGTTATTTTTTATAAGTACACTAAATTCTTCTAAATCAATAGTATTGTAGAATTTTTGTGTTTTATTCTGAAAATTTGGCTAAATATTGTAAAATATGCAATCAAATTTGGAAATCAATCCAGCCACTACTCGTTCAGTGAATATTAGTGTTATCAAGCCCAGTGGGATAACATCATTTTGGAATTGGTTCACCAGTAAAAACAAAAAACCAAACCTTCAAAATTTAGTGTTTGATAAGAAAATTAAACTTAAACTCAATCCTGAGGAGTTGCAAGCTCTGAAACGTAATGGAATCGACTTTCAAAAGCTACAAAACGCAGCGCTAAGCAATGAAAAAAAGATTGGGAAAAGCTTTTTCATATTTTCAAAAGACCAAACAGAGCTGAATAAGAATGAGCTGATAAACAACCGTGTCTTGTGTGAACTTCTGAAAAGTAAACATGTCTCTAATAAGACAAGGAAATATAAAAGAAGTTTAGTATCGTCAAGCTCGTTATCTATCAAGTCAAAAAATAATAATCCAAATATAACTTATATCCATAGTATAAAATCAAAGAAGTCTATTGTCAACAGTGTAAGCAGCAACCTAAGTATGAGGGTTGGAATGAACAATGATAACACTTGTATAATAAACCCTATGAATAAGAATATTCTGCCGAAAGGAATTCCAGGAGCACTCCTAAAAGGAAAGATGCAAAAGAAGATTTTTGTTCCTATTTATCTTGGTAAAAAGAAATCGAGTAAAACAAATAGAGGAGAGGAACTCCAAAATGAAGTTAACAAGAAGGGGGCTTCAAAAAATGATTCAAGTATGATCCCTTTACTTCTAACCAAGATAAAAACTATGGAGGAGCAAATAAGCGATATTGAAAATACAACAAAACAGATTAACGAGGCTGTTTCCCAGAGAAACATGTTTCAAGCAAACAATCCTTCAAAAGCAAGTATGACTAATGCTACTCAGTCAAATAAAAAAATTCCGGGTAGGATGTATCCAAAAAGAAGTTTAAGAAAGTTTAAACAAAACAATATAGAGAGGCCAAGTAAAAGTAAAAAATCCACATCACCTGCTTGTAGTGATGGCTCTAACGCTAACAATGCTACTGAGGTTAAATTTAATAATATCATGGGTGAGAACAGTGCTAGACCTACTTTAACATGCGCCAATAACTATCAAATAAGAACCCTCAGAGATATTCTTGAGAATCCAGAAAATATTTTAAAATATCATACTTTTACCATCCCAGAAAAGTTGTCTGAAAAAACGTTGTTTAAAGCAAATCCAGACGTGGGATGTGATGTAATTTTGAAACTTTTTGAAACCCTCTCCGAAAATAACAATTCATATAACGAAAAATCCTCCGATGGACTGCAAACTAGTAAAATATCACCAAATACTGATGAAGTTGAACCAAATACAGATCAAAGCGTGAATGACATAAAATCTGAGACTGACTGCAATGAAAAACTTAAAAGTTTGTCATCTATAATCGAATCTCAGATAACTGTAAGCGATAAGCATGATGGAGAAAGGTTGGCTTTTTCAGAACAAAAGAAAAATATATCATGCCCTTCTTCTAGCACTGTTGTGAATTGTGTCCACCCTGTGGAACCAAATTGTACTTTAAAAAACAACTCAAATTTTGAGACAGAGAAAGAAATTAATCAGATTGGGGAAAATAAACATTTAGATTGGGAAAGGTTGGCTTTTTCAGAACAAAAGAAAAATATTTCATGCCCTTCTTCTAGCACTGTTGTGAATTGTGTCCACCCTGTGGAACCAAATTGTACTTTAAAAAACAACTCAAATTTTGAGACAGAGAAAGAAATTAATCAGATTGGGAAAAATAAACATAATGAAATCATTCAGTATAAAAACAAGATAAACAAAGAACAAATCAAAAACAAAGTTGGGAATTTAGGGAATAACGTTTCATCTTTAGATAAGATATTGGTTTGTTCAAGAAGAGAATCAGAAACTAGTACTTTAAATAAAGAAAGTTTAATTTTAAAAGATTCATTTAATGTTGTTGAAAAAGAAATATCAGATAACAAAGATGACCTAAGATCATTGAAGCAGCCAATATCAATAGTTGGAATGGTTCAAATAGACCCAGGAAAAAAGACTTCTGTGACAAGTATACAGTCAAATAACAATCACGTCAATTTTAAATTTGAAGAAAATAATGGTTTGAAAGATGTTGCACTTCAAGAATCGGAAGGCCAGTTGGAAAAACAGATGATTCAGCTGCCTTTTGCAACAGATTCCAGGAATATATGCAGCATAAGTATTGAACAGACTGAAGATCCAGAGGCTGTAAAGCAGACAGAAATTGAAGTGAAAGGTATAAGGTTTCATGTACTGTAGCGTTTTAATCCTCCGATACACACGCCGCGGACTGAGACTCCGCGTTTATGGAAAAGAGCACCTACAATAGCAAATCATCAGGCTTATCATATGACACACACTCTAGCTTCTTTCGCCACCTTTCTGAACCCATTACTAGGGTTTTCACCATCCTAGGGGTGGTTTGGTCCGAGCTACAAGGGACCTAAAGTCAAGTGCGGACTGGGTCTCCGCACGCGATATTTGGTGTACATTGAAGCACGGAGCCTCACTCCGTGGGCTGTTACTCCGCATGCGTTAGTTTGTGAACACACAATCTAGTATGATATTGTTATTTAAGAATGTTTATTTGCGTGAAAATTCACTGTCTATTACATTATTAAGTTTTTTTTATAATGAAATCATAGGTTAGTTTTAAAATTTATATTTTTTACGGATTTAAAAATAATTAGTAATTTTTTATCTTTTGCATTTAATTAGCAACACTATTTTTGCCTACTTTTTTTGCAAAATTCAAGTAATAAATAAAATATTTTTGGATTATGGTAATATTTTTTACAGATATTTTAATTAAAATTATTATTTAATAACTTTAAATAATTTTTGTTTGCTTCTGTGTTTTGTTATGTTCGGGTTTTTTAGTTACTCCTTTATAACACTCATCATTTTGATTAAAACCTTAAGACTAAGTAGTCATGCCAATTTTGATTAATAACTGATTAAATCATTGGTTGATTTCTCACAAAACCAATATGCGGACTCTCAGCGTGTGTATTGGTGTTATGGTAGACCACGCGTGTACCGGAGGGTTAAAGTAGACAAATTATAGAATGGTGGGAGTAGGTACAAATAATTTATGAAAAATAGCAGAGTGACCAAAAAGTGAGAGGAAATGAGAAATAACGTTAAATGTCCTCCAGAAGAATAGCATGTATGAGGATTGGAAAAACATAAAAACATGTCATTAAGTTTTCATCCTGTCATTTTTCCTCTCCATATCTTTGGCATTATAGCTAAACATATATATTTTCTCAATCAATGCTGGTGATTAATTTAATTTGTTTATACTTAGCCTAAATGTCCATGGTGATAATCTGATATTCAGCATTCAGCTAGTGTCTTCCTGATTGCGGTCACTCCAGATTGCAGTCAATTAAGTCTAGTTTTATAATTGATGATCGGTGTTCTGGTGGTGGAAGGGTGTCCAGATTGGGTCACATCTTAAGAGACTCCATCGTCACGTTCTTAAAATAGAAAGCCACTTATAGAATGATTTATATAATAGAAGGATTTGGCTACAATCACAAATCAAGTCTAATTATGTTGTTCCAATGTTCAGACAGCTTACTTTTTGGTAGATTTTTCTAGTCAGTTGTCAATGTCCCGCATGGGTATTATTTGCTTTGTTAAAACTGAGTTAAAATGTGACCCACAAATTTGTCCGTGTGGGCCTGAAGTCTAGACATAGTTTTTCAACAGTTTATGCTTTGACAGATTAGTTTTAATAAAGTTACAAAAAGCTAGAATTTGATAACAATACCTAGTTTGATTTTATCCATAATAAATCAAATGGGTTTCATGCCAAGTATTAAATTATTTGTACCACTATACAAATTTATTTGTCAGTTAATGTACATGTACATTATAGAGTTTTTGTAAAATATGATAAATCTTACGGGAAGCTCTATAGAACTGAATAAATAATGTGTAATACTTGTCATTAATCACTTTCAGCCAGTTTTTGTGACTTCAAGCTGTAAAAATAGTGAAATTCACCATTATTTAAATAGTGTTTAGCATTTACAATCTTGATTTAGGCCTACCGTAGGTGCAAAATCTCTCTTTAGAAGAAAAATGCATTAATTTTATTGATTTCCCAAACAATATTTTAACGGTGCTTTCGAATGCACATTTTGAGATTATAAAACAATTGAAACGTTTCAAAATGTGCATCTTGCAATCGCGCATTTACTCTGGCCCGCTTGTTCTGTGGGACATGGTTTCTGGTCTGCTTCCCCTACATACCTAGGTGACATACCGTACCTGCTGTCTGCATAAGTCCCTTCGGCTCGCTTGTTGTGCTACTCACTGTATGGGGTTCAAATATGTGACTGCAATGTGGACGAATGTCATTCCTTTGGCTCGCGACATTTTTGGGGTGACCGCAATCTGGACGTTTTCACCCCTGACTGCAATCTGGACTGACCACAATCAGGACACAACCATTGAGATAAGTAATGATGACTAGGGTAATTTTTATACTGATTGGTATTTAATCAATTAGGGGCTATAATTATCTAATTAAGAGGGTAGTATTATTCTCTTTAAGACTCCAAATGGCAAATATATTTATCATAAGCTGATTTTTCCTGGCAATACTTTTTTTCCAAATAGTAATAAAAATAACTTTATTTTTAAACATTTGTTATCCACCCTGCATAGACATTTTTTCTGTCTGAAGTTACTTTTCTACTCCCTAAATATCCTGTTTTGCCTATAGGGGATCAATGTTTTTATGGAAAACTGAGGACAGCTGACTTTAACACCAATATGATTAGTTCACTTAAATAGAAATCTGAAAAATGTCTTGTATTTAAAAAAATAAAATTGTTGTGTATTTGTTGTTTTGCATGGTGATAGTACATAATTTGTCTTAATAAAATATACTAGACCTATTTTTAATAATTTATACTTTTTTCAGGAATGAAAATTTTATGTCAAGGTGATAAAAAAGAACCAAATTTCAGTATCAAAATCATGGTTAAAAACAATCAAACCGATGAAGTCTTATTTAAAAGTGATTCGCTGATGAAATGTAACAGACCTGAGATAAATCATTTCTTGAGTGTTAAAGATGAACAGCCAAGTTCATTAAAAAAGGAAGCTGCTCTATTTTTAAGCGGAGGGGACGGGGATAGTGTATGGAAAAGTGCAGAAAAAAGTGTCAATTTCAACTCAGAAAAATACATACCACCACTAAAATTTGAAACATCTGACACAACGGCTGCATTTTTTACTACTTGTAGTATCAGTAATAACAATGAAAAAAAAGAAAAGGGATTACAAGACCTAAACTTAAACCACAAAAGGAATGAATTTGGTATTTCAGGTGTTGCTTATTTAAATGAAGAGGAAAGAAAAAGGTTTGACAAACAAATTTCAAACACAGTTAATCAAAAAAGCCAAGAAACGCCAAAAAGTGATGTTAAAATAGGAAAAATTTGTTCTATAAACTTGAAAAATGAAATTTCATCCATCAGACATCTGAGTGAATCTTACATAAATCCTTCAAACAATACGGTCAAAGTGCTTTCTAAACAGAGGACGCTACCTTCTACAATGACGTCCCTACCTTGCAGTACAAACAATTCTTCCTCCTTGCTACAAAGTTTTAAATTTAAGAAAAATATTTCCAACACATCAGAAGCAGTGTATACTAATAGGAATATTCTTTGTAGCCGTTGCTCCCACTATAAAGATAACCAGGTAATTATTAATGAGAAAAATAAGGAAGAAACTAAATTCACTAAATTATCCGAAAAGACCATACTTTCGAGCTTAACTAGTATTGACCACATATTTGAAATAGACAACAAATCTCAAGAAAAATTGGCAACTCGTGTTGTAGTCAGTAAACAAAATTTATCTACCAATAACAACTATAAACTTTCAGGAGACAGAAAAAATAATGAAATTCCAGATCTCTCTTCATGGAAGAAGCGAATTAATAGGTGCAATTTGACTTTAAATCAGGATTCAATATTGAAGGGTCTTAAAGAGGAACAATCTTACAAAATATGCACTGGTACTAATCAATCAGAAAGACAAGAAGTAAATATACAAACTGAGATTAATAACTCTATAAAAGAAAAAGATAATAATAAATGTTTGGTTTTGAATTCTCTTGCTGATGAAACAATTAAAACAACAAATTATAACAGTGCTAAAGAAAAACTTAGTAATCAGCAAAAGATTACAGCTACTATGTCAAATCCACAAAAATGTCCATTTGTTGTTTTACCTATGCCTGAAATTCCAAAATATATTCCTACACATAATCTTATGAAAGATAATGACAGGAATAAAAGCTCATCAAATGAACATAACTTAACCTCTCAGACCAATGTCACAACACCTAAATCAGAAACACCAGTCTCTCCAGAATCAGGTTGTGATTTGATTTCATTGCCTGTATCTGAAATGCCAAAATGTTGTCCTTGTATTCTAGCTAAAGCAAACCAAGCATCGGGAGCAATTGTTCGAAGCCAGGCTGAAATATTGTTAGAAAAAGCTGGTTCTCTGTCAGATCAAAATGGAAAGATCTCCATAATCTGTAATACTTGTGTGAATAAATCTAAAGATAACAATATTGAACTAGTAGATACCAAGAACAAAGACAAAGTTCACGAGACATTTAACAATCCTGATTTTCAAGTTAATCATTCCGTTGATAACAAAATAAGTACAAAATCAGAAGCAGTGAAAAGTCAAGATAAATTCGCCACAATACTTCCACTTAAAGAGACAAGTGAGGGTGAGTCTCTAGAAGTAAGTGATAAAAATGAGTCATTTGTTGTTTTAGAGAACGCCCCTGGTGAAGAGATGGGTATAAAACATCAAATTGAAACAAACAACTTTGGTGAGCAGACAGGATCTTGTTATCACACTTGTCTTACGACACCTTCTGAAGAATATGTAAATTCTGACGTTTCTGAAGAAAATTCCCAAGAAGCATTCTGTTTGAATACTGTGTCAGACCAAGACTGTTCTTACAAATATAACATAGGAAATGGGATTATTAACTTTTACAGCAATAACAACGAACCATACTTGTTGGAGAATTTATGTAATGTAACAACTATATTTGATTTTAATGGAGAAGAGATTATTCCTATTTATTACAAACTTAATGCCAAAATGCAAAGTAATTGGCAAGATGCAAAAGATAATCATAAAATTATCGAAAAAATAGACGATAAAAACCCATCGTCAATAAATATCAATGCTAGAGAAGGAAACCCCTTCTCGATTACTAGGCGTGAAACTGGTGAGGATAGCAGTGCTTCCACACATAATCACTTCTACTGTGCCGGGCCGGCCCATAACAAGCGACACATGTATCTGGATGGGAAAAAGAAACATAAAAGGCATAACAACAGTTTCAATAAAAGTTTGAATCAAAAGGTCTTAAAACCAATCAAAGAGAATGATGTAAATAAGGAATCTGAAACTAGTTTTCCACATGATAATGAATGCTCTACCCAAATAACTTCTCATTCAACTTATGTTGTTAACTACATGCATAGCATTGAATATGATTCCACAGTGTATGCTTGTGCACTTAACTCAACATACTCCTCTGAATTGACTGAAAATGAAGAACCATTGATGAAGGGCTGTCAGTGAACATTGAACTTGTTAAGAATTTGGTTCAAATTTCTGTATTTAATAAAATAATAAAATCTATAATTCTGTGTTGTTAATAATTATCATTTAAAGGTTTTGGTGCATCAACATTATTAGTTGGAGGGATGTAGCGCAAACTGTTTAAGGATTCCGAAAAGTCAAAACTCCCTCAACCATATACTCAATTGAAATCTCTTGACGTGGAAACTCCAGAAAAAATTGACATAAGACCACCCTCTTATATTAAAGAACCGTTGTCCCTGAAGTGACTCAAGCGATTGTCGCTGAGCAACAGTCGCTCCAGCACTGGTAGCGTTGTTTCAAATGGAACCGTTGTCCTAGACGCAACTGCGACTTTCGTGGCTAGCGACTATGGCTGGTGACTGTAGCGGGTCTGGTCTGAGGGAAGGCTCAGTTGCAGTTGCGGAGCGATTGGTGTCAATTTTTCACATTTGTAGTTGTTATTCGTAATTTCTTCAAAGAAAACGGAACTGCAATGAAGATGAAAAGCTTGTAAAAGCGCCTTTTATATTAACTAGTGTAGTTATAGCTCGAAATTGAGCAATTTAATCTTAACTATGACAAGTCATTGGTAAATTTATTGAGTTTAGTTCTCCGACCAATCCAATGGTGATTGATTCATCCGAAACTACACCTACTTACAGCTGTACATTAAGGCTGCGTTCACACGAGACGACTTTTTGCCGTGCGCCGTGGATGGCACGGTGCCGTGGAGGTTGAATTACATTGGAGTATATGGAAGTGTTCACACGTTACCAGGACCGTCGAATACGGCGCCGTGCCGTCCACGTCGGCCGTCACGGCGGCCGTGGACGGCGCTAAATACGAGGCCACTGCTCTTCCACGGCACATTCACGACCATTTCAATTCAATCACATGTTGAATCTGGTATTAGTACTAATATTGCCACTTCAACTTTTGTAACCAGTTTGCATAATATAAACAGAAATATCTTATAGAAAAGTAAACGATAGATTATTTACACTTAAAGGAAGGGGGTAAAGGACTCCCCCCTCCCCCGGAGCGTTATGCAGTGCTTCACCTGCTCCCATTTTCCGCCTTTAATAAAGGCTGATAAAAATGAGGGAGTTTTAAAATAAAAGATAAGACTTGGGCTATTTGATTCGCTTTTAGAATTTTTAATACTTGGAATCCACATTAAACTGTGATGGTCTAAAGTTGTTAAACTTTGACCCATTACAGCGTAATATAGATTCGAAATATAATAAAATTCAAAATCGAATCAAAAATTCCAAGAAAGTCTTTATATTTCATTCAAATCCTCTCTCACTTTTATCCGAGTTAAAGTTTTATCGGAGTTAGGCAGCGGCCGTAGCTCAGTGGTATCAGAGCTCAGAGCTCTGGGTTATCACCCAGCGGGCCCGGGTTCAAATCCCGGCTCGGGGACAAAAAGATCGTTCGGCCGCTCCCGTGGTTCGGAAGTCACGTTAAGCCGTTGATCCACCTGCATAGAAAACAAAAAAGTGCAGGCATTTCAGGCAAGGAGAAATATCAGTTAATTGCTGATCTCCCTCCACTAAAAGTCATAGTATTATTATTTTTATTTATCGGAGTTTAAATAAAGACATAAAATGTGAGCAGGCCAAGCAATGCATGACTTTCTGAGAGGAGCTTTTCCATCCTTTCTTAAAAGCATTCTTACAAAATATAGGTAAACACCTTACAGTAGATGATTAAAACTTAAACATATTCTAGTACAATTTATGCATTAATAAACTTCCCTTTGGCATCGCCACTCATTTAGGTAGTATCATAATCGCAGTCTTTATCTAATGCTTGGACTGTAATCAAAGCCTTTTACTGCTTTTACTATTATAAGAGGTTAAACTAACAACTTTTTATGTTTACTATTGACGATACGGCCATCACGGCGCGGCATGGTCCGTACAATCCTCACGGCACAAGCCGTGGTGTCCACGGCTGAGGCCGAGGAATGAACGGCGCCGTGCCGTCCACGGCGGACGGCGAAAAGTCGTCTCGTGTGAACGCAGCCTAACAGATGTTGAATGCTCTACCTAACCCCAATAATAATAAGGTATTCTAATGGTAAATTTTAACATTTAAATTTTAGATATTGCCGTCATTTTTTATTCTCATCTTTTTTTGTGAAAACAACTATAGACAAACCCTATCCATCCAACGACACTTTAACTTTAGTTGAGAATAATTGTAGGAGGAGTTCCCATTAAGAAAAAAAACCCCTTAGCATATTAAATAATTACTAGGGATCGCATCCTGATCGAAATTCGACCTTAAAACTAAAAAATGTGTTCTTCCTGCTTTTCTAGCAGTTGTTTTTACAGCAGCTGTCTAATGATTTAATCGATTCTCCTTCCTTCATAAAATTAACATTGAAACTTTAAAAGCCTGTGGGGCGTAGCCCTGTAGTCCAATGTCAATTAGAATGTGATTCTGTCATCTACATGACCATACCTTTCTAAGGGTACGAACAGAACGAGTGGGTCGAGGTGGAGGTGTAGGTCGCGGTCGATGCCACAAGTTAGGTTGCGGTCGATGTTGACCGCACATAGCGAGGAGGTCACCCGCGCTGTCAGTGCAACTCAGACCATTGGAGAGTGATGTGTGTAGAGTGCTTATTAAATAAAATAAATAATCCTATATCTTGAAAAGTATAAGTACCTTAGAGCGTCATAACTTGCGATTACCACTACAGGAATGGCGATATTTACGTTGTTATACGTAGATGTTATACATTTTGTTGATATCTAATAAGAGGTACAACTTTGATAACTACCGTAAATGTTCAATATGTAAGAACAGATTTATTTCTTTAGTAATGTACAATAATTACATATTGTGTTGACTACCAGTACAATAATTAAAAGAAAGGGCCACCAGGTTATTATAAACCCAAATAATACATTGTGGCAAACTGCATTTATTTATTAAAAGACTATTAATTTAAGTTTTTGCATGGTTTTTGTTTATACACTCTACTGCACAATATAAAAGGCATTAGTTATCAAATATTCTCGAAGATATTTCCAAAATAGTTTCAGCTGCCAAAATTTGTTGTTCGTTTAGCACAACCCGGGGAGTACGTGCAGCTTTAATGGAATGCTGCGGACGCGAACAACATCACCCCCCAAACGAACCAATCACAACGAAGCATCCAGGTAAACCGCGAGGTAAGCATCCATGTAAATCAAATGATTTTGATTTTTAAAAGCATCGCTGTAAACCTCCTGGATGGCATCGCGAGTCACCTCCACCGCGACTTACTCGTTATGCAAGGCCTCGTTAACTACAATGTGTTTGATTTACATGGATGTCGACGGCGACCGCGACCGCGACCTACACCTCCACCGCGACCCACTCGTTCTGTTCGTACCCTAACAGTATGCGCGGATTTCTCCTAGGACGCACACGAGCTGAGAAAAAAGGAGGAAACGAAATATGCTTGCCTATTAATATATAGATAGATAATAGCCTCCTTGTCTAGTTGAAAAATATGTCATGAGTACCAACGCCAGGTGCAAATAATATTTCTATGACGTCTCGTCATCGACTTCCTCAACTGAAAGGTATTTTTTGCTTTAAACTCATGGTACATTTAAAACTTGCAATTCAGCCAAACAATGCACCAGAATCGCTCTTTAAAAATCGCTTCAGGGACAATGCACCTTAAGAAGTATAAAGACCCTTAACAATTGCCGTGGTGGCTGAAAAGTCGGGTTTCCTTCTTTAGTTTTTGCAGTCTAGGGGCTCAGATGGTATCTGATCTGCAATCTGATGGAAAATCGTTAGTGGGGAATTAAATTATCTACAACTTTTGTATTTGAGGTTTCTCTCCATATCTTTAACCGTCTTCACACTAAATCACTTAAAAGTAAGAAGTTGGTTTTTGTCACGCTTAATTACTTTAAAGTTGGAAGTTTGTTTTCTAATTATGAATCCAACACAAATATGATTATTATTATGACGATATCCTTCCAACCTTCTTGGGGCTCCTCCGCCCCAGACATATTCAACGTTACCATGTTATTCTTACGGAAGCAACATTTTAGTGATTAACAGATGTTTAAATTTAGGAATACTAATTTATAAACAGCAGTTGTTCAAGTTTGGTACCTATAAAAAAAATATTACATGCTTCAGGAGAGTGAGCGTAGCGAACGGGCTCATAGTGACGGTGAGTGAGCGCTCCCCTTCTTCGTTATCTCAAGGAGAAGTACAATCAGTTACAGATCAGCCACTAACAGTTGCGATCCCTTCAACCCATGCTAATGTGGACGCGATAGAGCCCTTCCCAGTTGAGAAACCTAGAACACCGATATCCATCAATCAAAACTCTACAGTGAGGAGGCAACCAGCTGATATCAACACAGTGTCGCTGATCGAGGATCATCTCTTCAATCTTTCTGTGGATGACTTCCCACCATTTCCCAGCCATGAATCTACAATGCTGGAACCTGCATTCTCCACAAAAGAAAAACCACCACATCAAGGTTTTTTAGAGACCACCACCTACTCCACGATAGTGAAGTGAATGTGCCCAGTGCTGTGTTTTCTTCAGCTACCCGTGCCTCAGCCAGGAGGCAGGCTCTCTCACATTCTTACAGTTCAATTTTTCACTGTAATATACAGGGATTGACCCAACGTTTGAAAATAGACCACTTTAATGTTTTCTTAGACTCTCTGGAGGAAAAGCCTAACATTTTGTGCATAACTGAACATTGGTTTAATGAATCAAATATTTTCCTTTTAAACAAGATTATGGGTTATAGCTTAGCTTCTTACTTTCCACGTAGAAAATTTATTCGAGGTGGAGCCTGTATCCTGGTTGGGGAGCGGGTGTTGGCAGAATCTCTTGAAAAATTTAATAATTTTTCTAAAGAGGGTGTTTTTGAGTGTGCCGCAGTGTACATAAAAAGTGAATTGCCCTGTGTCGTGCTTTGTATTTACAGACCACCTAAATTTAGTAAGTCTGACTTAGATTATTTTTTTTCAACCTTGGATAAGCTACTTGGCAATGTATTTAGAAAGTTCAAAAACACAAAAGTTTTCTTAACTGGCGATTTTAATATTAACACACTGTTGGATGACAATCTTAAATACCAATTCTTCAGCCTTGTAACTTCATATAATTTGCAGCCCAATTTCCACACTCCAACACGTATCACACCAACTTCTAAAACGTGTTTGGACAACATTTTTACTAACTTCAACCCACAATCTTGCAAAACTGTAGAAACGGGCCTTTCTGATCATGTTGGGAATTTAGTAATACACCTTGCTCAGTCACCTAGGATCAAAGCTGCCCAGGTTTCAAGTCGGTGCTTCTCTGAGAGAAATACTCTTGCCTTTCTCTATGATTTGCAGGGCGAAACTTGGGACAGCACAATGAAAGAAAACTCAAATGTGAATCAAATTTACAAAACCTTCATTGGCAGAGTAAGACAGGCTGTTTTTTCCGCTTTTCCTCTTAAAAGTAAACCAGCAAAAAAGGCACAAAACGGTCTTAAATCCTGGATTACGACGAATGGTATTCGTATCTCCAGTAAGAGGAAAAGGGAGCTGCATGCAAAGAGTAAATGGTGTAAAGATCCTGTTTTTGTGTCTTTTGTTAAAAGATACAAGGCAATTTTTAAACAGTGTGTTAAAGCAGCTAAGCAAAAATTTAACAATGACTATATCTTGAGATCCAAAAATAAGGTAAGAGTTGTATGGGAAGTTGTCGCTAGGGAAAGTGGTAATAGGGACAGGAAAGTTGAGGTGGAAAAGATTATTAATAATAATATTGTAATTTCAAACAAAAAAGACATAGCCATGACCCTGAACAAACATTTTTGTGAAATTACAAGTAAGTTAAATCTTCAGCCAAATGTAGCTAAAGCATTAGAATTAATGACAAATCATAACAGAGGTCCCAACTTGCTAGCATGTTTTAGGCTGACAACGGAGAGAGAGGTATCTCATGTGATCAGATCTCTTGAACCCAAAAAATCTGCTGGCTGGGATGATATTTCACCTTTCTTGCTCAAAAGATGCTCCCACTTATTGGTTAAGCCACTTACTTATATTATCAATCGCTCCTTCCAACAGGGCGAATGCCCAGACTTACTTAAGTTCTCAGTGGTCAGAGCGATCCCGAAGAAGAGTAATTTGCACACTCTAGACAATCTGAGGCCTATCTCTTTGTTGTCCGTCTTTTCCAAGGTTATTGAAAAGATTGTTCATTCTAGACTCTGTGAATTTTTTGAAGATAACAATGTATTATCATGTTTTCAGTTTGGGTTTCGTAGAGGCAAGAGCACTGAACATGCAATTTATGAGTTTGTCAGTGGGGTCGCTGCTGCTGTGGATGGGTCTCAGTTCACTGTCGGTGCCTTTTGTGACCTTTCTAAGGCTTTCGACACAGTGAGCATTGAGATACTTGTCGAAAAATTAAAATTTTATGGTGTGACTGGCACCTCTCTAAGATGGTTGAAGTCCTTCCTGGAAGGAAGGCTGCAGAGAGTAGAGTTGAATGCGGGTGCTCAGAGTGACTATCGCAGTGTAACTTCTGGAGTTCCCCAGGGCTCCATCTTGGGGCCTCTTCTGTTCCTTGTTTACTGCAATGACCTTCCTGATATTTCAACTGATTTTAAGATTTTGATGTATGCTGATGACACTTCTCTTGTTGCTTCAAACAAAAATAAAATTAACCTTTCTCAATCACTTTCTGAGGTCCTGGACAATATCAATTCATGGTGCATAGCAAATGGTCTAAAACTTAATCCTTCAAAAACTGAGCTTATAAATTTTTACACCAACCATAGCAATTCATCTCATTCTGACTCGTCACACTTACCCCCTCAATTTAATTGTGTTCATTCAACAAAATTTTTAGGCCTGAATATCGACTCAACTTTGTCTTGGCGACAGCATGTGAACACACTTCTTCCTAGACTCAGTAAGGCATTTTATGCTTTGCTATCCTTGTCCCAATCTGTCAGTCAAAATGTTCTGAGGCAAGTGTATTTTGCGTATTTCCACTCACTAATCTCATATGGTCTCATTTTTTGGGGCAACTCCTCTGAATCAATCAGAGTCTTCAAAATGCAAAAAAGGGCCATTAGATTGTTGTCCGGTATTAGTCCAAGAGAATCCTGCAAAATACATTTCAAATGGCTTCAAATTCTTCCACTTCCTTCATTATTCATACTCCAGTGTCTTATGTTTGTTAAATCTAATCCAGAAAGTTTTTTTTGAAAATAATCATCTTCATCAATACTCCACCAGAAATTCCAACATTTTGCAATACCCAATTCATAGAACGACTTTTCTAGAAAAATCACCTTCTTACTCTTGTTTAAAGATCTTCAACAGTTTCCCCCGAAGTATTAAACAGGAACCTTCAATTAAAAAATTCAAAAAGCTGGCTATAGATTATCTTTTTCAGAACTGCTTCTATAGTCTCTCTGAGTACCTGACACACAGCACAGGCGGGGCTTGACAGGCTCATATGCTTCCAGATCATGTCATGAGAGTCTTTCCCAGTTGGTGGCATTTGTTTTCTTTTATTGTAAATAGTTTTTGTCTGTTTTAACCCTCACGAAACAAGATTTTTGTTATGTAGAATAAGCATTTAGGCTAAGACAATATTGTGACAAATCTACTGCCCAGGCAATCAATTGCATGTAAGGGCGTCACTAGATACTGTAAATAAATAAATAAATAAATAAAGTGAGTGTAGCGAATGAGCTCACCAGAATTGTTCTCATTTAAAGAACTATGGAAAGATTGGTAATAAAAAAAACTAAATTATATCATAAACTGATGCGAGTGAGAGCAGCAAACAAGTTGAACCTAACGGTCGGTGAGTGTGCATAGCGAACAAGCTCACCTGAACTGTTCTCATTTAAAAGGAAGATTGAGGGAAGATTGGAAATAAAAAATAAAAAAATACAGATATTACTAGCTTAAGTGAGCACAGCGAACAAGCTCACCTGAAGGGGCAAAATAGTTCTCGGGTTTGCATTGCAATTTGAGTACAGTTGCTAAGCAAGGTTAAGATAGCAAGTACTATACTGTATATTCACAGTTTTAGTATAGTTTTAAAATTCTCACTGTTACATTTTACAACAGAATTATATGTAGGTTACTGTCCTTATTTCCATTGTGGCTTGCCAGTTATATTATGATAATATTATGCCACATTAAGTGTGTCCAGATCAACTGAAATTGTTGTCAAATTTTGGCCATTAGATGATCTCTATTAAGAATATTTAGACACATTATTCACCACCAAGACATTTTCCTATTGAATAGTTGGTCTTCTCCAAGTAAAAAAGTATTTTTTTAAAAACTGAGTATAACGTGTATACATTTTTGTAGTGATAAAATATAAATCATAAAACAAACCTATCATAAATTATAAGATATAGGTATCAAATATTTTTTGAGTCCAAGTATTTTTTATTTCTTGGTCGAATGGTTTTGGCCACAAGGAATCAATTGGCGTTGGTCTCATGACAGGGGAAAATCTGGCTTTTGTTCCAGAGCAACGTTTCCCAACCTGGGGTGCGCGTACCTCCTGAAGGTATACGCAAAGGAACCGCTGAGGATACGCCAGAAAAAATCTGTAATGGCGGATACTATTTTACATAATAGCTTGTAGGGAAGAAAAATTGAGCAAAGTCAAAATATGGATGAAACATTGTGTACACTTGTGTATTAGACAAAAATAAATACTCAATTAAACTCTTTTACCATAAAAATAATCATTAACCTATTTCGAAATATTGGCCAAATAAAAATTGCATGTGATTTATTTTATTTGATGAATAACTAACTAACTAAAGATGGTTCGGTCGATCTGTGCTCATAGCTTTCAGTGAGTATATTCTAATTCTAAAACTGAATTTGTTTGCGTTTTGTCTAAGATCAAAAGCAACATTTTTTTTATTTTGATGTCTACCTAGTTACAACAGACCGATGTTTTTACTAAAGTAACCCCAACCCGTCTCTTGACCATCCTCTTTTCTCGAAAGCCATGAGCACAGATACACCGAGCCATCTGTAGTGAGATGGGAATGGCGCATCATTGCGTCTTCCTGACCACTTTGCAGGACAGGGAGGGCATACCATTGCTTACATGCCCATTACTTCAGTCTTTTGGTAAAAATATAATCTGTTGTGATCTTTATCTATCAGTCACATTCGAACTACTTGCATTGTAGAAATTGTATGAAGTGTTGTTAAACGTAGTGGTGAGGTATTTCAAGTCTGCAGTTATTTTCTAACAAGCAATGTACAACTGGTTGAAACTACCCAGTGAAAATCAATTCGCTGAATATTTGAATCTTGAGGAGTACCTGAAGCCAGTACGAGTAGGTACTCTGGACAGTAAAGTTGTGGTAATAATGCTTATAAACCACCCAGAGAATAAGCTGAATGCTAGTCCTGTCTTACTGGTTGACCTTCCAATACTGAAGCATATAAGGTAATTTGAAATGCCAAGTGCAGAAAATAAGATGCAGGAATCTAGTAGGATGTTTGTTTGTTTTTTAACTTTTTTGAAATGTTTTAATGGTTAAAAAAATACTATAAAACTTACAAACTGACTTACCTGCCCCTTCATAACGTACACTTAAATTTTTTTTTGAGGGGGGAGGGATACTTATTTTGTCAAATGTCTGTCTAGGGGTATAAGCAACTCAAAAAAGTTTGGGAACCGCTGTTCTAGAGCACCCCAAAGTTCTCATGTTATCCTTATGGAGATTTTTGTAGCTACTAAATTGTGCCATAATCAGCTGATAACTGTAGATATGAACCAATATGTTTCATCTTACATTTAGCTGTACAGCAACAAAATCATACCAAAGTGCATCACACTTCGAACTGGGAACTGGCAAGTGAGCCAAGCGAAAGAGCTCGTCCTAAACAGGCAGAGGGCGAGGGAGTTGAGCGAACGAGCTTTGTCTGAGAAAGGAGAGGGAAGCAATATTTTTTTCAAGCATAAGCTTGGCCCTCCCTAGAATTTAATTTAAAAAAATAGCTTTTGCTAGTTTTTGGCGCCTGCAAAAACTCTGACACTATATCTACTGCACACCTGTTTTGCAGGCAGCCTCAAGTTGTTTTCAGAAGTCTTCTCTTCTTTTTTCAACAGGCATGAACCAATGTGTAAAGAGCTAATAGAAGTCCCCGACTTTAACTGATTTAACCATGAATTAAGGTGAAGGTAAATTAAGGAGATAACAATTATTGAATGTAAAAGACAAAGAGACGGCCAGCTACTTAGCGAAGCAGTTTAGGACATAGTACCAGGGGGACCGAGCTTAAGCTCGGTAAAAATAATTACTTTCGTTCTCGCCCTCTTCCTTTCTATGACGAGCTCGTTCGCTTCGCTCACTCGCCAAGCCGACGGGTAAATCTTGTTGGTTTTTGTGGTTTTTGTGCACTTTGGTATAATTTTCTTAAACTACAGGTTAAAGATGTAACACATTGGTTTATAGCTACAGTTATCAGCTGATTTTTGTTCAATTAATAAAATCTCCATAAGGATAACATGGGATCTTTGAAGTGCTCTAGCGTGAAAACCTGATTTTTCTCAGCTATGGGACCAACTCCAATCGATTTCTGGTGGCCAAACCCCCCATATTCAATAAAAAAATAAAAAATCCTTGGAGCGAAAAAAACTTTGCCCGGACAAACGGAGCTTGTTTTAGAGTATAAATAATAATAAGATAAGATACAGGAGTTTTTGACCCAATTATAATATTTCGAAGTTGATGGTGACGGACGTTACAACCACCCTCTACATTCATACAAAACTAAACGACTCCCCCAACGGACCAAGTAATTTAAATTGCCATTTCACAGACAGTTGCCAGTTGTTTATAGAGTGGGAAAGTGGAAGTGTTGTCGGCACACGACTGAACTATCACGCTGATAGTGTTCACTTCAACTTCTGACCTTTCGCTACACTACCGTCGTAGCTTGCGGCGCCCAGGAGTACACAGCCGAACCTTTGCACTAGTTACCTCTGCAATACGTTATAAGAAGTACTGAGTACTGCCACATAGAAACACGGTTCATTATGCAGAACTGTTTGAAAGTCCAGTTGGACGCCCTACTGAAAATACCCGCTGGTCACTTTTTTAAATAAATAGTAAAATTTCGGAAAGAATAATAACATTCGCTTTTTCAAAGGGGTTTATGAGTGAAAATAATACCAACCCCTAATTTAATTGGAGAAATTTAATTCATCATGCTAACTGAACATTGTTAGTCTTGGATTTACACTTAAGAAGATTCCATATCACTTCTATTGCCAGATAATATAACTGGGAATTAGAAACACATATTGAAAAAGAAATGGATGAGTTCCTCAAGTTTAAACATAAAAAGAAAGAATAGGAAGTTTTGAAAGAAACAATGATTCGGAAAATTGAAGATAACATTTCTGCTAATATTTTAACGGAAGTATTTCTTTGAATATTTTATCATTGTATGAGAAAGAGTGTTAGTTGTCGGATTTTTTTAAATCAATGGACTATTCACCAACTGTTATTTTAATAATAAATGGATTAAAAATGGTAATTTTCGCTGAAATTTCTTAAGTATCTTTCATTAAACATTTATAGGCTACATCTTTTAGAATCTTATTTGAATATTAACAATATTTGGAAGAAGAAGAAAAACTAGGTTTGTTTTTATTTAATATTGGAATCAGATCTGTAAAGTATTTGCCCACTTACTTGAAGCTGTGCTTGAAGAATGCTTAAGTACAAAATCTTGCTCTCCCCTCCTCCTAAGTAAAAATTTTAAAATAACATCTCTATACCTAGCTTAGGGGAAGGACTCTTCATGAGTCTATACTATGTGAGGTGGGGAAAGATAAAAAGCTATGTTTTAGAATCGTATTTAACATTTTTGTCCTATTTATTGAAACAGTAGGTTTTAAGAACATTCATGTAGTTTTAAATAAAATAACAAACAGAATAAACTATCCAGTATCTTCAATAGTACACCGGCACAATAAGGGAACAAAGGCCGACACTGAGGTGAAATAGCGTGTTGGTTTTTTTAGATTGTTTTAACTGCCATGGATCGGTCACCTAGTGCCATCGGTCCCCCAACAGCTGCGCCACACGGCGGAGTATATGTACAGCGTGGTCTTGCGATCAAACGTACGAGAAGGTAAATGTTCTGTCGCCTCTGGGAGGCTTGTTGATTAGCATTCACCCTTGCAGTCGCAAAAAAACAATTATTATATGTTTTTATCGTGAGATTACTTTGCCAATTGATAACATTGTGCAATTAAAAAAAAATTTCTCTCAAGTTTCTTGAAAATGAGGTAAATCAACTTTTAAAATGGAGTAAATATTTGAACATATTAAATTTAATAGTCTGGATGTATTAAAAAATATTATTTAATTCCAACAAAAAAGAGAGATTTTTGCGAATATGTTTGTTGTAGACAGCTTGATTCTGTCTTTATCAACCGCGCTCGTGGTACCACGCGCTGGCGACAGACAGCAGCAGCGTCGCTCTCATTGATACGATAGCGTCAACTCAACTCTGAAAAGCGTCGTTCGATAGCTCCGTTTACCTTCACTGAAGGCAAAACTAAGGCCAGTATTTGACGTTACATTTTATCTTACCTACTACTAAGAGCGTCAACCACCAGAAGAATTAAACTTAGGCTGATTTTAATTGAGTTTATTGTCACGAAATTGTTATAACTTCAAAGTACAGGGGTTACTGTAAAAGAATGGTGCAGTTTTATCTCCAAGTACCGGTAAACCAATTTGATCCATTAGAATCTTCGTTAAAACAGTTTTATGCAGATACATTTACTACATTTAAATGTGTCTACCACCGATAGCTCTTAAGAAATATAATCTAATGTCAATCCCGGTCCTCGATCTGAAGCGTGTCTCTTGTAATCAATGATACTGTCTCATAAATCCCGTTTTTTAGCACAATTTAACCGACAGCAAAGAAACACATGTTTTCTAATACAGTAGAGAAATTAGTCTACCCCATTTAAGATAAAGTACCAGGGGGCCCGAGCTTAAGCTCGGTAAAATTATTACTTTCGCTTCTCACACAAAGCTCGTTCGCTCCGCTCACTCGCCAGGCGGAAGGTTTGCCGCACATTGGTATGATTTTCCTAAAACCACAGGTTAAAGATGTAACACATTGGTTTATTTATCTACAGTTATCAGCTGATTTTTGTTTAATTTAAAAATCTCCATAAGGATAACATGGGATCTTTGAAGGGCTCTAGCGTGAAAACCGGATTTTTTCCTGCTATGGGACCAGCTCCAATCGATTTCTGGTGGCCAAAACCCCCATATTCAATCAAAAATCAAAAATCCTTGGAGCGAAAAAAAAACTTTGCCCGTACAAACGAAGCTTGTTTTAGAGTATAAGATGAGATGTGCGGTCAAAACGCAGATTGCAATTACCCCGTTTTCCCGTTCCCTCGCTGACAAGAATGCAACCAATCAGAATTACTACAGCTGTTTTATATCTCATGTTACTGTATGCCAATGTTTTGCTTTTTCGTAAATAAACTAATTTTGACGTTTGACATTGAGATGTAAAAAGAATCACTTCCAGTGGCAAGTGGGGGAAGTAACACGATCATCAGCGCTATTTTCTACTGCGAATTTTAAGGCCGAAATTTAAAAAAGAAAAGAAGGAAATTGGGTAATTTAAAAAGGTATGGAGGGAATTTTCCTTGATGTGGGAAATAAAATTCTGTCTTTTGTCCGCACATTTATTTTAATCGGGGTATAACTAGGGATCGTCCACAGGTCGAAATTTGACCTGATACCTTTCTAATGGTATGCGCGGATTTCTCCTACAAGAAATCACTTGAAATAGATTGAGAATGGCCACAAGCTGAGAAAAGGAAACATGCTTGCCTATCAATATAGATTGAACCAGCCAATTCTAAGGTGCAACCTATATTTTTCTATTTTTCCCTCTCATAGTGAATTGTTATAAGCATTAAAAAGTGCACCATAATATCTGAAACCCCTGTTTTTGTAACGATTGTTGTGTTTTTTTCGCACTCGATACTTGTATATTGCTATAGCTTTTGAGGAACATGCTGCTTTAGTTTGTCTTTTTGAACATTGCTTTTTGATGAACTAAAATTAATTATTTCAAGCTATATAATAACTAATTCACGAGCAAATGTGTAATAGAAAACCTTTTCTGCTACAAATAACTTTATTACTGTACAGTTTACTCTAGAATTTGTCATAAAAAAGCGTCTTCCAGCAGTGTCAAACGGTCAGACCTACACGACAGCTGTGGGTGGAGGTGGCAAATTCCCGCGCTTGCAACAGGAACTCGGTAACAAGCGAGGCCAGCAGATTAAACTACAACTCATATACAGTATATTATATCAACATGGACGGTCGCGCCACGCCCTCAGGTGAGCCACTTCAAACACGGCCGCTCCGCGCGATGTTGTCAGGTTGTCACACCTGCGTTGAGTATCATCTGATGGAGGTGTATCAGCTGAGTGGGTGCGGTGACATGTCGTCTCTACTCAGCATGCGCATGCGCAGTGACGTGATGAACATACGTAATGCTTTAATGGTAATACAACGAGGTTAAATAGATATAGAGTGCTCATCACATGTTAATTTTGTGTCCCTTTTTGATTCGCACCATTTTACCCATGATTCCCACAGTTTCCTTGGTAACCATCCCACACTTTACTCTCGTTTCCTTGGTTACTAGTTTTAGCTATTCTGTTTGTCGCTACAAGCTTAAAAAATTACTGATGATATTTTAAAAATACTGTATATATGTTTATTTGTTGTTTGTTTTTAAAATAGTTTGATTTGATGGTCTGTGAGCAGGCTATTGAAGTTGGTTACCATAGAAACGTTGGACAGGTGTGGGTAAAATGGTAAATTACTGTTGGAAAAAGTGTAAACAAATTACTGGTTACCAAGGAAACGGCGGGAATCGTGGGTAACATGGCGCCAGTCAAAAAGGAACACTTTTCCCTATCTGGTGAACACTCTATATCTATTTAACCTCGTTGTGGTAATAAATGTGTGAGGTTAGACGACAGTCAGTCATGTTACATGCTTGTATAAAGATAAGCAAATAAACAGTCAGTTACAGGTTAAAAGAAAGAATAAATTTCTGAAATAAACCAATTAATTGTATTCAATTTTTACCTAGGTGAAGCAACGTGTCGGATTTGAAGACTTCGTATGTGTATTTTCATTTAATTATTGAGTGTTTTATCGGTAGGGTGTGATTTGATGTAAATGTTTCGCTAATTGGTGGAACCATGGCCAACACCCAATTTACATCAGTGAGTGCGCTTTGTTCAGATACCGATTGTTAGTGAGTGGGAACTTGTAATTACTAATTCAAGCAAACTGTTTAAACTCTCCCACACCTAGCAGCTGACAGACATAAATCTCTTGCCTTGCAAGGCCCCGCTGGCTCTTGGGGCCCATGCCATTGGGAGGAGCTCCTATATCGACTGAAATCCCAATATAACAACATAATTATTTTTACCTATAGGAAGGATATGTAGTAGATTTTTTATTTACATATGTGACATACGAGCAGTTTTCAGTTTGTAGTTTGAATTTTTTTCTACATTGTGAGTTTCTGGTGTTCATCGTGGAGCAAAACATGTATCAATTAGTTGTGGAGTATGAAGTTTCTAATGCAAGTTTTCTCTTGCAAACATGCACCCTTGATGGAGACAAGGATTCTTGATTGACTGGTCTCTCATTCCATATTATTGGAACGATCTGCGAGTCCGTTCACTATATTGAATGCCAACTGATATACCCTATCAGTCCATGCATTGTAGCATCATTAGCATAGTCCCCTGAGTCACATATATAGAGACTTCACCTAGACAGATCGTTCTCTCTTCAAATACAACACAGCGTTACATTTATGTCATATAACTGATCAACTTACAACTAACTATAAAAAAAGTATTACGTAACCAATGGTGCAATCTGATGTTTAAATTTGTTCACCTCGATCTCTTCCTTATCGGATTTTTACCCACGATGTAAGACTAGCAATTTTATCTTCAATGTAGAATGCAAATGAGAATCAAACATATTGCAGAGAAAGAATAGGTTAATATCATGTTGTAATAATCTTGCTCCTGAAACACCCATCTAGATACAGGCTGCTCTAGGGAGTTTATACAAAACTGAATGGCCATTGTACTGCAAACTATTAATTATGCAGGCTAGTATACAGGGTGTTCGGAAAAAACGTTTCAGGAATTCAGGAGGTTATTGCCCACATCAAAATAAGCAAAAAAGTTCCTGTAAACATATGTCCTAAAATGCTTCGTTAACCCGCTAGCCGCCATTTTGTTTTTTACACTAAATAATTTTTATTTCCGTAATGGATCATTGTATTAAATTAATATTTGGCATGCACCTTCATCATAGCAATACCCATTTTCAAGAAAAAAGTTATTTTTTTCCAATGTATATTTTCAAAATGGCGGCCATTTTAAAATTTTAAACTAAAATATCTCAAAATCGGTAAATTTTATTAAAATTTTATTAGACACAAAAAAGTTGACGAATTGAATTATCTAACCAATGGTACCAAGTTTGTAAGGATCCGACAACAAATAACGGAGTTATTGAGATTTTTCTGCTTAAAAACATTGATTTTGCATTGCAATTAATGCAAATTAAGGTAATTTTAAATGAAAAATCTCAATAACTCCGTTATTTGTTGTCAGATCCTTACAAACTTGGTACCATTGGTTAGATTATTAAATTTGTCAACTTTTTTGTGTCTAGTAAAATTTTTATAAAATTTACCGGTTTTGAGATATTTTAGCTTAAAATGTTAAAATGGCCGCCATTTTGAAAATACAAATTGGAAAAAAATAACTTTTTTCTTGAAAATGGGTATTTTTATGATAAAGGTGTATGCCAAATATTAGCTTAATACAATGATCCATAACGGAAATAAAAATTATTTAGTGTAAAAAACAAAATGGCGGCTAGCGGGTTAACGAAGCATTTTAGGACATATATTTACTGGAACTTTTTTGCTTATTTTGATGTGGGCATTAACCTCCTGAATTCCTGAAACGTTTTTTCCGAACACCCTGTATATAGCATAGATAGATGCAAATGAAAGTAACATCTCAAATATTTTTCCTCAATATTTTGTTTATAATTTAGGACTCGGCTTCTTAGGATGCAAATCTATTTTCGATTCACCGTTTGCAGTTGAGTAGGTGGCAGACAGATAGGATAGTTTGATGTTCTGCCGACACACTTAGTATTGGTCGTGTACTGTTGGTCAGTACTGTACTGGTACAGTACAATGTCAAGACTACTATCTCTGATAGGCCCGCAGACCCATCACATTGCAACAAAGAACATACAGTACGGAGTGTTCCATAATAAAATGCCAAACTCCAGGAAAAGATTATGGGTCAAAATGTAGAGAAAATCGAAATTCTTTTTCGAAACGCTTCGTTTGCCAGATATTCGTTTCCTTTTTTGCAAAACATTTTTATTTTGTAACTTTTTCAATGAATTTTTATGAAGCACTGTATGTATGTTAAAGTAAAAGAGAGACATATTCTATAATATATTTTAATATATTTACAATATTCTATAATACAATATATTTTATATTATAAAAATTAAACTTCTGGCAATCAATATTGAAATTTTCAAAATGGGGTTAATTTCATCGTCTAATGTCCAATGCAGTTCTTCAGTTTTCTCACCTCATTTAAAATTTACATCATTTTAAATTGAAAGTTTTAATTTGATAAAATTGTATTCCCTTGTGCCTTAATCATACTTTACCGAGTTTCATAGATGGTGAATCCAATCAAATTTCATGAATACAAATGTTTAAGAAGAAAATATAAATGGACGAACACTTTGTAAACAAATAAATCATATTTATTAATTAATATGAATAAAAAAATGTTAAAAAAATAAGTCAATCAAATTAAACCACGTCAAAACGCAAAAAGTAACTAACTGGCATTACGAAATTCTGAATTGGCACACCATTTATTTCAAGGCTATAAGGCTCCCTCGAGGTTGAATCTAAAATAGTCAAAATTTAATAATCAGGACTCATAACATCTGATTTTATTTCATTTCTAATTGCCTGATTAAATTAATTGTAGTAACAAATTGTGCATGCATATAGCTAAAAATCATGTGTCAAAGTTTGTTTATTTATTATTCAAATTCGTACCTATCTCCTGTGCTTGATAACGTTTTGTATTATAAACAAAAATTAGCAGAAACTCTGTCAATCATTAATTTTTTTACCTTATTAAGTTTAAATATTGGCTATATAGACTATATATTTGTCATGTTTCTGGAGTATGGCACGTGATTAAGATTTATTACGTAATTTGCAACATAAAGACATAACACATCGATATGGGGATCGTTCACGTACGTACGTACAAAAGTTATACAATAACTACATGATGTATATATGATTTGTTCGCTAGACGTGATTTCTGTCGTCGTGACTTGGACTTTCACAATCTCGCTACACTACACAGTAACAACTGCTTTACAAATCGCTCAGGTTGTAACACCGAACATTCATAAACAATACTAAGCCCTGCAGTAAAAGGGTTTCAGCTCTCTTTGTCTTTGTAAGAGGCTAAAAGCTTGTCAAGGGTTGGAGCCTTTCAACAGAGTAAAGAGGCAAACTTGAATCAGGCAACTAGAACAGCGATCATTTTCAACTGGGTCTTATTCATATATTTACAAATTATAAACGAACTGTAACTTATATCATCCACTGAGACGATATTGTAGGGCCTACACATTGTAACTTTGACTACATGTGACATTGATGGTCTCTTTACACTGAACTCTGTTTGAAGTTTTACTATCTGGTGAAGTTTTGTTCAAATAATATCCATTTGAAGTGCAGAAGTACATTTATACAGTGGAAGGGAAAAGAAGACGATTGGTAGGCTATTATTACGAAACCGAAAACATATTGGAACTATCATCTGCTTGAGGTAAAATGTCAAGGCAAACCGGGACTGTATGATAAACTCCGCACGCCCACGATTCAATTTCGCATTCGCGAGGTAAAACCATCTATTCTTTTTTATCGGCATCTAGTGGAATCATTTTAGTGTTGAACCCCAAAAAAATTGCAACACGAGCGATTTTTTTTTTAAATGATAGCTAAGAGTGCCCTTATTAACCCCTCAAAAATCGCCATTAATCGCACCTTGGGAACATGCCCAAAAATTCAAAATGGCCGCCAAGATTGCTGCCAAAATATATATTTTTGCTTATATCTCGAAAACGGTTAGTTTTATCAAAAATCTTTATTTTAGCAAAAATGTAGCTCTTTTAATGCCGATCATTTTTCATATTTACATTTTGTATGTCAGACTTACGGTATGGCCGCAATTTGCCGAGCCGTAATTCATTAAAATCTGCCTTTTTAGCAAATTTCCCTTTAGTGAAATTAAGCTATTACCGTAGGTCTCATGGTAAGACTCAAGACCGGGACCATCATAACTTTTCATTTTGGGGCCCCCAGAAGCCAAAAACAACATTCTTTTGAAGTTTTAGATATACACACATATATATATCCATATATATATTTATCTATATATCTATGTATCTGTAAGCACGATAGCAGTCACAAAAATGGTCCGATCATAATGAAATTTGGTATGGAGGTGTAAAGTGGTAATTATTCGGAGTATTTTGAAAATCAGCCCGATCGGATTATTGGAAGGGGGGTAAGGGGGATTTTACCCCTCAAAAATTGATTTTTAGCGAATTTCCCATAGGGAATAAGCTATTACCGTAGGTCTCATGGTAAGACCTAAGCCCGGGACCATGTTACTTTTTCGTTTTAAGGTGCCCAGAGACCAAAAATAATAGTCATTAAAATTTTTATATTTATATATATATGTATATTTATATGTATATATTTATATATACATATATGTATGTGTCCCTAGGCATGATAACTCTCGTAAAAACGGTCCGATCGACACCAAATTCGGTAGAGATGTGTAATCTTACGTTTATTCGGATGAGTCCGTAAACCAGACATATTGACCTACCGGAAGGGGTAGTTTTGGGGGGTTTTGTACCCCAAAAATGGGTTTTTTGCATTTTTCATATGTAATTTTTAAAAATTTTAAATTTTTATTTTGACCTATGGATTTAGCTAAAAAAAAAACACACAATTTAGTATCTTGAAGCTTTGCTCTATCTCCATTGGTTACCGAGATATTAAAAAGTCTAAAGACAGTACATTGTATTTTGAGGCTCCAATGTTAATCTTGTGGAGAATTGGGATGTGTTAATATTTCACTTATTAAGCAATATTTTTGGACGAAACTTGGTATTCATCTTCATTTGGTTGAGATTCATCCATTTAAGGTAAAAAATCTCGGTTTTTGTACTTATCATGGCAGCAAACCTGCATACTCTTTTCCCATGTTAATCATAAGGAGAATAGGCAAACTCTTTTATTTATGGACAGATATTGATGAAACTTACTATATGGCTTTATATGATCAAAATAAATTTTTTCTATGCTAAAAACCTACTTTTAGTGTCCCCCATGGCAGCATACCTGCATACTCTTGCCCTATATTTATCATAAGGAGAATATACATTTATTTCCCTATTTATGAGCACGTGATGAAATTTTGTTTACAAGTTTAGCTGGTCAAAATTAATATTACTAATTTGGAAATTCGCTGAGTACGCAAGTCTGCTGCGACGGGGGGTATTTTTTTTGTTTTTTTTTTACAGAAAAAAATTAAATTAATCAAATGTTATTTGACACCATTGAACTCAGCTTGAAAAAAAACAAACAATTTTGTATCTTGAATCATTGCTCTATGTCCATTGGTTGCCGAGATATTGAAAGCGGTAAACACAGAACATTGTCCAAATGTTAACCTTATGGGAAATATATAAAATGCTATATATCCATTATTTCTCAACATATCTTAATAAAACTTGGTATGTGGCTTCATCTAGTAGAGATTTACTTATGGCCTAAAGTTCCCCATTTTTGACATTTCAGTGGCAGCAAACCTGCATACTCGCATTCCCCATATTATTCTAGTGGAGACTATTTCGCTACAACAAGGGTATTTATTAAAAAAATATTCTTAATTTTTAATTTTTGATGACGAAATGTTTGAAAATAAAAATTTTACTTTAAAACATCATATTATTTCAAAGTTGTGTGCGATGTGTTTTTCTACTTTTTTTAGCTAAACTCAATGCAGTGTAAACTAAAATTTGATTTTTTTTTTAATTTTCTATGTAAAAAAACGTTGCAGCAGACCTGCATACTCAGCGAATTTCAAATGCTTCAATAAATAATTAAAATGGTGCCTTACATTAAGATTTGTCAACGTGTGTTCATAAATAAGCATGCAAGAATATTCTCCACTAGAATAACATGGGAAATGCGAGTATGCAGGTTTGCTGCCACTGAAATGTCAAAAATGGGGAACTTTAGGCCATAAGTAAATCTCTACTAGATGAAGCCACATACCAAGTTTTATTAAGATATGTTGAGAATTAATGGATATATAGCATTTTATATATTTCCCATAAGGTTAACATTTGGACAATGTTCTGTGTTTACCGCTTTCAATATCTCGGCAACCAATGGACATAGAGCAATGATTCAAGATACAAAATTGTTTGTTTTTTTTTTCAAGCTGAGTTCAATGGTGTCAAATAACATTTGATTATTTTAATTTTTTCCGTAAAACACAAAAAAATACCCCCCGTCGCACCAGACTTGCGTACTCAGCGAATTTCCAAATTAGTAATATTAATTTTGACCAGCTAAACTTGTAAACAAAATTTCATCACGTGCTCATAAATAGGGAAATAAATGCATATTCTCCTTATGATAAATATAGGGAAAGAGTATGCAGGTATGCTGACATGGGGGTCACTAAAAGTAGGTTTTTAGCATAGAAAAAATTATTTTGACCATATAAAGCCATATAGTAAGTTTCATCAATATCTGTCCATAAATAAAAGAGTTTGCCTATTCTCCTTATGATTAACATGGGAAAAGAGTATGCAGGTTTGCTGCCATGATAAGTACAAAAACCGAGATTTTTTACCTTAAATGGATGAATATCAACCAAATGAGGATGAATACCAAGTTTCGTCCAAAAATATTGCTTAATAAGTGAAATATTAACACATCCCAATTCTCCACAAGATTAACATTGGAGCCTCAAAATACAATGTACTGTCTTTAGACTTTTTAATATCTCGGTAACCAATGGAGATAGAGCAAAGCTTCAAGATACTAAATTGTGTGTTTTTTTTTAGCTAAATCCATAGGTCAAAATAAAAATTTAAAATTTTTAAAAATTACATATGAAAAATGCAAAAAACCCATTTTTGGGGTACAAAACCCCCCAAAACTACCCCTTCCGGTAGGTCAATATGTCTGGTTTACGGACTCATCCGAATAAACGTAAGATTACACATCTCTACCGAATTTGGTGTCGATCGGACCGTTTTTACGAGAGTTATCATGCCTAGGGACACATACATATATGTATATATAAATATATACATATAAATATACATATATATAAATATAAAAATTTTAATGACTATTATTTTTTGTCTCTGGGCACCTTAAAACGAAAAAGTAACATGGTCCCGGGCTTAGGTCTTACCATGAGACCTACGGTAATAGCTTATTCCCTATGGGAAATTCGCTAAAAATCAATTTTTGAGGGGTAAAATCCCCCTTACCCCCCTTCCAATAATCCGATCGGGCTGATTCTCGAAATACTCCGAATAATTACCACTTTACACCTCCATACCAAATTTCATTATGATCGGACCATTTCTGTGACTGCTATCGTGCTTACAGATACATAGATATATAGATAAATATATATATGGATATATATATATATATATATATATATATGTGTGTGTATATCTAAAACTTCAAAAGAATTTTGTTTTTGGCTTCTGGGGGCCCCAAAATGAAAAGTTATGATGGTCCCGGTCTTGAGTCTTACCATGAGACCTACGGTAATAGCTTAATTTCACTAAAGGGAAATTCGCTAAAAAGGCAGATTTTAATGAATTACGGCTCGGCAAATTGCGGCCATACCGTAAGTCTGACATACAAAATGTAAATATGAAAACTTATCGGCATTAAAAGAGCTACATTTTTGCTAAAATAAAGATTTTTGATAAAACTAACCGTTTTCGAGATATAAGCTAAAATATATATTTTGGCAGCAATCTTGGCGGCCATTTTGAATTTTTGGGCATGTTCCCAAGGTGCGATTAATGGCGATTTTTGAGGGGTTAATAAGGGCACTCTTAGCTATCATTTAAAAACAAAATCGCTCGTGTTGCAATTTTTTTGGGGTTAGGCCATATTTTCTCATAAAATGATTCCACTAATCGTGCAGTGTTGAGAATAATGGAAATTAAAAATTCAGCTTTTGGGTGATTCATCCAAAATCAGTGCACAGAATGCAACTGTCAAATTTGAAACGTTTTACAGCGCACATAATTAGCTCATCAGTACCAAATATGAATATAGGTTGTCCTCAATATTTCTGCAATCTAAGTGAATGCCTTTTTTATAATTTTGTCTGATTGGATTGTGACTAAATAAAAAAAATTAAAAATAAACTACCTGATCCTAAAAATGTGAAAAGTGAAACTTAACATTTGATTTCAACTACTCGCTTTTCTTTTTATGCAATTTCCCCGAATTTGCTAATTTTTAACTGCTTTATCTTTGTTATGTTTGACAGGACATTCAAACTTCATAAATCGTTTGATGGGCTAGCAATAGCGAATGGAAAGATATTAATATAAATAAATCCAACATTGAAGGTGTGTTGTCTGTCATTCTGCACTTTGAGGTCTTTTGAGTTGCATCAGGAGCGCTTTCAGCCTTTCTCCATTGTCAACTTCTACTTTTTAACCTGCTACTGTATTGAGTTGCAGTCGACAATGTTTGCAGCGCTCCTTCAACTCAAAAACCTCAAAGTGCAGCCTGTCGGACAACACAACTTCACTGTAACAATTCTACGATGTTCCTATAAATAAATCACTAAGGTCTTGGAGGTATGTAAACTCTTCAAAAGCTTCCTCTAATTCTACCTCCTGACAAAAATAATATTATAATCTAATCTCTGACAGTTCACCTTGAAGGAATTCGATCCTGGAATCGGGAATCCCTGTCAGATACTTCCATGAAGTGGTTGCTCAGAGAATCATCCGGAATCGCAGCAATCATTTGTCTTTAGCCCTAAAGCGGTAAAAACTCTTCGACGGTATTTGTTCCGAATGCTGGGAATGGCTCCGGTATGTTCGGCTGGTCACGTGACCTTGTCCGCGGTCAGCTGTTCGGTGTTGTGACAGCTGACTCATCTTTCCCGCGCGCGGGCGCCTACCTCACCGCCTGCGCCTCTGTCAACAAGATATCGTCGCCGATCGTCTCACACTGAACCAACACTATTGTGGTTGCTACGTTACTGTGCAAATTCCGCCTTTCCCCCATAAGAGCAATGTTAAACGGGATGTTAAATAACTCTTTTATTTATAATCAGAAAATAATGGTTTATAGCTCTAAATAAAGGGTTCATCAAGGCGGATTTGGTTTGCGAGAGGAAATTTTGAAGGTGTTTTTTACTAATTTGAAATAACTAAGCAGGTTTGTTACTACTTTTAAAACATTTTCTACAGAATTTTATAAATTATTTAAGATTGATCTCGCAAAAGGAACGGGGTATTTAATTGTGATTCAAACGCTATTTATTCTGAACCAATCGGACAAAAAATTAAGAAATTATATGTCAAATGCTGGGGACAAGTTTAGCATTGCTCTTATGGGAAATAACTCCAACATGGCGGCACTCCAACGCCCTCTTATGAGGATCAAATAGTTATTAAATTATAATATTGTTGTTTTTCACTAAAAATGTCACGATGAATAACATTCTATTATAAAATTCATATGATTTTGTCAACTCTTAAAAAGAATTGATAAAAACTACACTATTAGTATTTATTGATGTTTGGATGTTTCAAATATAAGCCTTACTATGGCGTTAGTCACAAATGGCTTTGTTCATATAGCTAATTTGAATTTATTTATTTATTTATCATAAATACAATCACTTTTGAAAAAGTTATATTTCCCCTATATGATAAATTAACTAGCCACTTCATTCAGTCATGTAACCCAGAGTAGTTATTTATATACCAAAAGTAAAAATAGGTGAAATGTAGGTAACTAACAAATCTTTAACTTGAAGTTTGTGTAAAAAACCAAGATTAATATAAACAAGAAATTTTGTAAAATATTTTATAAAAATCATTGTACAATTCGTAAATATTTTTACTTTTTATTTTAAAATATTTTTATTTTTTAAGTACCTAATCAGCTCACACTACAAAATTTTGTCTTCGATTAATCCCAATGTAGCAATTAAGGGAGCTGATGCCGAATTTCTTTCCTCTTTAAGTTTGAAATTCAAATGAAAACACACAAAACTCAAGTAACCATTTTCAACTTAATTTGGGCACATATGTCTCCATGTAGGCCAATTCTTAGAGTAGCAAAAACCAGGCTTGTGGCTAAAGTTTTTTGTGCATTTATTTCAGATTAGTTCTGCTAATAACAAGTTAGGCCAGTGAATGTTGTAACCAATTTCTTCAGCAGCGAGGGTTCGTAGTTTCAGCAACCGCGACCGCGACCTTGCTCACGTAGGACCGCTCACCGCCCATCAGCAGCTGGGAGCAGACCGGTGGTGCAGGCCCACTTCCTCGTAAGGTTCAACTACATTCAAACCTTCACCAGGATTCGGCAATGTCATTTGTCAGCTAAAAAATAATCTTTGAGACGAGATTTCGTCGCTGTCGCAGGCGCTTTTATGTGGTACGAACATTGTTGACGATAAAAGTTAAAAATACTCAATCGGTATTTTCGACCATCTTACATGGTTCTACACGCATACTCACTACTCAGTAGCTAAAAAAAAGTCCCTTATGGGAGCTCGGAGCCAACCGAGGAAGGCCTCACGACAGTCGCTGATGTAGGCCTACCTCTATACAGCGGCACGGCGCGGGCGGGGCGCTTGGTGACCCCAGAGACCCACACCATAAAAGTTTATAACATGCCCCCCTGAGACACTTTAGAGTAAGTCTATACAAGTGACGCATTTCTTCCCAATTTAACTCAAATTTGGTAAAATCTTTTGAAACGTTTCTCAATATGACAAAGTACGTAGCTTATATCTCTATAAGTATATTTTCTGCGCTGCGCGATTCTCTATAGTTCATTTTCATTCTCTCTATTTTTCTATTGTCCAATTTTTATCAAATATTCGTCTGGACACAATTAAACGAAAAATATGAAATTACTGATGACAGTGTAATAACTAATGGGCATATTTAATATTTCTGTAATGTTTCAAGAATACATGTCCCATCCATAGAACTCTATGATAGAATTCTATGGTCCCAGCACGATTCTAAAAGAGGACAATTCTTATATATTCATCGCGATTCTTATATATGATAAGACAAACAAACATTTCATGACACTTGAAATTTTGGCCGTAAATGTCTACTCGTTTAAGCTATTATCACGTTTTTTATCCCTTAAGAGTCTGCAGTACATGCGTCAAAGTTTATTCGCCATCTTGGTAGTTTGTCCCATAAGAGCGTCAAAGTTAAATTTGAAACATTCCAGTGAGTTTGTTCTTCGTTGGAAAATTTCAAACTTTATGTCATTTTAAATGTTACCATAGTGCTTGACGCGATAAAAAGTTAATTTAGAAAATTTTCCACTCGAATAACGAATAAAATATAATAATATTTAACACAATTTTTAAACCACTTTTAAACAATTTTTAGTAGTTTTATTGGAAATCTATCCATTTCATGCACTCCGCCATTCCCTTACAGTAAACATATTCAAGTTTCACGCAAATCCAATGCAAGATCATCGAGATAGGCTATAGTGTTTCAAAGATAACAGTAATGTTTTGAATTTAACATCGTTCTTATGGAACTAAAAATCCAAGATGGCGCAGGTACTGCAGACTATTAAGGGGCCCATGAGGGGCCCCTGAGGAGTCAGAAAAAATTCGTAGCAGCATAGGTCGAGTTTGTTATCAAATTAAATGCCCCGCTTAGCAGAGTATAGGCTACAATGCCGCAAAGTAGACTTCAAACAGATGACGAGGTGACCGAGACGGAAATAACACGCAAACAAAGTTTCCATTAAAATCACATGGATAAAATTTAAAAATGAATAACTTTCTTTATACTCAACCTTTTGACGTCAGGTTTGTGGCTTTTTACTCCAAATGCAAAGACGTTTTATGATGTCAAATCATACGTCGTCTTAAACGTCTTCGCATTTGGAGAAATAAGCCACAAGACGTTAAAAGGTTGAGTATAATGATAGTTAATGCATTTTTAATTGTTACCCATATGATTTTAATGGAAAATTTGTTTGCCTGCCATTTCCGTCTCGAACATCCATTTGAAGTCTAGTTTGCGGCATTGTACTCTGATATGTGGCACCTGCAGATAATTTCATACCAAACTCGACCGCAATGCTGCTACAGTGCACTCTCGTTCATCGGAACTAATGTGGCGGACGGCCAGTTCGGATGTCAAAAAATTCCGATGAAGCGGAGTCCGTCGTGAGTCATCATTTCCGCCCGTGCGGTGACCTATCATGATTGTATTCACTCTTGTTTTTAAGATAACACAAAAGTTTTTATGAAAATAAGGCACTCAAACTTTGAAAAGGGTAACAATGAACAGATAGTAATAAAAACAACGCAGGAAATAAAGATCCAAAATCTTTATTCTCATATTTCACTTATATTCCAGCAGTCAACTGACTTCCACGTAACACAGGTGCAGTCGCGACGCGAGACAGACTGAATGACAGTTTGGGAAGCGATCGAACCGGATGTTTACTTCCTGCCCCTACCTCTTTCTATTTTTGTGCGAATACTCCACTGCCTCGTAAATCACATCGATGGGTACAGATTGTGGAAAACGCCTGATGACGTTTGATGCAAAATGTGATACTTCACTGTTGTGCCGATAGAACAAATGGAAATTGAAGGCGTTAAAACGGAAAAATCATTTTTTTCGTAAGAAAAAAATTAATAATATTCAGATTTTCAGTTCCGATGTCGCCGAGTCCGATGAATGAGAGTGTACTTTATGAATTTTGTCTGACTCCCTTGAGGGATAAAAAAGAGATACCGTTTGTGGCCATTTGACATTTATGGCAATTATTGATATACCAAATCTTATAACTTTATCTATAATCGTAAAACATGTTTTCAATTTATTTCAGTATCCAGACTTTTAAAACACCCTGTATGTCATCTCAATCTTAAAAATTGGTTGTAGGTCGAAGTAGGTCAAGAGAAAAAGGGATGTAACAGACGAAACCCTTATAGAATTCAGTATATTAATGAACTAGCAGTTACCCGGCGCACGTTGCTGCGCTCAAATTAAGTTGTTTACATAAATAAAGCTATTTTAATATAACAAAAAAAGATAAGTTAAGTTTTAAGTTTTTTAATATAAAAAGTCAATGGCATAGAAAGTAAGTATATTAATATTACCGTAAGGCCAAAGGATAAACAGGCATTTGCAAATTTAAATCCAGAATAGTCAAAGTTTGCCTTGTATCTTATTGATCGTAATTGCAAATGCAAGAGCACCTATGAGCAAAGAGGCACTTCCATGTCGAATTTCAACCCCGGAGGCCCTAAATTAATTTTAAAATTCAGTGGAGCACAGCCCTACTAAAAATATATTTGCAAAACCATTATTGGTGAGTACCTATGAACAAAGAGGCATGTCCAAGTAAAATTTCAACCATGGTGGCACTAAAGTGATTAAAAGTCCAATGGGGCGGAGCCCTAAAGAGCTTAAAAATTATATTTGCAAAACCTTTTCCTAGTGAGTATATATGAACAAAAAGAATCGTACATCAAATTTCAACCCCGGTGGCCCTAAAGTAATTTTGAAGTCCAGTTTGGTGGAGCCCTAAAGAGCTTAAAAAACTATATTTGCAAAACCGTTTTTTAGTGAGTACCTATGAGCAAAGAGAATCGTCCATGTCAAATTTCAGCTCCGGAGGTCCTAAAATAATTTCAATGTCCAGTGAGGCGGAGCCCTAAAGTGCTAAAAAAAATTATATTTGCAAAATCGTTTCTTGGTGAATACCTATGAGCAAAGAGGCATGTCCATGTTAAATTTCAACCCTGGTGGCCCTGAAGTAATTTTGAAGTCCAGTGGGGTGGAGCCCTAAGGAGCTTAAAAAACTATATTTGCAAAACCGTTTCCTAGTGAGTACCTATGAGCAAAGAGAATCGTCCATGTCAAATTTCAGCTCCGGAGGTCCTAAAATAATTTCAATGTACAGTGAGGCGGAGCCCTAAAGTGCTTAAAAAACTATACATATTTGCAAAATCGTTTCTTAGTGAGTACCTATGGGTAAAGAGCATCGTCCATCAAATTTCAACCCCAGTGGCCCTAAAGTAATTTTGAGGTGCAGTGGGGTGGAGCCCTAAAGAGCTTAAAAAACTATATTTGCAAAACTGTTTCCTAGTGAGTACCTATGAGCAAAGAGAATCGTCCATGTCAAATTTCAACCCTGGAGGCCTTGAAGTAATTTTGAAGTCCAATGGGGCAGAGCCCTAAAAACTTCAAAAACTATATTTGCAAAATTGTTTCTTAGCGAGTACCTATGGGTAAAGAGCATCGTCCATCAAATTTCAACCCCTGTGGCCCTAAAGTAATTTTGAGGTGCAGTGGGGTGGAGCCCTAAAGAGCTTAAAAAACTATATTTGCAAAACCTATGGACCTATGGTCCACCTATGGACAAAGAGAATCGTCCATGTCAAATTTTACCACCTGTATGCTTTTAGTGTAATTGTGAGCTTCCGTAGGGCGGAGCCATAAAGACAACACAAACATCAACATTATACCTCACACCTGGTTACTTCTATGATTATATGCATCTGCTTGAATGAAACTTTCAAATTTTTTAATTACAGCAGTTCATTTTGTAAACACTAAATTTCTAAAACCTGACACTGTACCATTGTATGCCCTCTGGGTCAGAGCCCTTTGAACAGATTTGCACTAAACTTCACACAAACCATCCTTGATTAATGCTTAATAATGCCTGAAAGTTTCGTTGCAATCTGTTGAGCGGTTTCAGAGTCTATAGGCAACATAAACTCGTATATATTTATATATATACAAATATATATACATACTTCCTCTTTTATAGATATAGATACGTAATGAATTATATTAAATTTGGTATTTTGATCGGGGTACTACTCTTTTGTAATGTATCAACATTGAACACCAGTTTATTGATCTTGAATATAAATTAAACGTAAAAATATAAATAGGAAAAAAATAAAAATTACGTAGACGATTTTTTTATAAAATTATTTTTACTAGTACCACCAACTTTAATAGTTAACATATTATTTTTGAAAGCTAATTTACTCTTAAATAAAAACAATCCCCAATTAAATCAAAAGCTTAACTTTAACTCTAACACAAGAAAATTGTCCACGTTTGACAAATCTTTACAACGAATATTTGCATTCAACGCTGCTACAATTCACACCTAACACAGCCCTGCGATCCAAGATAAAATTCCTCAGAGATAAGGCACATGCCACTGCCAAAGCGGACTGGACAGCGCGCGCATGCTCAATGAGTCCACTGCCACCTGAATATCAAGGAGGCTAGCAGGTGAGCATTACACAACACAGGAGGCAGGGGCAGTGCCGGTGCCAACTCAATCAAGAAGGCTGGTGGTGGCGGGGCCGGACGGGAATGGGACTTGGCGGGAACGATGCCCACTTGACTGGAAAGTGTCAACTTTCAACAAACTCGAAAACTTATCAATTAACCTAAAAACAATACCTTTTATAATAATAGAAATTATTTTAAAAGAATAGCAAAATAGGTCAAAGCTTTTTAGTTCACAATTATGGTGTATAACATGCCATGTATCTTGTTGATTGTATGGACTCAGATATGATCATTTCGCAAGCCTTCAAAGTTTCAAATACAATCCAAAACTGTACCCGAATTGCATCCCATCCTCTTCGGGCGTTCAATGCTACCAACTATAGAAATACAGTACTGTATAAATGATTAGACATAATTAATTATAATCTTCAACAGCATGGACCAACCCTATTTCAACCCTATTTAGAAAATAGGGTTGAAGAAATGATCCTATATGATCTATTTTATGGGCCTAGGCGTGATAGGAAAGTTATGAAGGTTTGGGTACAGTCTTCGACCTTCGTCAACTTATTGTTTACGTTTTTGGGTCGTTCAACACAAATTTAAGGTCTGATAACAAATATTTAGCCAGGAACATGACTTTAAAAAATCGTCAAAGTTTCCTTCTATATATTGCAATAAATTTAGGTCATTTATTCTATATTTATGAAAATGACTAAACTGTACAAAATTTATGTTTAAAAATCCTTAATAACCAAGTTTTAGGTAAAAAACTCAAATTGTGATGGTTTAGCATAAAAGCAATGTTCTGTCTGCAGGCCTTATATTCGTGTACACTGACCCATCATGAAGAAGAAAGTTAACTTTTCCTCTAACTGCTCTATTTTCTCCTATGTTGACTAGCCTATGTGTCTAATTCTTAGATGAAGCACTGCATGTTGTATGGAAAAAGTGATGATATATTGTTTATAGGAACCGCGCAATGAATTACTTAAATTGAATGTGATAATGTTTATAGAATGATAAATACAAAATTTGCGTCATTAAATGTTACGGATATCATTGCTTATTTTTTCATTCGTTTCACGAACATTTGGTCACATGTGCAACATAAGGGTACATAATAATAATGGATGACTTTTAGTGGAGGGAGATAAGTAATTAAGCGACAGTTCTCCTCCCCTGAGAGACCTGCACTTTTTTATAACCTAGAACTCCATCACTGATCTATGGCCGCTCTTAAGGGTAACACAAGGGTAACCATACACAGAGAAAAATGAAGTAGTTGTTCTAACCATTGTTTATTAGTTATTGAGATTGGTAGGTTAAAAAACACAGTATGAGTTACAATAACTATTCATTACAGTTATTAAAAGAATAATAAATTAGTTATTTATGATTAGTTGTTGTTAACAGTCGTTAGGGATTGTTCTAGCCCACGAGAAAGTGACTGGTTATAATAACTGATTGAAATGAGTTATCACAGCTAACTCCCCCCTTTTTTGCGCGCCATTTCCTTTTCCGTTCTTCCTCCTCCTCCAAATCTGAGATTGTGCGGGATGAATGTGGTGAGTGAATAGCTTAAAGAATGTGGATTGAATTGAAATTGGAAGGTAAGTTTCAGTGATATACATAGGCGTGCGCACGATGGGTGCCATGGGTGCCGCGGCACCCACGGAAGCTCCAGACGGGCCTGAGGGGGGCGCCATTGGCGCAAAAATCACAAGATTTACTTAAATTTTAAGAACTGTACGAAAATATCGATTATGGTTTTAAATATAGTTAAAATATGTAGTAAAATGAAAAGTGGTGTTAAGTTACATAATTATGTTAACATAATTATTTAAATATTAAAAATCACAAACTTTAAATTGATCAGTCAGTTGTTTTGAGTGTATGAAATTCGGCAAGGAACATGTGCGTGCGAGTGGTGTAGCTCAGCCGTTCCATTTCTCAGAAGGACGGGCAGGAAGTGAACCATTATGTCATATCTGCGTTTGGATTTGTATCAAATATTTTTTATCTTCTTTTATTATTCAAAAAGAACAGGAATAGATATACTTCTCCATACTTCCTCTTTCTTTTGAGTTTCTTTCTCAGTTAGTTTCCAGCAGAGGTGGAGTGTAGATGTATGTTTTCGTTAGCGTTTGATGACATCGTGGCATGTAACGAAGAAATGGAAGGTAAGTTTTTGGTTTAATGAAGTTAAGTAGTGTGAAATTGTTGGTGCTGGCCCAGTTCAAGGTCACCTGAGGGATGACGTCATCGAGGTCAATGACCTCACCGATGACGTCATCGATGACGTCATCGATTGCGTCACCGATGACGTCATCACCTATGACGTCATTTCGATGACGTCACACCCATGACGTCACAGAAATGACGTGCTGATGACGTCATCACCCCTTACGTCATCAAAATGACGTCACCGACGCCACTAAGGTCAAGGTCACGCCGAAACTTAAAATTTTTTGGCACTTTTGCCGTTTCTCGCACTACGCTCCGAGTTTCAGTCAGAGTCCCCGTGACCTTGACCACTTGGAGCGAATATTCGACGAGAAACGGCAAAAGTGCCAAGTTAAACTCGAGTTTCTGACATGACTCTGCCTAAACGGCCAATCGGTTATCCCTCAGGTGACCTTGAACCAGCACAACACCAACAATTTGATATTACTGTGACCTAGAAAACCTAACAAAGGAGCGCCGACACCGATGCGCACCCCACGACAGTCACCGAGCGACTGACCTCCAGGCTCCGCGTACTCTAGGTATATCGGCTTGAGAGACTAAGACTCCAAACTGTCAGGAATGGGAGTAACTAACTGAATTTTGCAAGGAAAAGTCATCTCATCCAACATTCTAAACAAATCTTCATCAGTAAAACTTACATTAGTCTGTTTGGTATAAAACTTAGGGTGTCCGCGCAACAGTTTGCGCCACTTAGCTAAAGTCGAAACCCTTTTGACTTTGAGTGGTGGACAGTGAGCAACTAATAAAGTCTTAACACGGTTAAGTTTCTTACCTAAAGCGTCCCGCGACATGGCTTCCCTCACAAAAGTCCGCACAATACTGAGAGACTGCTTGTAGCGCATGAGTCAAGGGAAAAGAGGTGGGGGAAACAGCAGGAGTGGGGGAAGGTCACAGTGGTGGGGGAAGGTGAGGTTGTACGCTGGAGTATCGCATCACTTCACCATGACCTGTCCTACAGTCAATACACTGTTCTCTTGGCCCGAGTTGGCACTAGAAGAAACATTTCTGTACAGCTTAGGCTGTGAGAGCCGAGGAAGCAAAGTCAAAGTGGAAATTGTGTTAAACTCCAAGATGAAGAGTCTCCTAAATAAACTAATTGTATCCCTGCAATCCCCTATAACATTAGAGAAATACCACTTTATAAAAGCGACACCTTATTCTTTGGCAAAACGAAGTGGAAATGGAAAAGATCACAGTAAAATTAATCTAACCTAAAATTTGGACTGGACACTCATGGCGATACCACGTGGCGTGCAAACGCCACCCTAAACATTACAAGTTAGGTTATTGAGCACCTCTGGTACGATAACCGACGTGCTAGAGTTAAAGTGTGATGACCTTGAGTCAAAACACTGAAATACTACAAGTCGATATTGTCCCAGAGGTAAAGTGTAGTGACCTTGAGTAAAATCAGAGAAAATCCAAGCCATGTTTGTCCAGAGTTAAAGTGTAATGACCTTGAGGCAAAAAATTTGTAAAACACTTACATGAACAGAGTCGAAGAGCAGCGATGCTTACCGCATGCAAGCCTGAGACATACTGGCTGAGCGCCATCGCGTAGCTTAGGGACTCGATTAAGGTGGGGGTATTGGCAACACTTAGAGTAGAAGTGTAGTGGGTGACCTTGAACCAGACTTAGAGTAGAAGTGTAGTCGGTGACCTTGAACCACCCCTGAGGGGTGGACCCCCCACCCCCCCCCCACCTCCACCCCCACCCCCACCCCCACCCCCCACCCCCCACCCCCACCCCCCACCCCCACCCCCCACCCCCACCCCCAACCCCCACCCCCACCCCCACCCCCACCCCCACCCCCACCCCCACCCCCACCCCCCCACCCCCCACCCCCCACCCCACCCCCCACCCCCCACCCCCACCCCCACCCCCACCCCCACCCCCACCCCCACCCCCACCCCCACCCCCCCACCCCCACCCCCTACCCCCACCCCCACCCCCACCCCCAACCCCCACCCCCACCCCCACCCCCACCCCCACCCCCACCCCCCACCCCACCCCCACCCCATGGGGGTGGACCTCCACCCCCGGGGTGGACCTCCGCCCCATGCCGCCCCTTCGGGGGAGACCGGTGGGGATATAAGGCGGCCCGGCCACAGCCGGCTCGCAGTCCGCTCCCGAGCGTTGAACGTGAACGATCGGGACGGACCGCCATAGGCCTCACTAAACACTGAAAGGCGCCTTCACTGTTTAGCGAAGTCTACTCTAACTTTAAGACTTGTATTATTTTTAAGATATTGCGCTTGCGTATGGGTATTTGGAATTGTTTTATATGTGAGTGTTTTACTTGTACCCTATGTCTCCTATGTGTCTTGTTCGTGTTTTGTCTTGTTGTCTTTTATGTCATATGTGTTTAAAGTGTATATGCTTGTTCCAGCACGTACCATGTTGAGCTCAACCTATTTTGTAAGTGTGTGTTATATCTATCTAAAGTGTATACGCTTGTTTTAGCACTCCCCCTTGAGCCTTTTTCACAGCTCAAAGTAAATTGTAATGATAGGGACGGGAGTAGGCCACCGTGTAAAATCATTTTTTACCAACGTTAGCATGGGTCCTCTCAGGCATGCAATATTGCGGCTGGGTTGGGACTTGGTCCGTTTGTACGCTGGCATGCAGACCACAGCTGTGGCCAATTTGCGGCGGCCTCTGCACTCGGACCGAGGACGTGTAAGCCACTAGGGCTGTCCTCAACCTCTGTTTCCCTTCTGGAAACCAAAATTATATAAATGAAGTTTGTTAGCTATTTGTGTTTTTGCCCCCAAGGCCCCCGAACATTCGTGGTTCGCCATGGATGTACGGGGGCCGAAATTTTTTAATGTTCGTGTGGCCTTGACCCACAAAGATTTTTAAAAATTTACTGCATTGCTAAAGTTAAATATTAAAGATAGGGTACGGGAGTAGACCCCCGTGTAAAGCTATTTTAAACCAATTGTAGCATGGGTCCTCTCAGGCATGCAATATTGCGGCTGGGTTGGGAACCGGTCCGTTTGTACGCTGGCATGCAGACCACAGCTGTGGCCAATTTGCGGCGGCCTCTGCACTCGGACCGAGGACGTGTAAGCCACTAGGGCTGTCCTCAACCTCTCTCAAAATTATGTAAATGTTTTGTTAGCTATTTGTTACCAATGCAGTAAATATTTAAAAGTCTTGCGTGGCGAAGGGAACACAACATTGGATGTTGCCCTGTTGTCATAGTTGGGTCTCTTCGGAGGCTACAGCGATGGCAACCTAAATGCCCCAGGTGGGGCTTTATTTTTTAAAGTTTTTCCGTGACCTTGACCTAAATACAGTAGTTTTCTAAATTCTTAATGGTTAGGTATTACTAACATACAAGTCTGCTGTTGTCCATAGTTGGGTCTCTTTGAAGGCTACAGCGATGGCAACCTAAATGCCCCAGGTGGGGCTTTATTTTTTCAAGTTATTTTGTGACCTTGACCTAATTATAGGAAAGACTGCTCCAGCATTCCCCCCCCCCCTCCACCCCACACCTCCACCCCACACCTCCACCCCACACCTCCACCCCACACCTCCACCCCACACCTCCGCCCCACACCTCCACCCCACACCTCCACCCCCCCCCCAACCCACCTCCACCCCACACCCCCACCCCACACCTCCACCCCACACCTCCACCCCACACCTCCACCCCACACCTCCACCCCACACCTCCACCCCACACCTCCACCCCACACCTCCACCCCCAGCCCCGCCCCTACCCCTACCCCTATACCCTTGGGTGGGGCTCGCCCGTGGTCGGTGGGGATATAAGGCGGCCGGGTTGCATGCACCTCTCATTGGACCACCAACACTCGTGTTGACCGGTGCTCCTGCTCTTTGCATTTTTATATTGCATCTTTATATTACATATTTTCACTTCACTTCTTCACTTTTAAAATGGGTTTGAAGGGTTTGAAATTGAAGAATTACCCTCCAGCTTCTGCTTCTTCTGCTAACCCCACTTCGGCTGTCCAGTCTACTCCGCCTTCTTCGTCTGGGACCACTACGATGCAGTACTCGGTCCTGCGGCAAGCGCTGGCTGTAATCACGACTGTGACCAGCCTTCTGCCATCGATGCCAGCGCTAACCAATACAACTGCCGCTGGGGCCAGCCGAGGATTGATTTGTTCTCCAGCTGTCTCCCTTTCCTCGGACTCCAACTCGGATGCTGCCGTTTTCCAGACGGAGGAGGACGACAAGAAGAAGAAGAAGACTTCAAAGCCGAAGTACACCCCATACTCCCGTTCACAAAAAATCCTTTCATACACCAAATCCCAATGTCCTCTACCTCTATCCCCTATCCCACCAACACCTGTTAAACCACCCCGTCGATCTATCTTTTCTCCTGACGCTCCCTATCCTACTATTGATATGACATCCAAATTTACCTTACCAACCATCGACCTAACACGTTCTCCTACCCCACCCAAAATTGTTTGCTCCCTTCCTCTTCACCGTGTAAAGTGTTCTACCCCTATTCCTTCTAGCCAGCCTAAACCTGACAAGCTCCAAAACACTCCAATAAAGCGTCCAACACAAAAACGTAAGCGTGTTAAAGTCCCTGCTGGCAAGGGTAATAAATGCGATTACGTGTATATGTCAAAAGACTTTGGGGTTCTTTGCTGTCAGAAGTTTGCTGTTTTAGATGAAGACCGTTGCCAAACGCACTTGAACAAAAATATCAATCTTCCGAGAGTAAGACCCTACAGTCTTAACAACATTAGGTCTAAAACATCCCAACCCAGACATCCCCACAGTCCGCAACCGCTTGATATTAGAAGACTTAAAGTGGATGAAAAATATTATTTTATTGTTCAAACGTATGGAGCTTTTGATGCAAATGTAGAAATCATTGTAAAAGGTGATGGCAACCTTCATACAATGAAAGTACCCGTTCGGATGGTACAAAGACAATTTTTCATCCACAAAAAAGGCTATCTAATACGAAGGGAAGGATGCCAATCTGTGTGGGAAATGGATTAGGATGTAGGCCCACCAAAAAAAAAGAAATTCTAAATTGTTAGGTTGTGTTGGACAATAAGTAAAAACAGAAATTCTTTTTCCAAATTATTTTTTCCAAATTTAGTCCTAACCCTCTTAAAGTAAGGGAGAGGGGTATTATACAAGTCAAGGAATAAAAAAAAACACTTGACTTGTATAATACTTTAACCTGGCGGTGATGTAAAGTCACTGGGACAATCTCAAACCGTGTCCTTGAGGGTGAAGACTAAGTTACAAAAATCTTTAACAAATAAAAACTTACCTCCAAACACTTGTAGCTTGCTACAAGTGTTTGGAGGTAAAAATTTTTCAAAGTTTGAATGACCTTGACCCATATAAATTACTGTTTAAAGTAAAGTGCTAACCTTACAACTAATGTCGTGTATCACGTGATACCCCCCACTCTAACGCTCTTACTAAGCCTGTATGAGCCGTTCATTTGCTTCAGTCTGTTTCTGTACTCCGTGTAAACATGTCACGGTACAATTACAAAGGTGGTGACTTCTTGATAGATCAACACAATGCTTGGGAAGTGCTAAACCGGCATAGAATGGAAGTTGAGTATTGTATAAGACGAGATGGGTCTACATTTTATCTATGTATTATAAACAACCAAACTCATAAGTATGAACACTGGACAAAAATTAATTATAACAACATAGATGAGCTGTTTGCTTGGGTTTTTGAGGTGTGTAAAGTTATTGAAGAAACCAAAATGATGGGTGTGCTAAAGGTATGTAAAACTGATGACCGAGAAGACTAAGCAAAATTTCTTTTAACCCCCCCCCCCCGTGTTATCCCCACCACTAAAAATGGGTATATATAGGAGTGGTGATCAACCGTCCTCTCATTCTGCTTTACACCGTTAAGCTGAACACCACCATGTCTGCTATGAACGTCCCAGCCTCTACCTCTGGCCCGGTCGCCTCCAACTCCAGCCCGAGCATTGGACCAATCCGATCGGGGCCTTCGTCAAGGGGTCGTGTCCGATTCTCCGGCTTTGGTCCTGTGAGGAAGGAGTTGCGGAGCAGCGGAGCGTCTCAACCAACCACGATGGACGCATCAACTCAGACTCCACCAAACATCATCGAGTGGTACGACGAAGTGATAGAGCAAAGGGACAGAATGCTAGAGAATACTCGCAGGGAGCTACTTTATATCCGGAGTAAATGGGAAAAACTGATTAAGAAGTGTGAAAGCCTGTTGGACAGTGACGATAGTGAGGATGAGAGTGGATAGGTGTGTGGGTAAAGACTCGGACTGGGACTTGTGTGTTTGTATGAATGTGTGTGTGAATGCGGAATACAGAGCGGGGGATAGATCACTCTGTGGCAATGGACTAACATGCCACTTAGTGATCTATCCCCCGTTCTGGTAATGTTTTTGGATGGCCTTGACCCACTTTACCAAGGCTAGCTAGTACCCCCACTACTGATAAGTGTATATATACGGGTATTAACGTGCAGTTTGGTTATTCTGCTTTGTACCGCTTAGCTGAATACAGCATTGTAACATGGCTTTTAACTCCAAAACTTCTCAGGCTTCCTCTTCTTCTTCAAGAAGGCGTGCTGCCAACGTCCTGCCTGCTACTCGTGGACCTGCTCGACCATTCCACAGCATAACTGTTGCTCGGGCAAACGCCTGCAAAGCTCCGATGCTACGGACCTTGCTGGAGGTAAGCCAAGACGGACAAGGCTTGCTCAGTCCTGGTCAACGGCAGGAGCAAGAAAGGCGTATGGCGTACTTCAGGCTGCAGGGTGTAGTTCCCAGCTTGAAGTTAGGCGATCCGAGAGTAGCAAGCATCAACGAGGCAGCGGACTACATATCACACCTTCACAGTGTTTTAGAAGTAAAGGACCAACAAATTGAAAACTTAAAAGAACAATTGAAACAATTTAACTTTAATCCTGTGGAGTTTGTGGAAGCAGTGATGAGTGATAGTGATGATGAAGGAACTGAATATATATTGGGTATGTAATGAAAGACTTGGACAGGGACATGTGTGTGTGTGTGTGTAGAATACAGAGCGGGGGATAGACTACTTTGCGGCAATGGACTAGCATGCTGCTTAGTGGTCTATCCCCCACTCAAAGGGTAGCATTGGATGACCTTGACCCACTTTACAGCAAGGACAACCGGTTAACTGGTATAAAAGAGGGGGTCTATACATCTCGACTTCATTCTGCTTTGGACCTTCCAGTGGAACGCTAGAAACAATGAGTGGATCGCTGCTTGGTGCTAACTTGGACAGGTATTCTGTGATGGTACACTATGAAGATTGTAGAGACATGTTGACGGCTGTGTATGATTGTTTGGTGAGAAAAATCTTTCAAGAAAACTGCCAATTTATGTTAGCGTGGAAAAGAAACTTGTTTGTTGATGGTCATGCTACAATGCAAAGCATGAACCACCTTCATGTGTTAAAAGTAGGACATCATAATTTGGACGAACTGGACGATATGTTTAGGGAGCTGGAGTGTTTGATACATCAGGAATGTAAACCATGTGAAATTGAAATTTTTAAATTGGATATGGAATTAGAATAAAATGTGTTAAACAGGACTTGGACTTGGACTTGATTGAGGTTTTGTAGAACAGAGCGGGGGATAGATCACTTTGCGGCAATGGACTAGCATGCTGCTTATTGGTCTATCCCCCGCTCAAAGGGTATCTTTACGTGACCTTGACCCACATAAATTGTATAGTTGGTGGGGGTATAAAAAGGGTAAGCAAATTGGATGGATACAACACTTTCATACCATGGCTCCACTTGACAACACCGTGTTCCATCGCAACAGAATTCTTTCAATTCTGGAGGTAATACCTGTAGAAGTTATAGAAGCAGAGGACCAACTACCTGCGGTTGATCAGGAAGAGGAGGAAGAAATAATGGATATTGAAACGGACTCTGACGAAGCTGGTTCAACGGACAATGAAGTGGACTTGCACGCCTACGAAACATTAGAGTCGTCATCTGAGTCGGAAATGGAATTCCAATTGGAAATTGAAGAAGAAGAAGAACAAGAACAAGACACTCCTCATCGTCCAATGGATAGGGTGTTGGTAGCCAGAAGAATTATGTATTGTCATCGCTACCTATTTCGTGATGAGAATGATTCTGACTCTGATGGTGATGTTTCACCCTTGTAAAAAAGTTTAAACAAAAAGTTAAAAAAAGAATGTGAGCGGGGGATAGAGCACTTTGTAGTAAATGATGCTGCTTAGTGCTCTATCCCCCGCTCAAAATAATAATTCCAAATGACCTTGACCTACATAAACTTGCTCAAACAGACGTCTTTGAAAAAACTTGTACAAATTATTGAATCTAGACCAAATATCATCAATTTATCAAGCCTACTGATAAATGTATTACAAACGGTTGTGTAAAGGCTAAATTTAGCACATGATTGATAACCTGTTTCCATATGACGTCACTTTCCCCACCTATCTGCCTCGGATATAAAGGGTCCCGGTGGAGTGCGTTGCTCATTATTGCGTGGACATTCACAGAGTGTGCATTCAAAGCCAAACCGTTTGAAATGGCTCTTTGCGACATTTGTGGGGAAATCTTTCAAGACGAAGATCTTTTCACCATACACAGAGAATTACATGAAGACGAAGATAGAAAAGAAGATATTACCATGGATGAAATAGACTTAGACTCAATTGACCGGTTTTTGGAAGAGCACCAGAAGCAGACGGACTACTGGGACAGCTATCTACAGCAAATGCAAAGAAGAAGACCTAGTGTGATCCAATTTGCTGGTGCTGGACCATCTACTGCTAGAAGACCTTTTGAAGAAGAAGACACTGAAGAAGAGGACACTGAAGAAGAACTGGAAGATGTGAAACAACTGCGCACCACGGCCTTACCAGGACGAGTTGTAACACATTTCAAAATTAATAATGTTCAATTGGAACTGGAAACATTTATAACCCAGGCTAAGGAACTTGTTGGTGGAACCTTGAGGGAAGAACTACAAAGATTAAATTTTATTAAATTTGGAATGGTGTTAGAGGCTATGTTTAACAATACTGATGGTGAAACAGCATTGAGAGCGTTCATTACCAAAAACCGAACCCTTACCTTCACCTCCAACATCGATGATATTATTGAAGAATGCTTGGAAGAACTTATAACAAAACTTCAAGAACATGAAGGAAGAGGATCTGGATGGACTTTGTCATCAATTGAAGGTATGGATGTAAGGGTTCACAAGCATGGATATGGTTTAAGGGGTAGTAGTTTTATCCCTTTACCAAAGAAAATCCAAAACACTAAATCGTGTAGGAATGTGCAAAATGAAGGTAATGAATGTTTTAAGTATGCAATGTTAACCAAGTATGTTAAAGATCATCCTGAAAGAGTTGGTAGAGAATATTACGAAAATGAACACCGCTACAACTTTCAAGGCCTCACCTACCCAGTTACATTGAAAGACATAGACAAATTTGAAAAGAAAAATCCTGGCGTTTCAGTGAATGTTTTTGGTCTGGATGATTCAAACAACGTTTATCCTTTGCGGGTAGTGAAGGTTGAGCAAAGAAACCACACGGACTTGCTATTGATAACTAAGGGTGAAATTTCCCATTATGTGTGGATAAAGGACTTTGAAGCCTTAGTTGTAAAACAATTGACCAAAAGAGTAAATAGGATTACAGTTTGCAAGAGATGTTTCTGCTTTTCTAGGAAAGATTCAAGACGTGGAGGATCGGACTGGTTGTTGGAACATAAAAGACTTTGCAACGAGAACTATGAAGTGAAGATTAGTCTGCCACCACCATCTCGAGCGTGTATCCAATTTAACAAAACAGTTCACCAATATCGGATTCCAGTAGTCATCTACGCAGATTTTGAATCTACGTTAGTACCACAGGAGCTGCCGGACGGTGAAGTGACTAGAAGAACAAAATATCAGTTGCATCAACCCAACAGTTTTTGTCTAATAGTGAAATCAACCTTGTCTGAAAACCAATTGCAAAACTATGGTTTAACATCCACTCCAATACTCTACCGTGGTGAAGAAGCCGCTAAGTATTTCGTAGACCAGTTGTATGACATTGCTGAAAAGGTACAACGCTTGTATGGTAATGTCGTACCTATGGAACCTTTGAATGAGAATCAACAAGAAGAATACAATATGGCATCAAGATGTTATCTATGCGAGAAGAGCTTCAGTGAAGAAAATCCAAAAGTAAGAGATCACGATCACCTGACAGGTTTATACAGAGGAGCTGCTTGTAATTCATGCAATATAAATTACAAACTGCCCCACTTTATCCCTGTCGTGTTACACAATCTTAGCGGCTACGACTCCCACTTCATTATTCCAGAGTTAGGAAGAGATGATGGTAAAATTGATGTTCTTGCTACAACATTGGAAAAGTACATCAGTTTCTCAAAAACCGTAGGTAAAATTAAACTTCGCTTTGTAGACTCTTATAGATTTATGGCATCTAGTTTGAGCAGATTGTCTGAGAATCTACGAAGAGAAGACCTAAAAGAAACCAGCAAGATTGTACCTGAAGATAAATTGGACTTAGTATTACGTAAAGGAGTGTTCCCCTACGACTACATAACATCTACAGAAAAATTTGAAGAAACCAGTCTACCACCGATCGAAGCCTTCAACAGCAAATTAAACGAAAGTGAAATCTCCGTTGAAGACTACAATCATGCTTGTAATGTTTGGAACCAACTAAACATTCAAACCTTAGGGGAATATTCTGACTTTTATATAAAATTGGACGTAACTCTGCTGTGCGATGTGATGGAAGAATTCCGAAACACCTGCTTCTCCGCCTATGGACTGGACCCTCTACACTCGTACACATCTCCAGGATTAGCATGGCAAGCTATGCTAAAGTCAACCAACTGTCGACTGGAACTTCTAACGGATATTGATATGGTGCTCATGATGGAATCTGGTGTACGGGGCGGTTTGACACAAGCTGTAACACGCCATGTCAAAGCCAACAACAAGTACATCCACGGCTTCGACGAGCAACAACCATCGGTCTACCTTGGCTACTTTGACGCAAACAACCTTTATGGTTGGGCAATGTCAAATCCGCTTCCCTACGCTGACTTCAAATGGATCGACCCGGCCACCATTGGAGACATCTCACAGATTCCGAAAAATGGTCCAAAAGGCTATATTCTGGACTGTGATTTTGAATATCCGGAGCACCTTCATGACCATCACTACGACTTGCCTCTGCTAGCCAAGACTGAAGTTTCACCGACAGGAAGATGGCCAAAATTGATGATGACCTTGGAGAATAAGGATCGCTATGTGGCTCACTACTGGGTAGTTCAACAGGCTCTTGAATTGGGTCTACGTATAGTGAAAATTCATAGAGCAATTGAATTCACCCAGTCTTGTTGGTTGAAACCATATATTGATTCCAACACTGCAAGAAGAGCTGCAGCGACAACAGCATTTGAAAAGGACTTCTATAAATTAATGAACAATGCCATCTTTGGGAAGACCTTGGAGAACAAAAGAAAACACAAAAATGTAAAATTAGTGAGTGATCCTAGGAAATTGGAAAAATTAGTGCAAAAACCAAATTTCGGAACATCCATGATTATAAACGAAAATCTAGTCGCTGTCAGTATGAAGAAAACAACAATAGTCATGGACCGTCCGTTATACATAGGTATGTCGATTTTGGACATAAGTAAAACCCTGATGTATGATTTCCATTATAACAAAATGGTTAAACACTACGGAAGGGAAAACATTGGAGTCGCATACATGGATACGGACGCGTTTATCTACTGGATAAAGACTTTGGACATGTATGAAGACCTAAGGACTTTTCCATACAAAGAAGATTTCGACTTTTCTGACTATCCGAAGAACCATCCAAATTTTAATGAAAAAATTAAAAAAGTAATTGGAAAATTCAAAGATGAAGCAAATGGAATGCCTTTAGAAGAAATAGTGGCGCTGATGGCAAAATTGTATTCATTTAAGATGTACCACGAGAACAACACACCGACAGTGAAAAAAGCAAAAGGAGTGAAGACATCTTATTTGAAAAAACACGTAACATTTGACCACTACAAGACTTGTTTGTTTGAAGATACTACGATATCAGCAACATTCAACAATATCCGAAGCTTCAAGCATCAAGTCTACAGTGTCACCGAAATTAAAAAAGCACTGTCAGCTCGGGATGATAAAAGACATATTTTGCCCGACAAAATCCACACTCTTCCATTCGGCCATTACTCCCTAAACCCTATCAACTAGTAACCTATTCTTCGTCCTTCTACAACTTCGACCTTATTCCTTTCTCCTTCCGTAAAAAAAATGGGGAACACGGCAAGTCCAACGCCGTGTTCCCCATTTTTTTTACACAAGTTTGGATGACCTTGACCCATATAAATGATGTGAATATTTAAGACAACGTTCATTGTGATTATACATGTGATACAACAAACATTGAAACCTGCAATATGAAGGACTTGAAGCAACAAATTGTCAACGAACTTCATAAACCTGCAAGAAGAAAGTTTCCACGAAGAAATACGGTGATAAAAGGAATTAATGATTTATATCAAGCAGATTTAATCGAAATGATTCCTTATAGCAAACAAAATAAAGGATATAAATACATATTGACTGTTATTAACTGTTTTTCAAAAATGGCAGATGCTTTACCAATAAAAGATAAAAGTGGCAAAAGTGTTACAAAAGCAATGGAAACAGCTATACAAAGAGACAAACATACTATTAAACATTTACAAACAGATGATGGAAAAGAATATTTTAATAAGGAATTTGCAAATTTAATGAAAAAACACAATATAAACCATTACTCAACCAATTCAGAGGTAAAAGCTTCAATAATCGAAAGATTCAACAGAACTTTAAAAAGTGCAATGTATAAAATGTTTTCCAACAGAGGATCGCACATATGGATTGATATGTTACCAAAACTTATAAACAATTACAATAACAAATTTCATAGGACTATCGGGATGAAACCAAACCAAGTAACTAGTAAAAATGAAAACCTTGTATTAAAACGTATAAAAACGAATACTAAACCAAAAGTTGAAAAACTAAAGCCTAAAAAATTTAATGTGGGTGATAAAGTGCGAATAAGTAAATATAAAGGTGTATTCAGTAAAAGATACCTGCCAAATTGGACCAATGAGGTTTTTACTGTATTCAAAGTACAACCTACAGTACCTGAGACATATATTTTAAAAGATAATAAAGGACAATTGCTTGAAGGAGGGTTTTATGGACATGAAATGTTAAAATCAACAGTAGGCGATGTATATTTAGTTGAAAAGGTGTTGCAACGGAAAAAAGATAAGGTCAAAGTACGATGGTTAGGATTTAATAAGACGGAAGATTCTTGGATACCTAAAAAGGATTTGATATAACGATAGAGAATCATTTTAGGTTGAACCATTATAAAGGATGGAGATAGTACCACAAAAAGAGAGTTTTACTATTAATAATATAGATGAACTCACAGTGGATAATTCAGAATTCAATAGTGGGAAACATGGCAATTTGTTACCAAACACCGTTCGTTGTCTGGTTACCGGACCTTCCAACTGTGGAAAAACTAATGTAGTATTCAATTTGATTACAAACCCTAAAGGATTACGATTTAACAATCTATATGTATTTTCAAAATCACTACAACAACCAAAGTATCAATTATTGGAAAAGATACTGACTAATGTGCCTGAAGTTAAATATTTAAAGTTTAATGCAAGCGAGAGTGTCATGCAGCCACAAGAAGCTAAACCATTCTCCGTGTTTATATTCGACGATGTATCTTGTGAAAACCAAAACACAATAAGGAATTACTTCGCTATGGGTCGACATAACAACATAGATAGCATTTATATTGGCCAAACTTACAGCAAAATACCTAAACAACTCATTAGAGACAATGCAAACATGTTAATTGTATTTAAACAGGACGAAACCAACCTAAAACATATATATTTTGATCATGTAAATGCGGATATGACATTTGAACGATTTAAAGAGTTGTGCGGAAAGGCTTGGGCTGAAAAGTATGGGTTCCTAACAATTATGAAGGAACAACCGCTAAACAATGGTCGATACAGGATAGGATTTGATAAATTTATATTAATACATTAAACGCGGTATAACACATTCATTGTTGTACAACACGTCTTGCTACAAACATGGTTAACCAAGAAAAATTAGTAAAAGAAATAAAATCACTTAGTGATTCTATTCGGGCTAAAAACAGAGCATTGAAACTAGGTATTAGCGAGAGGGAGAAATTCCTTGAATCTACTTTTAAACCTATTACTGAACCCTTGAAACAATTAAACAAAAAATTTGCTAAACCTGTATTGGAAGGAGATGCGATTGCACCTATTACGAAGTTTGAAAGAGAAAATGTAAAATCAGAAGAGTTTAGTGATGAAGACCTGGAATCCTCTACGTATAGTGGTTTTACCGGTGGAGAACCCGAAAGAGAGCTAGAATCACCGGACTATAGTGGAATAAAAGAATTATATGAAGTAAAAGCCAAAAGAGGACATGAAGTTGTATCAACTGCTAGTGAAGAGGAAAAAGAAGAAGAGACAAGGGAAGGTCCGTCAAACATAAGCTTGTTGGGTGAAAACATTCATAACAAAGGACCTTTAGGAAGGAAATACATGGTAAAAATGTTACTTGGAACAATTCCTAATAAGAATTACCATAGTTATGGAGCGAGATTAACAGAAGACGGTTTAATGATAGGTAATAGCCCGTTAAACGTTGACGAACATGATAATATTGTCATTGGTGATCAAAGATATAAGGGCACAAAAGGATTATTTGAATTATTATTTGAAAATAAGCCTTCAGTATCATTAGTGAAAGAAAAAGACATGGAAGCATATAAAAATATTTTGGAACAGACAAATGCATATAGGAGAAAGTATTTACCTGACCAACCTCCTTTTAGATCTAAGTCTTTAAAATATAAAGAATTTGTATCCAAGTTAATACCAACTAGAAGACAAACAATGCCGTTAACACAAAGAAAACCTGTAAAACGAAGATTTATGGCATCCACTTTGGATGTAAGTGCTCAGGAACGAAGAAAAAGAAGTAAGTCCGTTACAGGTACAGGTTTAATGAAGAAATTATATAACACAAATGTGATTTATTATAATAACATCAATAAATTGGTGGATAGAATGAAACTAATACATGAAGCTAAAGAAGCGGGTCATACTGGATTGGAAAACGAATGGGTGGCTTTAGTGGATGAACTCCGAAACCGTGGGGTAATCTCATAAAAATGCGTTACTCCTTAGAGTACTATTCAGTTGCACCATGAGTGTTGACAAGTTCGGACGTTACTCCTCGGATGGGTTATATTATGCGAATAATTTAAAAAGAAGTGCTGGTTTACCACAAACACCTGATGGAGATTATGATATGAGTAATAAAAGGTTAAAAAACATAAAAGATCCTTCGGATGAAAACGATGCAATAAACTTAAAAATTTTAAAGGAAAAGATATCGCCAACATTAAAACTACAAAATAACACATATGACGCGGAAAATCATAGAATTATCAACGTTGGTAAACCAAATGAAAATGGTGATGCGATAAACAAAGGTTATTTGTCATCTGAATTAAAAAATACGTTAAAATTCAATGGGAAAACGTATAGTGCCAACAATAAACGTATATCCAACGTAGATGACCCTAAAGATGCAAAAGACAGCGTAAATAGACGCTATTTACATTCTTTGATACCTGAAAAGACAAAAGATGGATTTTCTTTTTATAAATTTGTTATTAATGATATAGGCTATCCAAAAACTGAAAACGATGCTGTAAATCTAAAATATATTAAAGATCATTGCATCATACGTGATGTAGGGGTTATAGATTGTTTTAATAATTGTTTAGCAAATGTTAAAGATGGTTCGGCGCCATCAGATGGTGCAACAGTGGGTCAAATGATGGAAACCTTAAAACAAGAAACAACCTCTTTTGTAAAACAAGATCAAGTAGTATCGAAGCAAGGGGATGAATTTGTTCAAGGTAATGAAAAATTTAATTTATTAACATACAAAAATGATGCTTGGGATTGCATGGATAAAAAGTTATCAAATATGGGATGGGGTTATGAAAAACAAGATGCAGCTGCTTTATCACAAACCGTACATCTAGATCCAGATCGATATTTTAGATGGTTTACATGTAATAATAGAGTGATAAGAGACTTGGCACAAGGAAGAGAAGCAAATGATGCTGCAACTGTAGGACAAACCATCACAACATCATTAAAGGATAGTAAAGTGTATGATTGTAATAATAAACGTATAACAAACCTTAAAGACCCTGAACATGTAGATAATGCTGTCACTGTTAATTTTCTTGTAAAAGTTTTAGGTAATGCGATATTTGATTTACACAATCATTTTACACCAGATATTCTTAAAGGAAAATCAGGTCATAATACTTATGCTGAATCCATGAGAGGTGAGTATATTAAACGAGAAATATATAATAAATACTTTACCAACCCTAAAACGAAACAGTTTAGATCATCAGATTGGGGTGATATTGATATTTAAGTAAATAACTCAATAAATGACTTCATTTATGTGCAACCTGTCATAGAGTTAACACATGAGTTGCACATTGCCATTATAAAAGGACAATAATGACGTTCAAGTACATCAGTCCATATCGAGACACTGCAAGAAAAGGAGGTGGGATCACGTCCACAGCGGTTTCTCTGTTAAGTAAAGCTTTAAAACAAATTCCAGTAGGATCCATAGTAAATAGAGCAATAGACGCATTACCATACGAATTTCATATACCAGGAGGTTATCAGTATTGCGGACCAGGAACTAAATTGAAAAAACGACTGGAAAGAGGCGATCCTGGCATAAACAAGTTAGATCAGGCTTGTAAAGAACACGATATCGCATATTCCACGTTTGCCGATTCAAAAAATAGATCAATAGCTGACAAAAAGCTTGCGGACATAGCTTGGCAACGAGTAAAATCAAGTGACGCTAGCATAGCAGAAAAAGCAGCAGCTTTAGCAGTAACAGCAGGTATGAAGGCTAAAACAGCAGTAGGAGGTGGAAGAAGGAGGAGAAGGAGAGTAAAAAGGAGGTCAACCACAAGAAAACATGGAGGAAATATAAAAAGAAGACGACGATCTACAAGAAAAGGCAGGAAGAAGCCCACCGTGTGGTCAATGGTAAAAAACGGGGCAGGTCTTTACCTAAGACCTTATCGTGCATATTAAATGAAAGAAATCAATTGGTCATACCACATAAAGCGTTAACCAATATTGAATTATTTAAATATATTTCCTGTTTAAAAATACCATTTTTCCGCGGTGTGTTTATGAAAGACAGTTTACCAAAGAAAATGTGGCAAAATGAGACTGGAATTGTAAATTTGGATAATACTGAAGGGCCTGGCACCCATTGGGTTTGTTATAAGAAACTAAATAACAATGTATATTATTTTGATAGTTTCGGTAATTTGCCACCACCAAAAGAACTTCAGAATTACTTTAAATCTGCTAAAAACATATATTATAACTATAAAAGAGAACAACCTGATAATACTTCAATATGCGGCCATTTATGTTTGGAATTTCTAGCTAAAAGTATCAGTCACTATTGAGATGTCTTCCTATACGGTATCATTAACAGGAAAATCGTCCACTTTACGAAGTATCCTTTTTCCAGCGTTACGCTTGCAAAAAGGAAGGTTTTGGGAGGCGGCACTATTGGATTTTACAACGTACAACTCTATTCCCAATGTTACGGAAGGTAAAAATAACATATTGCATTATTATAAGGGAAAGGATGCCAGTGGAAAATTTACAGACTTACAAGAGTGCAGGTTACCCACAGGTTCTTATGAAATTGATCATATAAATGAATTTTTGCAAACTAAAATGGGAAAAGACAATATAACATTAAAAGGTAATAATAATACGATGAAAGCTGAAATTACTTCCAAATATTATATAGATTTCACTCAACCAAACTCAATTGGTGATTTATTAGGATTTTCCAACGATGGGCCTGTATTAGAACCAGATGTAACACATTCCGGTAAAAAAACAGTAACAATATTAAAAGTCAATAGTATAGACATAACTTGTAACATTATACAAGGTGCTTACAGGGATGGGGCTAACACCCACATCATACATACTTTTTACCCAAGTGTACCACCTGGATTTAAAATTGTTGAAAAGCCACAAAACCTGGTATATCTACCGTTGAACACCACTTTCATTTCAGACATCGTGTTGAGCGTATTGGATCAAGACGGTAACTTGGTAGACTTCAGAGAAGAGCCTATTACGATTAGATTACATTTAAAATCAACACTTTAATACAAAACCATGGGTTTAACATTTAAAAGCGAACAACCTACGGGAAACCGCATTAGTAGCTCTTCAGCTGTGGAGGAGTTAACACGCGAGAACATCCGTTTCTTAGAGAGAATTGGATTAAAATTAACCGATTATGGATATACTGGATATAGCGCAGGGTCCAACATTCGACGAAACCCTATGGGAAAAAGAATATCACACCCACAACCCTTACACTTCATCGAAATTAAACAATAACGATGAAATTCGTATTCCCATACAAAATCAAGACATTTACACATTACCATGTGAAAGTTACTTGTACATTGAAGGACAAGTTACTAAAAAGGACGGTACTACTGTTGGTACAACAGTTCCATTTATAAATAATCCTATGGCTTTCTTATTTGATGAAATTAGATATGAAATATCAGGTGTAACAGTTGATTCCACTAAAAAAGTAGGTATTACGACAACTTTAAAAGGATTAACATCTATAACACCCAATGAAACCAATTTACTTAAACCTGCCGGATGGGTATTACCTACAATTGACACGATCACTCCAAATCCAAATGGATATTTTGATTTTCATATTCCATTACGTTTGTTGCTTGGTTTTGCTGAAGATTATAGGAAAATAATATTAAACGTTAAACAAGAATTAGTTTTGTTGAGATCTTCTAACGATAAAGACATTATTAAAGCTGCAGATGCTACTACAGATGCGACTTTAGAATGGAAATTAAAATTAGACAAAATTGTATGGAGAGTTCCACATGTTAAATTGGCTGACGAGCATAGAATGCTACTTTTAAGAAAATTAAAAGCCGATCGTGATATTGTTATTCCATTTAGAAGTTGGGAATTTCATGAGCATCCCAGTTTACCTACTACGGATCGACACACTTGGACTGTTAAAACATCAAATTATGTAGAACGAGCCAGGTATATTATATTTGGTTTACAAACAGGTAGAAGAGACGCCATTACTAAACATGCAGGACAATTTGATCATTGTGACTTGAAAAATATTAAAGTTTATTTAAATTCACAATTCTTTCCATACGACAATTTAAATGTGTCATTCACTAAGAAGAAATACAGTATATTGTACGATATGTACGCGAGATTCCAAAGTTCATATTACGGTAAAACAAATACACCTTTATTATCACCTGACAAATATTTCGATGCCTACCCAATAGTTGTAATCGATTGTTCTAAACAAAATGAATCAGTAAAGTCATCAAGTGTGGATATAAAAATAGAAATGGAATTCAACGATGCTATACCGGCTAATACAACTGCATACTGTTTAATTCTACATGATAAAATCGTAACATACACACCTTTAACTGGAATTGTTAAAAATGTATTGTAAAAACCGGTTTTGTTTCATTCCGCGAGTATAAAAGCAGAGCGTACAGTCCGCTCCTCATCAGTTTGTTGCCTACTGTTGTATGGGTAGCATCGTATTCAATATGGCTTCTCCTAGTGGTACACCTGAAAATGTGGTAGATATTGAGAAGGGGATATCTGAGTTTTTAGATCCTCAAGGTCACCAGGAAGGAGGTGAACAAAACGTTTGCGGACAACTTCACGCCAGTAATAATGTTGAAGAAAAAGGTAAAAGAAGAAAGACTATACAAAAGAGAAAAAGGGATATTGAAGATAATATTTCTCCAAACATATTGAGTGAGGTATTTTTGCGAATATTTTACCCGATCTCTTCCAGTTTGGATAAAAGTGTTTTAATCGGTGTTATGAAATCTACAGATTATTCCCCTACTGTAATTTTAACTCATGGACCCAAAATGATTTTGTTTACGGACAGTGCTTGGGAATCGTTTATGAAACATTTGCATCTGCTAGAATGCTATTTAAGTAGTAACATGTTTGGAAGAAAGACAAGAGTAGGACTTTTGGATTCAAATGTGGAAATTGATATTATTAAACAACGTGGTGATCATCAGCTACGGTTTAGAGACACAACAAGACATGATAACAAAATTCAACTTAATCGAGAGGAGTTTTTCATTTTAACTTGTGCTACTGAACCTATAACAAGATACTTGAGACAACTGGTGTTTTCAAGTTCGATTATTAAAGATTATCTGGAAGACACTTTGGACAAACAACCGGACGCACCTATATTATACGGACCTGTGGATACTTCTATATTTAATAGAGTTCCTCATGAAGTACAGATGTGGAGACAATTGGAAAAGTACGCTCAACTACATAAGAAATCAGTAAAACAAGAAGAAGAGGAAGATGGAGGAGAAGAATCAAGTGTTAGTGATGAAAATGAAAACAAGGAAAATATAAAGATGGAAACTTAAATGACAATGGTTAGTTTTTAAAACAATAACCAACATTTTGTGGGGTTAGGCCTATTGGGGACGGTGCCCACGTTAAATATACACCAACGCGCCAACAACTGTACGGCCTGGTATAAAAGTAGTACCTACCGTGGTGTGGAAATCAGTTGACCTCCTGACTTCGTAATGAGCAGACGTGTGACCTTCAAAATGGACAAGGGAGAAGAAGAACAACAAGTAAAGTCCAAGCCTGGTATTATTGAGTTTCAAGCGTTTCGTGGTAATGATGATAGATTCATTATAAAAGAACTTGTGTTTTTGGACATGAATACAAGTGTTCCTTATTCGTTTTTATTTAAACCACCATGTTCTTATTCGTCTTTAACTAGTAAAGCCGCTACTACCAACAGATGGATTTCAAAACACTTCCATCATATCGATTGGTATGATGGTTTTACAAGTTACACGGACTTGTATCACATTATGCATCACTTTTCAGACAAGTTTACCAATATTTACACAAAGGGGCTGGAAAAGAAAAGATGGATTGAAGGATTTACTCATGTTCCGGTTAATGATGTGGAATTGGATAAGAATTATCAATACATGCTGGAAACCATATGTATTTGTACAAAAAGCCCAGAACATGATAAAGATAGACATTGCGCTTTGAAAAATGCCTATAAACTCGCCTCTTACCTTCAAAATGGGGAAGTGGGGAGTGGTGGGGGTAACGGAGAGTATATAAGTGGGGAGCAGACAGGGACCTGGCATGAGTATTACTCGAGATTCCGAGACGACAACATCTCCGAGCAAGAAGACGATCTGTAACCTGACCATGGCATCTCACCAGTTCCTTCAGACTTTGGTCGAGCAGTTCAATGCTCACTCCAAGTCAACAATATTACCTGTAAAGAAGTGCTCGGAACTAAAAGACGAGAAGCACTACATAATCCATGCTATGAAGAAGATGGAAACTACAGTTGGGGAGGCCATCTGCTGCAGTCTCAGCGAGGCGCCATTTACTCCGGGGGATGAACCAAAGTTCCAGGTGTACCTGCCCAAGAAATTCGTCCATCTTCTACAAAACGAGGATCTTCGCTCTATTCAACCCGGGTGTCTATACCTGGTGTCGCACGGTTGCACGGGTAGCAATTCTACAGAGTTGACCATCCACATCGCTGACAAGCAGCAGTGTTAGATTTAAGTTTTAATGTTGTACATATGTTGTTGTTGTTGTAATGTTTTATAAATAAACGAATCATAAAAGACAAAAAAAAAATAAAAAAACAAAAAAAAAATGCAACATATCAATATGTGACAGACTTCACGTATTGATATGTTGCATTTTTTTTAAACTTCGCGGGTGACCTTGACCTTTGACCTTTGCATTTCACAATTACCCCCACTACCGCACTAGGATTCAAACCTGCTTGGATGCAAAGAACGGTCAGTCTGTTGCCAACTAGCAAACGATGAGCACCTTGTACGAGCTTTGCTTGCAACGAGTTATAACTGACGCATCTTTATTCCAGACGGCTTTACGAGATAATATCCCTATAACAGTAAAGCAGGATATCGAGGAGTACAAGAAAGATAATAGAGGGTATTCGGGATACTCCTGGTATAGGTTTCAAGACGGGGAAAAGTTTTGTAGGCCTTGTGGCAATGCTGCCGTCAGAGACCTTCGACGGTTCGTACAGGAAGGTGGTAGAAAACAGTTTGGATTTCTAGCACCAATGTTTAGATTTGAAAACTACAAGGACACCTGTGCTATTTGTTCCATCCCTTTGTATCAATGGAAAAAGTTTAGAAGTGTTTAATTGCATCTTCCATACCCCCACCACCATCACCCCCACCACTTTTCCATGTACCTCCAAACGCTGTGCCTCGGCTTCATTTCTACTCCAGCAGCCAACCTAGCAACATCAGGATGTCTCTCAACGTCAGTTGCGCAAGTTACGAGGAGGTGAGCATCAAGACTCAGCAGGAGCTAAACGACTTATACAAGGAGTTGCAGCTGATGGTGGCACGAGGCTACCGTATAAATGTGCAAGTTTACGCTTGCAATATACGGAACACCCGGCAGTCAAAGGAAGAGCCTGGACACTCCTCGACGGCTTCCTCACCAGCGTCCATGAAGACCGAGCCAGACAACTTGGACTACTTCAGCTGACTAGCAGTTGTATTTCTTGTCCTAACCATTGTAGAATATGTATATTTTTTCATTATATTAAAGAAGTAAAAGAGCAAAAACACCTATCTTGTTACTGACATATAAGCTCAGTAACAAGATAGGTTTTTTTAAAACACAATTTGGATGACCTTGAAACTTCCCCCTCCACTGCTTTGTTACCCCCACCACTTGACTATTGGTGTACATGGCACATCGCAATTGGAAACCTCATTCCATCTTCAACAGCCACACCGACAACATCAACAATGGCAAACCTACCAACAGATGAAAGATGTCCTCACGCATGTTGTGACTTCGTCCACGAGTTGGAGAAGAGGATGCAGGAGAGGGCGATAAGAAGAAAACAGATCCACTCAGAAAATATCATGATAGTTAACGGCTATCTTTTATTGTTCGGCCTTATTATGGTTGTACTTTTCATACTGTATGGCATAGTCACATGTGTCGGCAAGGTTGCAGAAGAAAACGCTCGCCACCATCAATTGGAAAGTTTCAATGTTACTTTGTAAGTTTTCCTTTTTTTTAAAACTCCGTTTGGATGACCTTGAAAATTCCCCCACTACTCCACCACACCCCCCACCACTTCACCATGTTCCTGCATGAGCATCACATCAACCGTCATTCCTTGTCCGACAAGCAACCATGGCAGACAACAACACCATCAGCCAAGCTGACTCCACTACTGATGTCGGTACAAGTACGGGTTGGACACTGTCGATCGATAGTGTACACTATTTGGAGTCAATTTGCGAACGTATGAAGGAAATACTGCGGGACAACCCTGGGATCATAATACAAATGAATTTAAATTATGATTGGTCCCAAGTTAGAATGCAAGGGGACGACAACAACGGTCAACAATCTCCACAATATTCGCCCATGTCCCCGATCTATCCTTACGGCGAGTCTGACGTCGATGAAGATGAGGCTGATGAAGATGCAGGGGACAACGAGGCTGAAGAGGAGTAAGCTTCATTCCTTTTTTTTAAAACCTAAATTGGATGACCTTGAGAATTCCCCCTCCACTATTTCCTTTTTTTAAAACCCAAATTAGATGACCTTGAAAATACCCCCTCTACTTTTCAATACTGTTACCACAGTCTGTAGCTCACATCATTCCTTGCTTAGCTATAATGGCGGACAGCACTCTTTCTCGAGTTGACTCCACTACGGATGAAGAATGGCCATTTTCCTGGAATGTTCATCTGCAAGACTCGGCAGAAGTGGATATGTTGCATGAGAAATTGGTGTATGTATTAAACGAAAACCCCAACATTGAATGTAGAATGACTATGGATTTCGATGCGACAGGGGTCCACACTCAACCTTCCACTTCAAGCCAGCCTGAGCCTCAGCTTCAGCAAAAGAACTTTACACATCTTTACACTCCAATACGGCCGGAGGATGTGGTTATCAGCGAGGCGGACTCTACTACAAGTTATATTGAGCCAACGAATTGGAAGCTTGTTGTTGACACCTTACACAAGGTCGACTTAGTATGTGACAAATTAAAGGAATTGATGATGCAAGATCCTGGTCTTCGTTTTAAAATTGATTTGTTTTTCATCTGGGGAGCACCTGCACGGGGCTCTTCGTCTGACAGCTCTCCAAGTACAACGGACGAGGAGGAGGAGGACGACTAGTTATCTTTTTTAAAACTCCGTTTGGATGGCCTTGACCTTTCCCCCTCCACTGAGTTTATTTAAGGTGCACTCTCAATGACTGCGGCATCATTTCATCGCGCACCTTCACCACAGCAGCATGGAGAGTCGACTCAACTACTGTTGCGAACAGAAATGTTTTTCATGGCCAAATGACATTGATGTTGCGGATGGCCTGGCGTGTAGAAAATGTGAAGCTTTTGGTCAATGCATGTGTAAGTGCAAGTCTTGGAAGAAGCCGAAACCAGAGTTGAAGACATTCCATGTGTACCAGATGAGAGGGCATAAGTACACTTGTTGCCCTGAACGTTGCATTGAATTCACACTAAAGCAGCTAACTGGCTGCAAATTGTGCAACAATCATTTTGCAGGTTTTTGCAAACATTATTTAGGAGCCTGTCAGTACAGATCAACTTGGCATACAGAAGCACTCACTATCAATGAAATCACTATAGATACACAAGAGTAGTCTTTCTACTCTTTTCTTTTTTAAAACTCCATTTGGATGACCTTGACCTTTCCCCCTCCACTCACCTTAGTTTATATAAACCCCATTCCCACTGACCACAGCATCACTTCATCGTGCACCCTCGTCAGAGCAACATCGACTATGGAAAGTAAGCGCATCTCATGTTGCGAGCATAGGTGTTTGGAGATACAAGGCGTCACATATTGTGCAAAGAGGCGTTGGGAGGAAGAGACGGGGACAACCTATTGCTGTGAGGATAAGTGTTTCCTCTTGCCAAAGTGGCAAGTGGATGGGCTGGCCTGCCGGCAATGTGAATGCTTCGGATGTTGCAGGTGTAGATGTAAGAACCAACAGCTGCCACCACCGGTACTACAAACTTTCAAAATCTACAAATCCAAATACTTTTATACTTGTTGTCCGCAGCGGTGTATTAAATTTCACTTCTCCAATCTTACCAATTGTCGGAAGTGCTACGGACAACCTGATGGGTGGTGCACCTGTTTTCTGGACTCCTGCCGCTACAGATCGGATTGGCTTACAGATTCGTTGGAAATTGATGAAGTCGCCCAGGAAGCACAAGAGTAGTCTTTCTACTCTTCAACTTTTTTAAAACTCCATTTGGATGACCTTGAGATTTCCCCCTCCACTTCCCCATATACCTAGAGTACACGGAGCCTGGCAGTCAGTCACTCGGTGGCTGTCGTGGGGTGTGCATCGGTGTCGGCACTCCGTTGTTAGGTTTTCAAGGTCACAGTAATATCAAATTGTTGGTGTTGTGCCGGTTCAAAGTCACCTGAGGGATAACCGATTGCCCATTTAGGCAGGGTCATGTCAGAAACTCGAGTTTAACTTGGCACTTTTGCCGTTTCTCGTCGAAAATTCGCTCCAAGTGGTCAAGGTCACGGGGACTCTGACTGAAACTCGGAACGTAGTGCGAGAAACGGCAAAAGTGCCAAAAAATTTTAAGTTTCGGCATGACCTTGACCTCAGTGGCGTCGGTGACGTCATTTTGATGACGTAACGGGTAATGACGTCATCAGCACGTCATTTCTGTGACGTCATGGGTATGACGTCATCGAAATGACGTCATTGGTGATGACGTCGTCGATGACGCAATCGATGACGTCATCGATGACGTCATCGGTGAGGTCATTGACCTCGATGACGTCATCCCTCAGGTGACCTTGAACTGGGCCAGCACCAACAATTTCACACTACTAAGTTAGATTATTAAAATAAAAGTAATCAATACCGTAGGCTCTTAATAATTATGTTTTCGTTTTCAACCGTCCAAACCCTGCTCCCTGTCGTTTAACTCGTGATAAAACTGACTTTCACACCCAATCTCATGCTTTGTTGGTACCGTTTAGTCGTAGACTGTGGTAGGCCATAAAAAGGTCGATACTGTTCACCAAATGTTTAAAATTAAAAAAAACTATGAATTAGTTAACAAAATTCGTTTTATAAACAAATAATAAATATATTCATAAGAATTTAGTTTATTATGTTCAGCTCTTTCTTCTTTTGTTTTTTTACGTTTCCGGTATCCTGCACCACTTAATTTTGTTCACATCTTAAACCAGAACTTAATTCTAAACATAAACAATTTTTAAATATTTGGAGGGAAAGGGACGTAGATACACTGTAGCCTACTGTATCTCGTTTGCATACTGACTAAAAATATTGTTATTAAAATATCATAAATGTGTAACAATTGATAAGCTCCTTTCAACAATACACCTGTGTAGACTGTGTGGGAAAATTTTATCTGAGCTGATAACTGGGACGTCCGGTATGACCAAGTTCTGATTAAGAGAATTCCAACTTTAATACATCGTCTTAAGACATGAATAGGCCTACACGGTACGGTAAATATTCACGGAGCATTCGACAATATTCAGTCTTCAATTGCTCAAGTGTACTTGAATTGTTTTAAGTGATTTTTAAGGAATTTTAATTTTAATTTGGAACAAATCCATCTATTTATTTGTGTTGTTAAATCTGCGGCGTTTAATTTCTTCGAAAAATTTCAATTTAATGGACGAAATGAAAAGATAATGTGGAGACAACACATTTGTATAATCTAAAAAAATGCAAGTTTCATACCGACTCTTTCAAGGCATCATTGGCCCCCAAAACCGGCAACACAATGAGGTCCCGTGCGGACGCACGGGCCGCTCGCCGCTATACCGTACTGTTTGCGTTTGCGACGGTGTTGAAATGTCAAGTTTCTACTTGATTAATCAAAGTCAATTTTATTGTAGGCCTATCTACAATTTTGTCACAATTCTGGTTATTTTAAAAGCCTATGGATTTCAACATCAATTTACTATTGGTTTCTTTGGCAATACGCATTGGATAAATAGTTCCTATCTGCCTAATATTATTATATAATTCTTCAATTAAAATTCAAACTAAAAAATTCTTATCTTTGAGTTGGCAATCCTAAAATATGAATTCTAGCTATTCAATTTTATGTTTTTTTAACAGCAAATAAGAGCAGTGGGAATGTGACATTTAGGCCTGGAGAGCGGGTTGGTGAGGGATGGCAGGGGGGCGAGAGGGGGCGCCATTTTCAAGCTTGGCACCCACAGAGCTCAGACCCTGCGCACGCCTATGGTGATATACTTACCCCTTTTCAAATATCATGTACCTAATTTATGATATGAGGATTAAATGTATAGTCATAGTACTTATAAAAACCTTATTAGACCATATCATCAAGACACATGGTAACTTACAGATCTCAACTAACAGTAGGCTGTATATTTAGTTCCTAGCTGGTATAAAATAGCTACTTTCCCTGCTTACGAAATCAATTAAACTAAGCCCAATTCACAGAAAGCTTGGTTAAGTAGGCTACTAATATTTTTCTTTGAGGTAGGCCTCCCTTGCCGATGAGTTGAGGTTAGGTGTTCTAAGTGATAGAAATTGAGGTTATAATCCTCGTAAAGAGTAAGTTAAAATAACCATTTTCGTAGTTAACTCAACTAATTTAATGGATTATTTCAACTTCTAAACTGTAAATTGTCATAACCAGTTTTGTTGTTAAACCAACTATTCAATAGATTGTTTCTACTTCATTACTATGGGTTGTAATAACTACTTTATTAGTTAAACCAACTAATTTAATGATTGATGGGTTATTTTAACACCTACATTAATTAGTTAAAGTAACCAATAAATGTGGTTCTTCCAACTTGTAATTTTTAACCAGTCAAACTTAGTTAACACATTGACTGCTAAAAGTCTATTTAAGCACTGCTATATGGCTAAATAATTTAACTGTCAATTTACATTGCTTATGGTAATTGAAGTTCAGATACGATGAAAAAAAACTTGTTTTCAGCTATTTCCGGTCTGCAGGATGACGTCATAGGTTAGGACGTCTAAAGACGTCTTCAGCCTCATTGGGTGGGCTCATAACATTTTGTTGTTGATCACAAGTTTATTTTTGTATTTTCTCAAGTTTTATTCTTTGTAGTCACTTGTAAGTCCGATTATGTTAACACCTGCATCATTCACATGTGAAAAAAAAGAAAAATGAAAAGACGTTTTTAGACGAATGAGATAAGACGTCTTTAGACGTCTTTAGATTTAGACGTCTTTGATGAATGAGTAATGATTTACATTATCACACGTGATGCATAAAAACACACTAACAATCATAGAAACTGCACACGCAACAGACAACACAATGGGAGCATGTGGCGGACTGCTCTGTTTACACTAGAAGGTTCGCTGACTTGCCGCCACGAGCGCCACCAACTAGACGCGTAGGAAGTGCAAGCTATAATGATGACGTCAACCTACAGAATGTCCCCCGAGGGCTGACGAAGTTTCAACTCCCTACGATGAAAGCGCAGAATATACTGGCTCCATAAACTTAACCTTACATGAGGACGTCCTAGGACGTCCTGCGCTAACCGCGAGTGGATCTTGGACGTCTTAAGACGTCCTTAGCAACAAAATGTTAAATTAACACACATTATTAGTTGTCCATATAATAACCCTTGATACTGGTTATAACAACTTATAAAAAAAGTTAGATCAACCAATCACTTTTCTATGTGTAAGTTACGGTTATGTTATAGGAAAATTTTAAAAATCATGGCTCTTATACATTTTCCTATATAGGGGTGTCTTTGTAGAAGTAGCTTGTGGTGGGTGATAGTTTGAGAAAACATGACAGAGCAGGCTCATCATGGCTAAGAAATCCTCGGGTAGAACATTTTCTACTTCTGCAATTAGTCCTAAACCAAATAACTGCCGTATGGGACACTCTTCACCTCTTATTCTTGTAAGTTCCGTTCGTGTTATATTAAATTAAATCAAAAAAATTTAAAGTCGAGCTTGGGTTGAGTTTGACTTTCATTGCCTATACAGTAACTACGCAAGAGTCAGTCTATGTTGAGGCGTCTAGCTAGCTTAGCCTTTAGCGTCTTGGATTATAGAGGACACTGGTTCGATTCCCGGAGTGTCCACCAACATTGGTGGGTTTTACTGTTTCCCTTTTGTTTGTAATACACAGTGTGTAAATTTCCATAAAAATGCCTTCGTTGGTTTTAATCAACTTTTGTTGTAACACCTTAATAAACAGGCTTTTAAGATTACACCGAAAACCAAATACATTTTCACAGCTAACAGGTGATCGAAACCATAATTTAACAGTTGTGTTTTTTTCACTTTTTTCACCTTTCGTTGTTATTTCGTTACCAAAATGGCAACCCATAAGACAAATTTTCAAAATTGGAATTGTCAAACTCTTTGTTTTTTGAAAAAAAGACCTTTCCTGAAGTTGAGGCTGTTACAAAACATGTTTTTTTTATAAAAATACCCAAATACCAAAAATCTTAACAAACTAAGATTTTATATTTTAAGATTAAATTAAAATCCATCGCTTAAGACATTCGTCGTATAATACTGGATGTATATCAACGGTATTGTTATGGAATCATTAACAAAATCCCAAAACGATATGAATAATTTCAAGAGTTTCATTAAGGTAGGTTTACACGTGAGAGTTTTTCACTCTCAGAGAGTTTCGTAGGCCTACTCTCAGCAGGTACTCGCAGAGGTGTTTACACAACCAGGGAATATTTCACGATGGTTAATCCCAGACAGTTTTCTGCGAGTACTATCAACAGCTGTCTGAGATTTTTATGAAATTAACTAACTACTCTCCGAGAGTGAAAAACTCTCACGTGTAAACCTACCCTTAAGATCACGTTCATCTATCGATTCATCTATCGATCTATCGATTTACAAACACAGAAATGATGAAGAAGCCATGACTCGTATGAATGTCGTCCATTTCGTCTTTTTCCAACAACCGCGATGAACCTGTTGGAGCCATGGTGGGTTTTATGTTTCCGAGGGCGACGCTGAGTTTTCGAGAGGCAACACTCGGGACCTTGACACCCGGGGCCCGCGGCGTAGGAGGGTTGGGAACGGACCACTTGAGGCGCGCACTGTCATTGTACCGTGCAGCAACCGTCAACCTTCAACCGTCAACCGTCAACCGTCCCAACCACGACCACAACCACGACCACGCGGTGAGTCACCAGGGCGTGCACCCGATTGTCTCCGGTCCTGGTGGGAATGGGTGATGGTATTGACACGATACTGCATTAGCAAGCGAAGATGCTCAAGCCTACTGCGGTAATCGTAATCTGCCGTAATAGACTATTACATTTTTAAATTGAATTGAGTCAGTTTTGAATTAAAGAGTGACATACCTATCAGTCGATATAATATTTTTTACAATAAATACTGAATGTGACAAAATCATCGAAGATACGAAAAGATTTAGGTTACGAGGGCCATGAAAACTAGAATGAGAAGGAGGTATAGGTAACATCAACAAAAACAATAACAAAATCAATTACGTCAAAGGTGCAGCACTTAAAATATTCAAAGCAAACCACTCATGTGTCAAGATGATCAACATGACGTCAAAGATGCAGGAGATATTCTAAAAAGCTTCAATCAGCTGTTGGTGTCACCTACCTTTGTTTGTTCTAGATACATTGACTAGGGCTATTGGTGGTAGATGTTGTGCTTGGAGGAGTAACGCTACAGCGATCATCTTAGATAACATGTCAAGGAAAGTATAGGTTTTTGACAGCTGGAAATGGTCTAATTCTATTAATACATTGTGGAATGGCTCAGTTCTTAGTAGCTACTGAACCGAAAAAATAGTGGTTATCAGAAAAAGACTTCAAACAAACTACGGTAATTCCAATAAAACATTCCCTAACTATTTCTACAGTAACGGTCCTAGAACTCTCCAACTGAAGAAGGTGTAATCCATTAAGTTTTTGTCTCCATTATAACGAATCCAGAAATGAGAAGTAGGATGTTCCCGTGTGCGTGCACGGAAGCGTGGGAGATCGGTTGACACAGTTCCCGCTGACTAACAATCTAGGAGCATCCCATCTCGAGGACGAGCATTAAAATCTGCTTTAGGCCGGTGGGTTCCCATCTCGGACTAAGTATAACTTAAGTATAAGTTATACTTAGTCCGAGGTTGCAATGGTATATGACCAGCCCAGTCCGCGGCGAGGGACCTGGTCCCGCGAGATCCCTATGTTTGATTGTTGCCGGTCAATTCTCGGTATGATCGGCTCGAGGTCGCCCGGTCAAGAGATAAGTTAAGGCCGTTCGCTACGAGCGGGAGGGGTCATTTGTAAAATTATACCCAATCTCGCTTCTAATAACTTTTTTCTTATTGTGTTCCTCCAGTTTTTATTACTGAGCCACATGCGAATTCATGCTGGTTGCTAAATTAACTTTAGGCAGTTTTTCAGCCGGTTTTGTAATACGATTTTGATTTAGTTGCCATTGAATGGCTGTGCGTGCAGTACTCAAAGACAAAGAACTTGGATACTATTGTGAACATATGTATTGAGCCAAACATCTACAAAACAAAAAATACAATTTTTCATCACTCCGTATACGAAAGTGACAACTTGCCGTACAGCTGAGACCTTGGAAAGTAGTCATTTCCCAAACTGTCACCGTCAGCTGATTTTACTGACCTGTACGGAAAGTAATGTTTGTAAACATTACTTTCCGTCCAAGGTAAACAAACTTTTCCGTACAGCAACAATCAGCTGGGTTTAAAACAAATTAAATTTTGAATTCCAGCTTTGTTAACTTTGTCCAATGGCGAAGAATTTACAAAAATAATCCTCCTTTAAAACTTCCACATTTATTAATAATTGCGTCGTGATGAAAAGTATCGTTCACAACTCGTCCGGAAAGCCCATTTCCAGGCTCGATAGTGTTTTCCACGCTCGGCTTCGCCTCGCGCGTAAAACACTATCTCGCCCAGAAATGGGTCACTTTCCGGACTAGTGGTGAAATATACTATAAACGTCTTGTGTAAAATGCAATTGTACTATAAATAATTCCATAAATTAAGGAGGAAAACTAGGGCGCAATTTATTACTGTGTAAAATTATTTGCTAACAAAATAGAACTTGAGGAGGGCGGGGAGGTTCTTCTTTATTACGCTTGTTTCGATCCACATATGAGCTGTAGATTTTAGTAACTCAATCTCAAAAAGAAAATGATACGACTAGTTTTTTATTTGGAATGCTTGAATATTGTCTTTTTCTGCAAGAATTTATTGACTTTATTTTTATTTTTATTTTTCACTACCTATACTTTTCCTAGTAAAAGACAAGTCAGTTTTTTTCAGTTAAATCAAACATGGAGACATAATTCCAGAAGGAGTGAATTTCTCGGTTGAATTTCTTACAATTCCTCGTCACAACACAAATTAAAAGAAAACAAAAAAAAAACATTCTATTCTTGTATAATGTTTAATGCACGGTTTAATGCATTTCAATTTCTCCTGATTAAGTCAGTTTCATATGTAGCCTGGTCATTTTCAGAAAGCAATTTACATATTTTTGTGCGGAGTATTACAGTGTATCTGAGTTTTTAAATGATAAAATTAATTTTTAATTGACTTAAATAAGATTGTTATGTTGCCCATTGCCTTATTTGTTTTAATGTGCATAAACTTTAATATCCATGAACAACGCATATGAATTTTGTCAATACTACTTGTAGTCGAATGGCATTAAAGATATGAGGAAATCTTGCTTTGATATTAAATCGGACAAAGAACACCGAAGACTTGTGGGTAAGTTGTAATGATAGCCGCTGTGGTTTCCTAGTCGTTGCGCTTCACGGCTGGCCTTCGCCCTCGTCCCTTCCGCTGACACCACGGTTGGTCCCTCGGAGTATATACTTCCATGAAGTGTTGAGGAGGTGGGAATGTGATGAGAGTGTGAAGCTGGAAGTTTGATAAACGTTTCTGGGTCCTAAGACACTGCCCGACTTGTTATACTTACGATTAGAATGTCCAGAAATCGGTCTGTATAAGTTATCGTATCTTATACTCTAATCTTATCTTACTTATACTTCAAAACAAGCACTTTTTGTACGGACAAACTATTTCTGAAGTTCTATTATTGTTGATATTTTGTTTTCATATTGGGTTTTCGGCAACGAGGAATCCATTGCAGCCTATCTTTCCCATGACTGATTAGGAAGGTTTCCGTCCTACAGCCCGTCGAAATGGTCATGGGCTTTTAGTAGCAAATAAATTGAACAAAAATAAACTGATAACTGTAGAAACAGGCCGCAACGTTTTAAATTTTTAACCTGGGGTTGATAAAATTCAAACCAGGTCGCAACAACCCTTGGCCTGGCTAGTGAGTGAGGAGACACTGCTTGTAGAACCAATTTACATGTTTACCGAGCAAAAGCTCGGCCCCCGATACAGTACTAGTAATAAAAGGCACCCGGTACACTGTCGTAGCTTTAATAATTCACAGCAAACCACAAAGAAAAATTAGTTTCTAGTCAATACAATCTTGGACACCAAATAGTTGCAAAATAGTTTTTTTCTAATATTTCCTGTAGTCGCAGCCCAGTTTCAGGTGCGCTCCTATGACGTCACCTGCGTGCCGGACTCCCACGATAGTACGCCATTGGTCACCAGTCACTACATCGATCGCGTACATCATGTATAGTGATGTAGTAACTGCACGCGGCGACAGCTACAGCCGTTTACAGTGTAGAGGTGCAGCCGCTGTAGCCACTAGCACTACCTACCGCAGTCTCCGATCAACCCATACAAGGAGTTACGCGTGGCTGTTAACATGCAATGTCCAATGATAGCATGTAAATATAATGATATGGAGTCCGTAGACTTTAAAATATGCCATTGCAACATGTTGAAAGTTATGAGTTTTATTTTTAACCGTTTTCGCAAGGCATTTATTTTAAAGTAGGCCCATGGTATGCTAGTTGGGGAATTGGGGTAGTAGACCTAGTAGTTTTCATCACTAGGATTGAAAGTGGCTTTTTCTGTGCGCAATCGCGGGAATAGCGATTAACAGAAAATGTCATGATTCTTTTGTCTTTAAAATTTAATTGCAAAACACAAATTGATTTGTTATAACTTTTAATAATCTAGAAACATTCATAATCAGCAATATAAAGTACGTTAGTAACTGGCTTTTTAGATACAAATCTATTTTACTCTTATTATAGGATATTGACATCATGAACAATTTTTCCTCAATGTTTTCAAGATTAACAAAAATGTAATAGGCCTGATGTAATCTGATTAAATAAAATGTTAGAAAAACAAAAATGGACAAATGACATTTCATAGTGTTTTATAAAATTATAATAGCGTAGCTAAGTAAACTTTTGTAATCTGTACTATAATAATGGTGTTAGTACTTAAGTCGGATTTTTAAACTAGAATTTTCTGCCATGGTAAAAAGCATATTGTCAACCCGCTATCCATACACTGAATACAGCAAGTAAAAAAAGACGCATTATTAAAATTATTGCGAATACACAAAAAAAGTAATTTCAAAGTCTGGTACTATTCATTTACTTCGGTCTCTCATTTTTATCCGTAATGTTATTTTACCACCACAGATTTACCTATCTTCCTTTTGCATTGCTTTCTCTTCATAAAGTGCCTTAGCATTATTGTATACATATTTGTACATTAATACCTAATGGTAAATGACATACAGCACTTATGGATAAGCGGGTTTTCACATCCCAGCAACATAGGGATCGTATCTAAATACTTGGTTGTTATCAGGATGGATGGTTGTTATCAATGACCTCCCATGATCCATTGATTTGTCACCCCCTGTGTCAGATCTCACATGACGGGCGATAACAGATATCGGTGGGGGGGGGGGGGTTGTTGGGGGATACAGCAGCAGGGGTGGCGCGGTGGCGATGACATTACTCAGACTCAGACTGTATACTGTATAGCCTACTGCATCGGCCGGCATGTTCTGTCATCACAAACCAGGATGTAAAACTGGATGTCCAGCCCAGCACTGGGAAAACTGTTATATGTAATAGAAATGTTGTTTTTTCCTCCGCTGTCCAATGTCCAGCGAATAGTATTTCAATAGATATAGGCCTATATATTATTTTTGTGTGGCGCTAAACTTCTCATGGGGACCCTCATGATATTTGATAATGTTTTTAATGTGTATGCTTTCTCTGGTACCAACCAGGGTGTCCTAGAATGTTCGGTCAGAAGAGAGCTTAAAATAAACTTGTATATAGAACGATGAAGGACACGCTGCAACATGATGGCTACAACAAAATGAAGCACAGCTGAGTTATAAGAACCGGCTTATGAGGTGTGAGTCAATAATTTTTCTCATCTGGGTAAGCAGGTTTTGGTATTCCATTCTGATTAAATAACAGTTTCGTATAATTCTGATACACTACTGTAGTATAAAAGTCAAATTAATATTACAAAATTTACTTTGCTCTAAATGAAAGTCTCTATTATGTCACCAACTTAGCAAAATCGAGAACTAGTCTATTTAGTAGAGGACTACTTTCTCCACGGCAGAGCCCACACAGAGATACCTGATTGCATATCAGCCATAATCAGCTGATCAGTCACCTCTGCGTGCGTGAGTGGGTCCAACCAACGAGATTAAATAGATATAGAGTGCTCACCAGATAGGGAAAAGCGTCCCTTTTTGACTGGCGCCACTTTACCCACGATTCCCGCCGTTTCCTTGGTAACCAGTCCTTTGTTTACACTTTCCCCATGTGTTTTTTGCCATATTACCCACAGCTATACGACGTTTCTATGGTAACCAATCTCAATAGCCTGTTCACAGACCATCAAATCAAATTGGTTTTAAAAACAAACAACAAAACAACAAATAATCAGATGTTTTAAGAGTATAAACTGTGATTTTTTAATCTTGTAGCGACCCATTAGAATAGCTAAAACTAGTAACCAAGGAAACAAGAGTAAAGTGTGGGATGGTTGCCAAGGAAACGGTGGGAATTATGGGTAAAATGAAAGGGATGAAAATTAACATGAGCAAATGAAAAAGGGACACAAAATTAACATGTGATGAGCACTCTATATCTATTTAATCTCGTTGGGTCCAACGGACTCCTGTAGCCTTGACATACTGGCACCTGTCGCCTATACCGCCATCACTCACACCAACACTCGTACCATTGACTGTATATACACTCACGTCAATATACTTCTCATCCAATGTATTTGTTTGATAAAAAATTTGGAAGATTCGTGTTCCCTACGCCATGGGTGTTGCAATAGTATATTTCGTTACGGTAAAATGGGGATAAGTCGAGAAATTGAAACGATCGAGGGCATGCAAAACATTTTTGGCCTAGTTACGAACGATATATTTCATCACACTATACAATTCAATAAACTCTAAACAAGTGAAAAAAATATCGTTCATAACAAACAAAACATTACCTCAACTAACCTAGCGACATGTACTGCTTGTGTTTCTGGTTGTTAGGCAACCACTTCACATCAGCTAAGGTCACCGAAACTAGAATACTCTAGAAACGGTAGGTGACAACAGCTAATTCCAAGGGAAATGCACCATTTTCTCATGTACCTCATATACTTGTATATTTGACAGTTACTATTTAGCTGAACTACCAACTACGTCACTGATTTGTTTTGTTGTTGGTATTGTCACCTACCTTATTATATTCTCTAGATTTCTTTGCTACCGTTTCCATTACCGGCCTAGGCCGTAAAATATTGCCGGGTTAGGCCGAGAAAACAGGCGTTTCATTGGTAGAAGTGAGGGTCGAAAACAGGTGATATCGATGTAGTGTGATGAAAAAGATGTTGTAATTATCTGCTGGATTTATTGTGCTGAAAAATACGTTGTAGCACCAAAAACATAACCCTGAGCTACAACATGTTTCATCCTTGGTCAAGAAGAGTACCTAGTAGTACTTATTGACATGTCATATACAACACTTGTACCGTACTTCATGTTCACAACGGGAGATCCCGCCACCCTGAATCGATTTCAATCAGCATATATATGAGACGTTTATTCACATAGTCAATGGTCGTACATCACGTGTGATTTTACACCAACAGTTTGGTAAAACTGAACATGTTCATGTTAATGACAAAACTACCTATGGAATGATTATTCGGTACTTAGGCCTAGTTAAAGTACAGAGGTGCTGACCCTACAATCATAGTTATTAGGTACTACAACCGGAAATGTGTGAAGGCTCTTTTTTGGTACTCACCTTTCCATCAAACGATAAGTATGATTTTCTGTAACCATTCGATTTGAACATGGTATATAACCAAATAGATTATATTATATACCAATTGGATTTGAATTGCAATATAACCTGGTACTGGCTAGTGACTTTATGAAAGGTGATTATGAAAATGAATCGGCCTCCGTCCTGAATGGTTATATTTGGTGGCCGTACAGGAAATTGTGTTATTAGACAGTGGTGCTATGTTGTATTCTGTTTCTTTAGTAGCTCTTTCCTCAAGCAAAATTATTTTGAACAAGCTCTAAACTGCTTACAGGCCCGGAAACATTTGGAGTAGTGTTCAAATTTTAGATTGGGAAAGAACCAGTTCTGTTCGCAACGATCGGTAACGCTGGATGTTGTGGCAAATGGGTCTGAAATGTGTTTTGAATAAGGACTGGTTTTAAAACGATTCTATTTTTTTACAATCTTTGGTAGATGAGTTATGTGTGTTTTTATTTTTTAGCTCAACTGGTTTGTCATGAATATTTTCAATAATTTCACCTTTGACATATATACCTTATCTAAACTAATTAGTTGAGTCGAATTGGGAGTCAACATGGATGTAGGGAGAGGGAATCTTTAGACCTGTTTTAATCACTTTAGAATATTGTCAGAAAAAATATAATTTCCACCCGCGTGAAAGTGTCAGTTTCAAGAGTTAGGGGTTGAATAAACTATGAAAAAAGAAAAATGCGTATTCTTTGGTGGTCTCGACGAAATAACTCGGTAACTTATAAATTATAATTAGATAAATTATATTTAGATAATTATATTTCCTCGGTAAATTATATTTAGAGGAAATTAAATGTTTCCAATTAATTTAGCTACAAAATAATGACACTTTTGAAGAGAAGAATGTCATTTACTACTCTACAAAAATCTAAAATAACTTTTTAAATAATGCAGGTTCTTGACTTTTATGAAAAAGTTGACAAATAAAAAAAATTTGTTTAGACCATTCCACTTATAAAATTGGTCAATTACGCATAAATGACATTTTCCCCAATATGGCAGACAAATAATAAAATTTGTAAAGATTTAATGTTGTTATGAAAAATATTATCTGAAAACGTTATTTTAAGACATTTTTACTCTTAGTATATTTTTTATTTTACTTTATGGTTTAAGACATATAAGCAATTTAAGTTAGCCCTATGTTATTATTATGGGACTTAAAATTAACTTCAATTGCCTGTAGACCCCCAACCGTTATGTTTAGAGAAAGATGTTAAAGAATGAAAGTCTTAAAACTTGGTGGTAAATCCGCAAATAACATAAAAATTATTTATTACCGACCTGCCGTCGACTCAGCTTGATCCCACAGTAGTTCTAGGAACTGGATTGTTTTCCCTTGTGTTTCATTTTCAAATTTTAAAAACTAATTAACTTACATAATAATATATTTCCTCTTAAAAGATTTGCATTTACCTGGTAAATATACATATTTCTGGACGTAACTCGGAGCTGACGCACAGGCCTCAGTGCCCATGTCAGCTCATTCCATTCCAAATTTAATTATTTATTACAATTTTTATCATACCTTTTGAGTTCTTTGTTAATTTATGCAGGTAGAGTTATTATTATTATTTATTTGTAGCTGTAGTACAGTATGTTTTATTTGTACATGTATATTTATTGGAATAAACGACTTCATTCATTCATGCATTCATTCAAACGGGGGTTCGTATTTAAAAATTTTGAGTTGACAGCCATATTGAAAAAATGGAGGCCATTCACAAAAAAAATTATTTACTTCATTTTATACCTCTTAAAACCAGGGGATGTTCCCCATTTAAAGTTTACTGTAAGATGTATAGTTTACAAGATCACAATGGTGACACAGTTAAAAAACACCCCGTCCGCCCAGCTACCGTATCATATTATTACAGTACAGGGGGTAGCGGAATTCTACCCCCAGGAAAAGTACCCCCATGAAAAAACGCTACGTCATTTTGACGTCACGAGGGGCGGAGCTTAAAGTGGCATGGAGTTTTGGCTCGCGGCCGGAAAAGTACCCCCAGTTTTATAAATACATTATTATTTAATTTGGTTGCTCTAAATTAACATTATAGCAAACCAAACACCAGCCGGATTTCTACCCCCGGAATACTACCCCCAGGAAAACTACCCCCAGCAAAACTACCCCCAATGGACTAGACCCGGAATACTACCCCCGGAAAACTATCCCCGGAATTCTACCCCCAGCAAAACTACCCCCAATGGACTAGACCGGGAATCCTACACCCGCAATAGTACTTCCATTTATACAATTCCTTAAGTATTTAACAATGAATTGTTATTTTATGTACGTGTTCTGCTATTTAAAACATTTCTATTATAAAATAATAGAAATGTTAAGTTTATATTTATACAAACTTGCCCGTCGGGTGATCTCGTTCTCTACCCTCACTCGCCGTCAAGTTCTATAATAGGCCTATGCTTTAGTCTTATATAACCAATCTTTCCTCAATCCTTTACAGGCTTTTAGCTGTATGGTTTTATTGACATCAAATAAAATATATACATTACCGTACCATGAAATACTTTGATATTAGGTTTATAATTTTCAGCTCCTGGGGGCCAAGCATTAGCTCGGTAAACTTAAAACAGTAATATTTTTGGTAGTAATATCATAGATAAAATATGGTAATATCGTTTACAGACAGCCCGGTGCAAAAAGGCTTATTTCTTGTTCAAGACGAGCTCGTTCGCTCCACTCACTCGCCTTTCATCTTCCTTTTTCTGTGCTTTCAGACTGTTTCAATGTAGGCTTACGGGTCTCGTGTATAATATTTGTTAAACACATGTTGAATGTGTAACACGTGGATTCTAATTATTTAGTTAGCTGGTGTTTGCTTTATTCTTTCTAATGCTTTTGTTTTTAAATTCAAATGTAATTCTACAAATTGATTTGTTGTTTTATATACTTTTACATTACTTTTATTCTTATTCATAATCAGCAGTATGAAGTACGATTAAAAAAATTATAGAGTATTTTCATCATAAAATAGTACCATTTAATAATTTAGTAATTGGCTGCCATGCAAAACTACATGTTTATACTGGAACACATAGGCCTATTCTGCACTTTGACAGTTGAGTCTACTGTTTTCATTTTTTTTAACTCCATAAGACCAATGTTAAAATTTTTAAAATTTGAATTAATGATTATAAAGAAATAATTTTTTATGGCATAGAGACATTATATTTATATTAAATTCATCCCAAAACTATGTTATCTGCAATAATGTTGGAAGAAAATGGTTTTAGCTGTTTTTGAGATCCGTGTGCAAACATACACACATACAAATATATAACTTACTCGTATTACAGTATTAGGATAGGATACACTTTATGCTTATGTAACTTAACTCACGTTTTGTAAATCTAGATAGTCTGAAAAGTATATAACTCAATATATCTAGTACAACCAGTACATTGTCATCTAATAAATATTATGTAACACCTGAACATGAATGAACTTCGAAGGAAATTTCTGCTTTCTTTTATCAGTTGCTGCATACACATTTTTACAAACAATTTATAAAAAAAATACCTTAATACAATTAATTTATTATATTGTTTTGTTTTGTAAAATATAACATTAAACCAATAACATTAACTCATCATCACCCACAATTACATTTTCACTCAAAAAAAGCATTTTCAAAAACACACAGCTAAAAGCCTGTAAAGGATTGAGGAAAGATTGGTAACATAAGACTAAAGCATAGGCCAATTATAGAACTTGACGGCGAGTGAGGGTAGAGAACGATATCACCCGAAGGGTAAGTTTGTATTAATGTAAATTTAACATATTATTATTTTATAATAGAAATGTTTTAAATACCAGAACACGTACATAAAATAACAATTGTTAAATACTTAAGGAATTGTGTACGTGGAAGTACTTTCGCGGGTGTAGGATTCCCGGTCTAGTCCATTGGGGGTAGTTTTGCTGGTGGTAGAATTCCGGGGGTAGTTTTCCTGGGGGTAGTTTTGCTGGGGGTAGTATTCCGGGGGTAGATTTCCTGGGGGTAGTATTCCGGGGGTAGAAATCCGGGGGTAGTTTTGCCGGGGGTAGTTTTGCTGGGGGTAGTATTCCGGGGGTAGAATTCCGGGGGTAGTTTTCCACCCCTAGTAACCTTACAAAACATTGCTTAAATTGTTCATTATAGAAATAAATTATAAAAATGCGTAACCAATGATTGAAGTAGAGTATAATGTATTCTCTTCAAAAGTTCGCGGCCGGAAAACTACCCCCATACCTGTGACGTCAAAATGACGTAGCGTTTTTTCATGGGGGTACTTTTCCTGGGGGTAGAATTCCGGCGCCCCCAGTACAGCCCTAAGAATAACCTTGGATAAAGCTTTATTTTTGTTTAAATTATTAAATACAGAGGATTGGTGTAAAACTAACTAATGATCTGACATGGCTGTCACGAACCTTTCACGTGCCGCTCCAGTTGTTTGAAGAGTATTTATAACTCATTGTTGGCTGTGTAATGAATGGGTGGCCAGGCGTCTAGCCGGTACACGGTATAGGCCTACATCGCTGCACGCCGCAGTCTAGTGTGGTGAGACGGAATGCGGCACTATGAGGGGAGGGTTATTTATGTAGGAGAGGTGTCCATGTGCGGCGACTTAACCACGTGTTACTTACAGTAGGCCTACCCGACACCCAGACAGACAGGCGGACAGCCGGCCCGGCATATGTGAATCTCATTAGGGAATATTCACCCCTTCACGGTCTGTGAGTGAGGGTGGGGTTTTTCGGGATTTGGGAACCACTTTTTGGGGACATTAATGGTAAACTTATGTCACTAGCAGAGAGTGTGATGTGATTTAGCGATGTATTTTGAGGAAAAATGGTTTTAAAGAAATATGAAGAATTATATGATGAAGAACCCGCAAGACTTTAGGTGAAGCGGTTAATTTTAGTACAGTTACTAGAGGTAAAACACTTGAAAAGTGTTCCCTGAAAATAAAATAACTTTTTTCACTTTTTGAGAAAGTAGTACACTTGTATTTTTATTTTAAAGTGCAATATCGAAAACATAGTTTATTGTTTCATCATAAATAGGTTTTGTAGCCAAAAATAATGTATTGAAAAACGCAACTACTGTACAATTTGACCACTTAACCGGAGTTATACTCATCCTTGGATAAGGTATGAAGAGGAAATAAATTGTGTTTTAATAAAAACAATAAAAATCTATGATCCGTCACTTATAAAGCAAATTCACCGTTTTTGGGATAATGGAAATTTCTTTAACTTGTTTAACATTAAACGACATAATTAACTAGCAATATATTGACAGTCAATAATCATCTTATAAGCATCGTCGTTAGCATCTTCATAAACGAGCAGAATGTTTACTTTATGTTTTATTACTGAGAATTATTATGTCATCAAGACAATATATTATACTCATATCACAATATGCACGGCCACTAAGATACATAAACGACGCCTGAGAGGCTTATGAGTTGGTTTTACATTACCTAGGCTACTTTACTGCAGTAATTACAGTAGTGATGATCACGATTGGCTGAGCCGCTCCGCTACAGGTGTGTATCGGTACCGGCGTGAGTCACCGGACCGGGGGGCGAGCTTGGCTCGATGAAAGGCTGATCGCTTCCTGCTGAGTGTTACGACAGCTATTGTTGCGGCCACTCAAGATGGTGGGGTGACATCAGTCGACCCACGGGTCTAGGCCCACCACCACAGCCACGGCGCACAACCCGGCATCGGCGTGACCTTGACCTAGGGCAAGGTGTACAGTCTCTATAGATGGCCTACACAGCAATACTTATACATAGCCTGAAGTGTCCCTGACTTGCCGTTTTAGTTAAAATCACTTTTCTGGATTAGGCCTACTCATTTAATTTGTATGGAACGGCATGCTTTATACTGGTGTGTTTAAAATATTGATTTATTGCCTACTGATGTTTTTTATTATAAATTTCCATTAATTGCTGTAGGTTATCGAAAGAGAAATAGGTAACTGAGTATACTGCTAATTAAGCTTACAAGTGTAAAATTTATATTTGTTGGTAATAATTTGCTACTACTCTATTAAATGTTCCCAAATGTGGACAGTTAGATGCAATTTTCTTCAAATTTACTCAAAACTACTCTTCAACATTTTCCATACATAGTGATGAAATAGTTTTCGATTGACTGTCTCATGATGGACAGGAGCGTTTCCGCCAGCTCGGGGGTGCGTAGCGCGTTAAGTCTGATCGAACATTTATATTGTCGACGCGTCCGACCGCAACATCCCCTGTCTGGCGGCGGGGCTGTCTGGCCGCTATAGGGGATCAATACTGCACAGTCTACACCGTCGACCCCCCTGGTCCCCGCTCTGGCAGGGTAGTGGCAACACTCTCTCCAGCTGCCTTTCGGAGAACAGATAACAATTAGGGTGTACAACTATAACTCGAATTTCAGTAGCCTATGTAATTGCAATATAATTGGCATTTTCACCTCTTCAAGGCGAAATGAAAATTGAGAACTCTTGAGAACTGCGCTTCACGGTTGGAAGAGCTCTCGTGTAGCTCCACAGTTTTAATTAAAAAAAATGTGTCATATTAATGTTTTAGTGTCTAAATTGCGTGTAAAGTGATTTTGTTAGTAATGACCGTCATTTTGAGCCATAAATTAAAAAAATCGGTCCGTGGGAAAGTCTTTAAATTTGTACCATTGTATCGATCGCAAATTGATTGAGAAGCTTGATCACCGAGGAAGACCAGCCATCTTTGATGACGCCAGCTTGAAGTACTTTTCCGGCCAATGGAAATCTCAATATCCAACTCAAATTCACGTAATAGCCAATCCCGTGTACTTCCACTGCCTTCCCTCCAATTAATTTTTCGTTCTTCCTCGTAACCAATTTTTCCACAACCCATACCAGCAATTTCCACTTTGTATTTTGTAACCAGTTTTCAATTTGCTCATATCTGAATGCTCTCATCTTTGGTAAGCATAAAAATAGTTTTAATTAGTTTAGGCAATATTTTAGCAATTAAATCATTCTTGTCATTTTCATGTTTGCTCAAGTAGGCTCAGTAGGCCATGTGCATTTTGTGAGTTGTAGTATAGGCCTAGTATTTTTTCTGTGATAATATTCTTTCTGTTAAGTATTTATCTGTGATAAATTATTTTTCCTTGCACCAAAAGTCAACATGACCATTTCTGAATCTTGTCTTAGCTGTAAGGGGTCAATCTCTGATGAGGAAGAAGCTTCAATTGAATGTGACTATTGTAATTTGTGGACGCATGCTGACAAAAAATGCAGCGGATTGCCTAAAGTTGTTTTTAATTTTATGACAAAAAACCCTGAAATTCTTTGGTTTTGCAATAACTGTACTCAAAAATGTAAAGCTTGGATTAGGGATTCTAAATGTGGGCAAGTAGGCACTAGGCCTAGACACGAGTGGCTAGAATCAGAATTCAAAAAGGAAACTGAACTTAATCAATCCCTTCTGGATAAAAACAAGGAACTTCTTATTAGCCTAAATCAGAAAGAGATCAAAATATTGGAACTCAGTGAAAATGTAGAGAAACTAGCTTTAAGTTTAGAAAATAAGAGCCTAGGTTCTGGCCCTTGTCCCTCCGTCTCTTCTTCTAATGAGATTTGGAAAAATCCTAAGAAAACTGCGAGGCCTAGTTCACCTAACAATGTTCAACTTAGTAATACCTTGCCCTTGAGAAATAAATTCAGTACCCTAGGTCTCGACTCGAATAGTGAGCTATTGAGCTTGGTTGAGTCTCTGCCAGCCCCATGTCACAATGGGATTAGGCAGAAGGCAAATGCCCCTCGATCGGGGTTGGTTGATAACAAGCAAAATAAAGAAACTTTTACTCAATCTTTGGGCCCTAGAGGCCATCATAAAAAGGGACTAAGGCCCAGAATCTTGATTAGGGGAGACAGCCATGCAAGGGGATGTGGTGAGAGAATCCGAGCGGGTGCTGGTGGTGACTTTGGTGTTGAGTCCTGGTTTGGGCGGGGACAGCCGCTTTCCCAGATTGTGAGGGAGAGAGTTTGCAAGGACGCTCAGACTGCCGCTGAGGGCGATTGCCTGGTGATCATTGGTGGTGTGAACGATGTCAGCGAGGAGAGCATTGTTGGACTCAAGAGTGATTTGGACGCTCTGGGGAACATCAATACGAGTGGCACGGTGCTCTGGGTGGAGGCTCCTTTGCGGTTCGACAAAAAAGGGGAAAATAAGCTAATTTCTAAACAAAACTCTCTCGTGAAGAAAAAATGTAGTGAAAATGGATGGGGCTTTCTCAGGTTAAATTGCTTGTTAGAAAGGGGGATGTATACAAACCACGGACTGCACCTGAACGGCCTAGGCAAGGATCTTCTTTGTAACTTAGTCTTAACCTATATTTTAAGTAGTATTAGGAATGTTGAAAATTCAAAAAACTTGAATACTCTTCCCGAAGCCAAAGTCACATAGGATATAATATAAATAGGGTCAAAAGAAAAAATGTTAGTTCTAGGTTTCATAGTAAAATTGTTCATCTCAACGTAAGAGGCATTCTCGGTAAACTCGAAATGCTCGAAATTTTTCTCTCAGAGGAGAACCCCGACGTTTTTGTTGTCAGTGAGCATGGCCTTAGTCCCGATAATTTAGCCAATTTTCAGTTGACCAATTTCACACTCCTTCATTCTTATGGGAGGGAAACCAATCATTTGGGTGGAGTTGCCATTTTTTGCAATAATAATTCATCTGTCAAAGATCTCAGGATACTCGATTTCACAGACCCTCTTAATGAAGACTTTGTTTTTGAGAGTGCTGCCATCAAACTAAACTTAAATCGGGAAATCTTTTTTATTGGGGCACTTTATAGGTCTCCCATTGATCAAAACCTGCCTGCATTTTTTGACAAGCTCAATCTCTTCCTAGTTAATGCTGTCAGCATTACAGATCAGGTACTCATTTGCGGGGATTTTAACATCGATTCCCTGACCAGGAATAACAAGTTCAGATCTTTTAACAACATTTTGAAATCTTTTGGGCTTTCACTGGCGATAAAGACGCCGACAAGGGTCACTGACACCACTTGCTCTTGTATTGACAATTTTATTACCAACTTGCAGTCTACCAAACAGGGTGTTATTTCTCCTCTAATTTCCGATCATGATGCCATTTTTATCTCACTGCCAGCCGCTTACGCTGAGACAAATAAATATGTTTGTGTCTCGAGAAGAGAGACTAAGCCTGAAAATCTAGATGAATTAAAAATTAGACTAAGAACTGAGGTATGGAGGGAGGTTTATCTAGCTAACAACGTAAATGACATGTATGATAGTTTTCTTAAGAATTTTTTGTTTCATTTTCATATTGCTTGTCCTGTAAAAAATGTTAAATTATATAATACTAAGAAATGTAAATGGGTAACTGAGGAGGTTGATCTCAAAAAACAAATCATGTTTGACCATTTTACTAGGCTCAAAAACTCAAAGAATCCATTAGATAAGTTGTACTACCAGCGTGCCCGAAACGATTATAGACAAACCATCCAGAAGGCCAAAGCCGACTGGATGGAATCTTCTCTTTTGACTGCAAAAAATAAATCTAAGCAGGCCTGGAAAATTATCGATAGTTTTAGAAATAAAAATTCAAATGATCCCAAGAATATGAAATTAAATATAGATGATAGATGTGTGATTAGGCCTAATGAGGTTTGTGAGGAGTTCAATTCTTATTTTGTCACCATTGCTGAAAAAACAAAACAAAATATTGTCAGCAGAACACTCAGCCCTTTGGCCGCGCCTGTTCATTCTTGCCTTAATAACTTTAAACCAATCTCAAAGCCAGAACTTGATAAAATTTTTACAAAATTTTCAGCAAAAACTTCCTCTGGCTACGATGAGATAAGTATGATGGTGTTGAAACATTGCAAGGAGGAAATTTTGGATCCTCTGCTGTTCATCACTAATCAGTCTCTCCTTGATGGAACTTTTCCCGATAAGTGCAAACTCGCCAAAGTAAAGCCTCTTTTTAAAAAGGACGATGAGACGGTGCTAGGAAACTATCGTCCAATCTCACTCCTTCCAGCTTTCTCCAAGGTCTTCGAAAGGGTGGTGTGTGAGCAGCTGACACGCTACCTGGAGACAAATGAACTCTTTTGTAAAAAACAATATGGTTTCCGGAAAAATAAATCCACAAAATTGGCACTAATTGATTTCGTTAACCAGTGTATCGATGCACTCGATGCCGGTGAGACCGTTATTGGCTGCTATGCGGACCTCTCCAAGGCCTTCGACTGTGTTGATACAAAAATTCTCGTTGAAAAGCTAAAATCACTTGGAATCAGTTCTCTGGCTCTCAAATGGCTCACATCTTTCCTTTCAAACAGACGACAATTCACAGAAATTAAACATCAGTCAAAATCAAAAATCAAAAACTTTCGCTCAACGGACAGACTCGTCACTAGCGGAGTTCCTCAGGGCTCGATTCTTGGCCCGGTGTTGTTCCTGGCGTATGTCAATGATATGCCGGGGATAGTTCCGGACGAGAGTCTCTTCCTGTTTGCGGATGACACCACCCTTTTCACAAAAAATAAAAATGTCGAACAACTTGAAGTGGACACTTTCATTAAAATCAATCAGCTTGCTCAGTACTTTTCTGACAATCTCCTCAGCTTAAATTCCACAAAAACGGGGTGTCTCCGCATTCAGAAGCATCAGAGGAGCCTCGCTGATCCATCCTCAAACATCGATATCTTCATTGATGAAGATAGGCTGGTCCTATCTGATTCTGTAGATTTTCTAGGGGTGAGATTGGACGGTAGTCTAGCATGGTCGAATCAAATCGAAAAAATAGAAAAGAAGATATCCTCGGGGCTCTTTGTTCTGAGAAGAACAAGCTGCTTAAATCCCAATTTGAATTTGTCAAAACTAGTTTATTTTAGCCTAATTGAATCACATATTGTGTACTCTATCTCCTTATGGGGTAGTTGTAAGTCACATTTAGACCGTATTTTTACCCTTCAGAAAAAAGCAATCCGTATAATTTTTAAACTCCCTCCTCGGGAGCATTGTAGTGATTTTTTAAGCAATCCAACATTCTTACTGTTCCGTGCCTTTTCATCTTTGAATTGGTAATGTACATAAGAAGCCAAGATCTTTCTTGTTACAATCAACGTTCTCACAAGTATAACACTAGACATAAGCATAAATTCTCTGAGTACCATAGGCTCTCCATTTTTGAAAAGAAACCATTGTATCTTGGCCTAAAATTTTTTCAGGCTCTGCCTTCTTTTGTAACTGACATTCTCAATCCAAATAGTTTTCGCACTGGTTTAAAGAATTATCTTTTGCTTCATTCATATTGTGATTTGGATAGCTTCTTTGAGCATTCTAAAATTTGTAACCCCTCTTGTCCATACCTCACCCAACCCAACCCATCCTATGGTGGCTAACGACAGAGTTGGCACCTTGACCTGTTCAACGCTTCGAAGGAAGCCCACGGACGGAGACTATAAGTGAAGTAAGTAAGTGAAGTTTACCTCAAAACTCAAAATTTTCCGGACGGGCCTGTACAAGTCGATCCCTTGACCCACGGAGTTCGATAACATCCGGTACAGCGTCTGTCACAAATAAAAAGCCTATAACTTTGTGACGATGGAAATCTAAAACACGGAACACTTTATATGAACCACGGAGAGAAGTTGCGTGCGCCACGGTGACCAGTGTTAAATCCGCCTACCTGGTTTTCACAGGGCGGACGTTAGGTCCGCTTACTAATTAGGGTCCGGGGTTTGACCTTCCGTCCGCCCCTGTCATTTTTTTTGTACAATCGACGATTGAAGGGATTACCCTCGGACCTTCCGTCCTACAATCCAGCGTCTGTCGTCTGTCACTAATGTATTGGGTACTGCAGTCTCTCTGACGACCTCCACTAGGGACATCCCTAAAGGAAGTCTCTGGGAAAACTTTATTGGCCTACGTCATATGATACATCATTTTAAAGGGCTTTGCATTCTGAGCAATTTGCCACAAACCCGACCTCAAAAGGTGGAGTGAATAGGAAGTTGTTGCATTTTTTGTTTTCAGTAATATGAATTCAATACAAAGTTTGGTAGCCTGCCATTTTTGAATCGATCTTTCTTTTGAGGTCGGGTTTGCGGCATTGTTCTCTATTCTTAGAGACCTTTTATTTTATGTACCTATGTTTACATTAAAGGTTTTCTTCTGACTCTATGTGGACCATCCCCCCTTGGAGGTCAAAGGACAATAAGTACTCTAGGGAAATAGTTTTAATCACTCAAAACCAATTTTGCAAATTTTACTTTTGTTACTTAGATAGTTTTTTAAAACATTAAATCGTTCAAAGATTTTTTCCACCCTTAGTAAAGTTAAAGTGACAGACGACAGACGCTATAACGGATGTGTTACCGTCTTGTTACGATATGTGGGCCAAGGGTTCGACTTTTAGAGAACCGAGATAAAAAATTCAAGGTATTGAAATGAATATCGTCTTGTGGATGTAAAATACTAATGTATTTCAACTTGTGTGCTAAAAAAATAACAGTACAGTTATTTTGAGTTAATTGAGTTAGGAGCCGACCATAAATTACGTCATCGCTTTTTGGACGTTTTTGGACCCTCCCCCCCTAAAATCATCCTACTATCATAATTTGTCTGACCCCCCATCTCAGAAAAATGACGTCATTTTTAACAAACCTCCGTTTTAAGTAAAAATAATGATTTTTCTACTTACCTTGGTCTGACGATGAACGCTACCTGATAAACTAAAGACATTGACCAATCAAATCAGAATTTACCTTCAGAAATAAAGCCTAAATGACTTTCTTAATAGAAAAATAAACTTAAATAAACTATAAAACAACGCCTAAAAATTGTCTAATGTAGTTTAATTTATAATAGTTGAATTGTGTACGAATTTATCATTGTTTTACTGATATTTGATATAAAACATCATTTTTTTATGATGTCATATCAAATCCGACCCCACCCCCCTTGCACATCACCCTACCATCATTTTAAATCTCCACCCTCCCCCCCCCCCCTATTTTCAAATGACGTAATTTATGGACGGCCCCTTACGATTTTCTTTCGATTGGCGGGGGTTTCAAGAGGGATTTAAAATAATTATAGATATCGAGGATTTAGGCTTGTCAAACTTAGAGTTAACTAGAGTCAATTGTATTATTTCAAACCTTAGGAATGTTCAACATTGAGTGACATTTACCATGACTTGCACTGTTCAAAAATACTACGCCGTTACCATTTATTATGCAATCGTGTTGTAAAAGGAACAGGAGCTATAACAAAAGCTGGCACTTAAATAATGGTATTGGAAAGGATTAAAAGCTCACGGCGGGAGTTAAGGAAAAGGCTGAAATATAGAAGAAAATTATCTATAATTCTCTATAACTTACAGACAGTTAAATAAAAATAGAAAAAGAAAGGGTAGATACGGCCAAGGGTCTACTTTATTTTATTCATTTATGGTTTTCTGTTCAGCTTGTGTGCAGAAAAAACATCTTTTTATATAGCAAGTTGCCTTTGATAATTTCTTCTATAAGGTCGAAACCCTTTAAATATTTGTAAAAAGCTGAAAGTATTACGTAAATAAAAGAATGACAATGTTATTGCAAATTTCCATATCCCCAGATTTGTATTTTTACATTATGATACAGTAGCCTATTTATATATTTTTCTTTTATATATATATATATATATATATATATATTTATATATATATATGTATTTATGTATATATAAATTATATATATAGCATCAATAAAAGTTTAAACTTAATTACTTTGTGAAAGTTCTAAATATATTACAAGCTTTCATTTGCAAGAGTTTTTACTGTCGTAATTTACAGAGAAAAAACGCTTGTTGTCCAAGCAAGTATTTTTTTATTTATTAATAAAAGCTATTATATTGTTTTTAATAAAACAACTTCAGTTTAAATTAATAAAGGATTAGTTGTACATAAGAAAACAATAGCTTTTAAATATTTATTGTTGTTCCTGGTCGTTTTATAACGTTTTAAAGTTTAAAATGCCTATCCTGTAAAATTTAGTTTTTGTGACATCAATCGTTCTTTCTCTGCACCCTTCATTTTAAAATAAGGTAAAATCGTTAAACTTAAACCAAACTCAGCTTTAGAAATTAAAATTCTACATAGGCTTACTGATAATTTTTTAAGAATTCCATTTTCTTGAGTTTAATTATCACAGAAAATTGTCAAGGTTTTAATAACTGAAAGAAAATAATGCAAAAAAATTGTCTTCACAGTAACAGGTTCATAATCAGAGAAAGATGAAACCAAGAGCACTTTTGTTTCCTTGTTTAAACACGCTGTATACGGTACCTAATGTTCCGACAAAGGCTTTCATGTAACTAGGAAATCCTTTTCCTGTGCGGATTACTCTCCTGGCAATAATCATAAAGTCAAATGAAGACTGGTGGGGGTAAGTTGTGTGTAAGTATATGAAGAACCCCCCAAGAGTGGGGACGATAAATGGTAGAATTTACAACAATCTGCCCTTAGTTTAGGGGATGAGCCAGGACGAAACCGCAGTCGAGGGACCCTCTCAGCTGGGAAATAACACGGTAGGCCTATAGAGCCGGAAACACTAAAACACTGCCTCACACCCATCCCATCTCATTGCTCTCTGTAGGCCTACCTCATCCAGTAAATAAAACGTCATCAATTAATTGATCGTTTATTGAAAAAAACACCAATAAATTTTGAATATGTATGTTGATATGGTGGAAAAGAACAATGGTTTCATGGTGAACCGTCATTAAAAAATTAATCAAGAAGGGTATGGGAATGTGCAGTAAATATTAAACATTTCGTACTTTTATGTGTAAGCTTATAAGAGAACTAATTTATGCTTTGATTTGAACAAGATCGAAACTTTAAGATCAAAATTGATTTTCGTAGTGTAAGTGCATTGCTGAACCAATTTATTTATATTTTCGCTTTTCTATATTAAAAATAAATTACGACGAATAATTTATTGTATAACATGTTAACATAAACAATATACAACAGCTTGACATAACTATTTTTGTGGCAACCATATTAAACGTGATATTTGATCCTTTGAGGAAGCGATAAATTCTTGAAATTATATGAATGACAGCTAAATTAAACCGGAAAAATAATTGATCAATATGTTACTTAGTTTGCGCGATATTTAAGAAAAACCCCCATGCCATTCAAGTTAGGGACAAAAAGATTGTACGAATTATTTGGATGCTTAGTCTTTGAAGACGTGCCCTACTAGGAACAACATTTTTAAACGTTCGACTATTGATATTACACATTACATGATTTTTATATGGTAAAATTATTCTACATCACCTGAACATTTTTTTAGATCAAAGCAAATCTTACATTCTTGCCAAGAAAATCCACGAAAATTTTTTGAAAGAATAGAATCTACGAAATTAACGGGCCAGGGCAGGGGCAAGTAAAAACTGGTGTTGTTTTCAAGTAGGAGGATGTGACATCATGGTTACCGGTGAAATGCGGCTTCCTCATAAACTACGCGCAGTTCTGGCGGTGAATCGGCGTTCCAGGACCTTGGGAAGGACGTTCCAGGAACGCGTCAGAGGAACGCCGCCGCTGCCGTCTGCAGTGGGCGGTGAAGAACACACCACCGGACAGAAATTTGAACATCTCTTTCGCAACATTCTTGCATAAGCAAGCGTTGGCTACTTCTGATATCTGCTTTGTTCAAAACAGCGGATTTGTAGAATTTAGGCCTACATATAGGGTAATTCATGACTGACAACATTTTTTCATGGAAATTTTAAGACCTGGTACACAACTTTTGATATTACTTAGCTTTATAAGAGTAGAAGCATAAATTTTGGCATAGAAATATAAAATCCTAGATCGGTTGCATCATATTAGCCTACTTTGTAAAAGTATGCCTAAACATTGCGCCGGCGGTTAGACCCTAATTGCAGAAAGTTACTTGATTCCTAATCCGACATTTTTATTTCTGGGTGGTTATTTTAAAATAACCAGTTCCTTATTTTATAACAGACGTAGATATAAGATTGATTATGAATAACGTTCATTAATTAAATCATTCTAGACAAATCACTTTATAACAACATTATTTTAAACCCTAATAAGCGGGGACTAATTCTTTGTGTAACTAATAAAATACAGTAAGCAACTGATATCATTAACACGTTCGCGGCGGCATGGGAGCGATCGCTCCCACGCGCAACCCTAATGCCATCCTGATGGGTACGATCGCTCCCAAGCTGCACTGCTTTACAATATGATTTATTTTTAAGCCAGGATCTGAAATAGAAATTTGAAACTTTTCCCAGCACTGCTCAATAGTATAATGTATCTCGGGACCACGTGGGTTTTTAATGGGCAGTGCTGCTGCTACGGCGGGGTGACGAAATTATTACTTCTAGGATGGTGACAAGGTTCGAGCAAAAACCTCGCCACCGCGAACGTGTTAACGTTATTTTTACATGCCTGTACACCTGTATATTTACTAGCCTAATTGTGAAGATTAGGAAATAATTTATGTCGTAATAAAGAGTTACAGAGCACTTTGATTCGACTGTAAATCCCGTAATGAAATGAAAAAACTTGCAACTTGTGTGTGCTGTGTAATGTATACAGTACTACTGTACTACAATTCCCCGCTTGTCGCACACACGGGGACTGCCCGTTTACCGCTAATCCCAGGCCGATGTTTTGCGCATGAGCCGTGCTCTGTCCGCGCCGCGCCTGCACCTTCCTTCATTAGCGCTGACCGTTACTGCACTGCGCATGTCCGCTAGTGGAGCTTCCTCTTCCGGTCTCTCACACTCCCCCCTCCACCCCACCCCCTCCTCCCACACACACACACACACACACACACACACACACATCTAACTAGCTGGCTATACGGGCTCATCAGACCCGCATAGACTTATCAAGCTGTGATTAACATGTCACATTGCTGTAATTATTGCTTGTGGACACATTTGTGAGAGTTTGAATTACAAAACATAACATTTTAAGACTCTATTGCCCGTCACCGTTGTGACGGTAATTTTAACTATACCTGTGCTGCGATCTAAAGACAGCAAGATACCGTCACGGCACAAGGTCACAGGCTAGTCTATGAGGTGAACGCTCAGGATTGTGCTAGAATTGACGTCGACCAGGATCGAACCGGGGACCGCTGGCTTGTGAGGCCAGATCTCTCTACCATTCAGCTACCCTCCCGTAAAATGATAACAAATTAAAAGAAGCTGTCCACAAAAAGTTATAAAGATGTGAAACGTTAAAATCTAACAGAAAGCCAGCCAAATGTTCATAAGTTTTTTTAATCATGTAGGCCCTAAATGTTTCTTGCCTTGTATCTTTGATTCGTCAAACAAAATCAAGCAAATATAACAATGTAAACATAGCCTATAACTGGAATGTTGGCTATAGGCCTACCTGGAAAGCCGATTTACTATCAAAGTGACTGTGTGTCTCAAAATAGACCCCGACCCGACACTGACTAGGCCTGTAACCATTTTTTCTATGGAATGTAGGCCTCACAAATTTACTGACACATCGTGATCGCGACTCCCGACGCCTAGGCTTTATGGAGGTTAAGTTCCTGGAGATTTTGTCATAATTTACATTAAAGGGAGGTATTTTTTTTGTAGTTTTGAAATGAGTTCTATGGCATCTCCTCCATCTCACGTGGGATTTATAATCAAATAACCTTCCCGGAAAAACAAACCTTTGCCGCAAATCGGACCTCAAAAGGTCAAGTATTTAGAATATTTCAATATTTAGAGTATTTCAAAGCGGTTAGGTTAAAATTTGATTTTTATTTAAAGTTTGGTAGGCTGTCATTTTTGACTCAGGCAAGCTTTTAAGATGAAATTTGCGGCATTTTCATTCATTTGATACATATAAACCCATTAGCCGACAAAAGATGTATTTGTGACTCTGTGGGCCATCCCATCTTTTTTTGGCTGTTCTTCACTGGGAATCGACTTCTCTGAGGAAGGTCATCATAGGGGATGCCAAAGGAAATGTTTCAGAAAAAAATTGCTGTCCAAATTTGTTGTCATTTTCAGCCATATTTTGGCTTTATTTTACCAGACTATTTACTCCACGTATTGAAATTTTATTTCAAAATGATTTAATGTTCATGTTATAAAGGTCAGTCTTGCTCCCATGGTAACTTTTAAGGGAAACCCCAATTTTACGCTGGGGTTGGAACACAAAGCAATTATATATATGTATATAGGATATTTTAACCTAGCTTTATCATACATTCGATGAAATAGCTGCGCTACTGTAGGCCTATACTCAACTCATGGCGTGAGAGATACCATCGGATGGGGAATATGAGAGTTCCCCTGCAACAGCAACAACATCAACATCGAGCTCCCCTGACCCTAGTAGCAGGGTGACTGCCAATAAGGGGTGGAAATCATGCCGGTCCAAATCCAATATCCGTCTAATGTTTACTTACCTCCGACTCAGACTTCCCATTCCAGTATTAATATTGAGAAGATTTTTCCATATTTTCCCTATCTCCCCTCCCCCCCCCCCCCCCACCAAAGCAAAAGGAATCGCTGTCTTCAATCTTGGATGAATTTTGTATAAATATGTTTCTGCCGGGTGACACAGACTGGTGTTGGTGAGTAGGCCTACTGGTGTTGACGGTGTCTAGCTCAATATCAATATTTTGTTGTAGGCCTAAATGCGTTAATGTTCATTTATTACTACTGTATTAGTACAAGTACCCCCATTCGTGTCATATCACACTATCTATTCTAAGCATAAATATATGCGTAAAGAACTTTTAGAAGAATTTCTGAAGGAAATTTTACAACATGATCAGTAGATTGATTGATTCATGGCCCCAATTTTATTCTAGGGCATTATCAGATATTCCACTTACAGTAATATAGCTACTTTAAATCAAAATTAGAACTGAAATGCCAAAATAGGTTAGAACAACAACCCATCAATGCCAGGAAATATACGGTTTGAGTTATGCATTTCCTTGATTAATTACAGTTCTCATACGGAATAACTGTTGAAGTGTAGGTGGCAATAAACTGAGGAAATACAATTTACAGTTGCTAAAATGATGAGAACCGTGGACTAATAAATGTGTGAAAGTCAGAGATCTGTGGGAAGTAAGGACTCCAGCGCCCGCCATTGTATTGTAATGGCCAACTGGAGGACATGCGAGTCTGGCAGTACAGAGGTAGTAGGATGACTTGGGGTGCTCTGCGTGGATCTAGAGAGACATGAGATGAGATATGAGTATAGTAGTTGGAAAAATAAAATGGTCCATTTAATGCTATATTTGCTTTTATAGACTATGCAGAGTAATTTTTCCTTGATTTCTTCGCTGTTACTTGGAATACATTTCTTGAACGAGACATTTTATTCGGCGGTCATTTCAACGTTTACAACACAAAAATATTTTTAAGAATTTTAAAATATTTGGCAGTATATCAATGGAACTGGTTTAGAATATTTTCGAGGCCTCGTTTGATGCAAACTGATGAGCACCTGTATAAACATAACCTGGAAGATGTGTCAAATTACTACCCAAACTGTCAAAATTAAAATGTAGAGGCATTAGATCCAAGATTAGACACAATTTATAGTTAGTAGTCATGACTAATTAGTTTATGAAGCACAAAAATAATAAGTAAACATACGCATTCATAAAATTGAGCCTATGAGAAAATACATCATGCCATAAGACTATAATTCCTGTGCGACATCGTCTTAGGTTATGGTCACAGCGCACCACAAACATTGAAGATAAAAATTTGATTACAGTACTTTATTTCTGGAATATAATGATATAGTATATTTCGTCACAAGTCCGGAAAGTGGTCGTTATCGGTGCAAGATCGAGTTTCAAGTACGAGGCGAAGCCGAGTTCTTGAATTCGATCGAGCACCGATATACCACTTTCGGACGAGTTACGAACAGTACTTTTCATCATACCACCTTTAATAAATATACAGTTTGGATAAAAATTAACAAATTTTAACCTATATACCCCCTCTTACGTTGTTATTTGTTTATCTTGTATTTGAACTATCTACAACCAAACAATCAGCTGTTTGACTTTTATATATTGGAGTCAACGAGGTTTAAGTTACTGTAAGCAGAATAGCAGCGCTTGTGGTGTCAAACATTGGAAGTTTTTTTCCGGCATAGTCCCGAAAACCACTGTTTCGAGGACTAGTCCCGAAAACTTTGTTTACCAACACGTTTATCCAACCCACCGGGAATAAACTATACCCCGTTCAAAATAAATGTGCGGTCGAAATGCAGATTTCAATTCCCCCATTTCTCCCGTTCCTCCCACTGCTAACAATCCAACCAATCGCAATCACTAAAAATGTGTACAGCTGTTTAATATCTCAATGTCACTTTATGCCAATGTTTTGATTTTTCGTAAACAAATATTCTTGTTTTGACGTTTGAGATGTAAAAAGAAGCGCTTGCAACGGCGACGAGGTGAATTAACTTATTCATCAGCGCTATTTTCTACTCTGAATTTCAAGGGCGAAATTAAAATAACATATGATTTTGAAGAAAATAGGGGAATTAAGAACGATATTAAGGGGATTTCCCTTATGGTGGGAAATAAAATTTTGTTTTTCGACCGCACATTAATTTTGAACGGGGTATAGTTTCGATCGCAGCTGACCGTTCCGAAATAGTATATTTCGTCACAAGTCCGGAAAGTGGTCGTTATCGGTGCAAGATCGAGTTTCAAGTACGAGGCGAAGCCGAGTACTTGAATTCGATCGAGCACCGATATACCACTTTCGGACGAGTTACGAACAGTACTTTTCATCATACCACCTTTAATAAATATACAGTTTGGATAAAAATTAATAAATTTTAATCTATGTACCCCTCTTACGTTGTTATTTGTTTCTCTTGTATTTGAACTATTTACAACTAAACAATCAGCTGTTTGACATTTATATATTGGAGGCAACGAGGTTTAAGTTACTGTAAGCAGAATAGCAGCGCTAGTGGTGTCAAACATTGGAAGTTTTTTTCCGGCCTATAGTCCCGAAAACCACTGTTTCGAGGACTAGTCCCGAAAACTTCGTTTACCAACACGTTTATCCAACCCACCGGGAATCAACTAGTTTCGATCACAGCTGAACGTTCCGAAAACAACGTTTATCGCAATGGTATGATGAAAACAACGTTTATTGCAATGGTATGATGAAAAGATTGTTTCCAATCAAAAATCTTGTATGAAAAAAATCTAAAGAAAGCCGCGTTTACACCGGAGTTAGCAACACGTGTAATCAACATTTGTTATTAACACTTAAGAAAAAATCCAAATTTGTTGGTAAAATCTTATGTTATCAACAAAAATCCCGTGTTAGCAACAAGCATTTTTTCACCCATCGAGTGTAGTTAAAATCCGGTAACATAGTTTGATAATTTCTAGTGTTTATTACTTTTGTATAACAAATGTTACTGAGGACTATGGATGTTAGCTATGTACATTAACCTTCTTTCCCTACTCCGCCAAGGTCGGTCTAGTACTGGGAGTTGTCACGTGCGGCTGTGTGATTTTTTCAATGGTTTATTTTCGTGTAACTTATTTGTTTTTGATTTCAGTGATTTGTGTTTTTGTTTGAGTGTGTTTTGACAATGGAGGAGGTTTTGAGCCAGACGGAATTTAGGAGGTTTTGAGCCAGACGGAATGGAGTAATGAGGCAGTTATGGAACTTACCACATGGACCTATACCTTTCACATACTATGGGATCCTACAAGCGTCAAATTTAAGGAGAGGAATGCGAAAAATAATGTGGGGACTGAAATACTCTACATTTCGCATTCCAGAGGCAACCGTACGAGAGACTTAGGAGGTAAAATTTTGATAACAAAACTAAAAACTTACTGTTGGCAACATTTGTTTAGTAACTTTAGTTATTAAAATCTGTTATCAACAAAAATGTTGATAACATTAGTTGGTAACTCCGGTGTAAACGCGGCTTTGTTGAATGGCACTAATCGGGTGGCCGGTACAGTAGCTCTGTGGGAGAGGAAGTATGAATGAAATCACCTACCTAGTCGGTCTCTGTCGCGGCGCGCGCCACTGGCCACGCGGCAGGGGGGTGTCTCTCTCATCACTCCCCCCCCTCATTCTCTCACTCCCTCTCTCTCTCTCGCCGCTCACACGCTGAGCGGTGGCGATGTTTCGGTGATTCAGTCAGATGTTTTGAGCGCCGCGCGGCGCATTGGAGCGTTCGAGCCTGTCACGCGTTTAGTTGTGTTTACATACAGAGTCGGTGTACCGCGAGTGATAATTGTGGTACCGCACCGGAGGATTTGAGCAAAACTGGTGAGATTTTAAAACTTTTTTGTGTTTGGCGCTGTCATTGTTGTGGTCGCCTAGTGGAAGTAATTTAGAGAATGTTAAAAAGTTTCTTGTTACTTGAAATAGAAATTAATGATAGTTAGTGTAATATAAATATCTAATGTACGTCATTGGTACAGTACCACTGAAAACTAATTATTTTTCAACCTAGAACAAATCTGTGTAGGCCTACTAAAATCTAAGTCAGTTTAGTTTTTTGTGACAGAACAGACCAGATTTTTTCTGTTAGTTAAAAAAAATATGAAAATGGTATTACATAGGTACTTTGTATATAAAACCCTCCACTGTGTATGAGTTTTGTAAACACGGTATTTTAATTTTCAGAATTTAGAGCGGGACAACATGTATAAAAATGCTGCAATGTAAAAGAGTGCATGCATGATTAGATTTTTAATAGTGAATAAAAATTGAAAATAACATTTCGTCTGCTCTTAGGTAACATTTCATTTCTCTGGCATGTAAATGCTATTGATAATTATTGTTCAATCCTCCCTATACATTTATGTTGCACATATGGACCTATTATCTATATATTAATAGGCAAGCATGTTTCGTTTCCTCCTTTTTTCGCAGCTAGTGTGCATCGTAGGAGAAATCCGCGCATACCGTTAGAAAGGTAGGGTCCTGTAGATGAGCAGAATCGCATTATAATTTCCATCAGCCTCCAAGGCTACGCCCTATGGGCTTTTAAAGTTTCAATGTTAATCTAATGGGAGAAGGATAATTGATTAAATCATTAGACAGCTGTTATAATAACAAATGCTAGCAATCCAGGAAGGACAGATGTTCCAGTTATAAAACATTTTTAAATCTAATTGGCTCAAGATGAATTGACTTTTTGGTCGAATTTCGACCAATGGGCGATCCCTAGTTTCACTAAATTGTTGATGTTATCGTGTTGTTCCTTAAGAGTTTGTAATAATTTATACGCTATTTAATAACAAGTTTTTATCGCATTAGGCCTACCCTGTTTCAGGTTGTTTTCAATGTTTACGTGGATTTACACCAAATGTTTTCCAATTGAAAATGAATGTAATCCACCACAATTTTAATTGTATGAGTAAACGCAATTAGTACTAATATACTTTCCCAACCCACTCATTAAAAACACATTTTTATCACCGAGTTCTGGGAACCTTGTGCAACACGATAAACTGCGCTGTTTTTGGTTGTTGTTGGTATAGATTAGATGTGAGATATCCGTGTGTTTACGCCCCTTGTAATTATCCGACGATAATCTGCATTTTACATTTCACAAGCAATGGATTTATCGAGAGTTTTGACTCAGGATTTATAGTTACACTTGACCTTTCCCATGATAAACGGTGACCTTAATGACCTTTGACCCGACCTTACCCGCCGGCCGGCTTTGTAAAAGAAATAGTGTCTTCAAGTGTAGATGCTGTGGTGGTTATTTTGACATATGGGTTGTTCTACAAAATACAAAATATCATACGCAAGGGATTTAAAAACCTAAAGCGTTTAAAATTAAGCTGTGAACCATGTTATTTTTTTAAAAGGCCCACCCGTTGGTCACAGACACAATAAAGTAATTGTCGTCATCGTTTAACCCATGCCATTATCAAATCTCTTCTAACATGCCCTAAGCAATTCACAGCCTTGTGTAAGATGTTTACATTAATTGGTAATTATGGGTATGGTGTCCAATACAGCAACCAGCCTCGGCCCTACGAAGATTAGGCACCAATTAGGCAGAGGCAGGTGATGGTAGGTCCTTTCTTGGACTTATATGGTTGGCTTTTCTGAATTAGGCTCACTGTAAGTAGAACCGTTGATTGTGCGGTTACGGAATAGCTTAGCTTCCTCTGAGTTGGCCTGCAACGCTCCTTATTAAGCCCTTGTTTTCTACGAATTTTATCAGAAAATATAATCTGAAAAGAATACGGTACAGCTGTCGTCATCATGGTATACTAGGACATATTTTTGTGGTTGATAATGAATATTTAAATAGCCTAATGGACTAGTAGGTACCTACAACATTGTCTAAACACACTCAATGTTAGAATTTCCATTAATTACTTTAAGTATAGAGCATTTAAATATTTTGTTATCTCATGATGTGTTAACTTCAATTTAATGGAAATTCCTTAAGTCGTTGTAGGACTAATTGTTTTAAATTTAGGCTAATTGGCTATTTTACGTTACCCCTACTTTTTCTTTCTTACATACATTTCTGTAACAGTCATCAGTCTGAAAGTTTCAATGTTTAATTAATTTATGTAGCATAAAAATTATGTAAGCCTATAAATCATTTCTATAAATCCAGTTTTTTATCGAATCTATTTAATTTGTAGGCTGGGATTGCTCACCGTCCCGGACGCTTATAGCTATGAGGTTGCAACTTACATTTAAACACACACAACTGAATACACTAACAACACTCATAGCTACAATACCAGATTCAAGAATAATTTTTCAATTCAACACAACCTGTCACTGTTTAAAAAAGCGCCAAAATATTTTGGTTTAAGTTTTTTGGCTTTTGCCTACTTACATCAGAGATCAGAGTCAGGTTATGGTAATTAAATTTAAAGTAGAATTTAAACATTATTTGATTGAAGATGGTTTTTATAGATTGAGTTTGTTGATTTGTAGTCCAAACCCACTCTCTTTCCCTACCACGATTCCTTACGGATCACAAGAAATTGTTTATGTTGGTCAACGGCCACTTACGACAAGGCCTGACTAGGCCAACTGGGTGGAAATGAAATGGAGAACCAAGTATCCAAGTAATTAAGTAAGTAGGTCCTTTTAAATTATAAACTCTGGGTACTGATGGGTTCATTTACCTAAGTTATACAAATGAAGCTAGCATAAAGATTACTACTAGGGTAAAACTTAAATCAACTCTTAATGACAATGCAATCCCCACTAATTAAATAAATAAGTAATTCAATAATCACAAGTGAGATTTTTTTTATTGACGTATGAACAATTATTCCCTCTCAGGAATCTAATTTGGGTAGTACTTTCCAGAAACATCTGCGACAGCTGGTACAATATTGGGGTAGGTCCGAACCCCCACCTCGACAATGTAACTCAATATAACCCCCTCCCCAGCCACACGTATTCGCTCAACAGCCAACAATGGCTATTCGACATTAAACAAAGGCAACGATAAACAAAAGGCAAAATGCAAAACCCACTCCATCAAATCAGTTTTACGCTTGGGGCATGGAACCGATTTGGGGTAGAATATTTTGTCTTGGGATAAGCCGACTCGTTAAACTATGCTAAAATGTCAACGTGAAGACAGGGTAATCATATTTCCAATGTTGAAAGGAAGAGAAAAGAGGGAATTGTTGATTTCTCCTTCCTTTTGTGATGATATTTGAACGATTACTCTTGTCAAAGGTTTCCTTCCCCTGCGAAATTAATTACACTTACCGAGGGGTGGGATTCTAATTGGGACTCCCTGCTTTTGAATGGGAGGAGTGGAGAGCGCTCGCATTGTGGTTTCCCTTCCTCTGCCGTGTTTACTCAAAACAACACAGTGCAGTATGAAAAAGAATGTATAGGTTATTCTTCATCATTTATTTGTTCAAAAAATTCAACAAAACCATTAATATAGTAGGCTACACCAAATAAAAGGACAGATTATATTACAGTACAGGTTTGAAATAGAACTTTTTATTGTAAAACAAATAAGTTGTGGAGTTCCTCAAGGATCCGTTCTTGGCCCTCTTATATTTAACTTATGTTTTAAAAGTAGGCCTACTGAATGTAAGTTTTATGGCCTAAATGGATAATGGCTATCTTATAAGTTTACTCTCACTCTAGCACACTTCAAATATGCCTTTTTTTATATAAACACTATTAATGTCAACACTATTCGTTTGATAAAAATGTTTAAATTTATGGACTTAATCCTAACATAGAAAAATTAAATTTTTAGGTACTAATGGACCTAATAGGCCATTGTCTAATCCTAACAGTGATTCAAGTGCTATAACAAGACTAATGAAAACGAAACTAAATGGAATTTAATCTTGTAATCTGTGAATATAGCATTATAGATGGATAAAATTAAAAAAAATCACGATTTGCAATAATAGGATTAACTAGAACAGCAATTTAATTCATTGTAGGGCCACCTCAGTGTTAAAGTACAGTATAAACATAAAGTTTTTATACAATTTATAAAAATGATTTACTACAATAGCTGTACCAGTCCTTTTATCAAAACTATGCACAACATGTAAAGTACTTATACTTTATTTTAAAACTTTTATATCTATTCCCCCACCACTTGATCGTTGAAATTTTGAACCTCCAGAGACAAAACTGAATTTGAACATCAAACTTGTGTTTCTTGAACAAGATGAATAATGAAGGAGATAACATGTTGATATTATTTTTCTTTGTTTCCTGTTTATTAAAAAAAAGCCAAATACTTTTTTCTTTCCTGGTATGGTTATAAAACATTTCGAATCTTTATAGATATAAAATAATTTATTTATTTAACTCTACTGATAGAGCAAAACTGTAGTGTTAATTGCCGACCAAAATTCTTTTCGTTGATTGAAGATTTTCCGCAACGCTGGGAAATTCACCAATCTATTAAACTGTAATTACGCCTACCCTTTCCCTTGCCGTAACTGATACACATTTCGCCCGTGGGACCAAGTACTAAATGCTCCAACAATACACCACGCCCCAACACTCTCACAAAGAGGACCTGCTACCCACAATCCATACCGCTGATTCCCATGCTTTCCCGATCCTCAGGACAATGCTTCCTCCCACCGCCGCTGCCTCTGTCTTGGCGAAGGCCACCCCCGGCCCATTGTCGGCGCGGACCGGAAGTCGATGGTTGACTACCGGAGGCGGCGGTATCAAACGTACTTGGGACTTCCACCTTGGCGTCGGACAACCACCGAGCGTCTTGTCGTCCTGTCACGAACATGAGCGGTGCGTGCGGCTATGTCACTGCGTGTGTTGAGAGATAGAACTGATTGTGTGTGAATACAAGTGTAGTTCATGTCGTTCGCCGAGCATTGTTGGGTTAGTCTACATTGTAATTGCAGGAGATGTGTAGTGTATAAAAAACAATAAATTGGCCGATAATGTTTTAAGTTTCTAATTAGTTTGTGAATTATTCATTGGTTCTACTTAAGACCAACTACAATATGTTCTTAAGATGTTTTTAGAGATTTCTTACTAGAGATCGCCAATGGTAGAAATTCAACCAAAATCCAGTTAATCTGGACCAAATTAGCAGAGAAAACTTTAAAACATCTATTCTTCTTGATTTGCTAACATTATTTGTTATTGCAACAGCTGTTAAAATTATTTAATGAATTATGCTTCTTCCATAAGATTAACATTGAAAGTTTTAAAGCATGTAGGGAGTAGCCCTGAGGGCTGATGTGAATTAAAATGGGATTCTGCTCATCTACAGGACACCACCTTTCTAACGGAATGCGCGTTAATGAGGAATCGTATACATCACCTGGTGAATCACTCCCAAGATATAAAACGATATACAAGTTTTGTAACAGACTTCCTCAGAATTTCCACCTTCCGATAAAAAACTCCTCTTCGAAAGTAAGGAATACTCCTGCAGATATTGGATTTAGCTAGAAGTTTTCTTGCAATCCCTTATTGGCAACCTCCCCCGCCATAAGGCCTCCCCTTTATTGCAAGTGCAGACTTTAGACCCCTCTCTCCCTCCCCCATCAGACATAACACTCTTTCATCGCCAACTTGAGCTAAAGCTCTTGGCAAGAATTCGGCAAACTTCCCTCCAAGTACGGTAAACGACTATCGCATTTCTCGAAATTGGTTGAGTTTGAGACTCGACTCGAGCTCAGTCCCCCTTCTCCATGTAATATATCCTTTATATCCTTTGTCCTAGCACTCCGTTTTGCACAGTTTGGCAATATCTTAAAAAAAAAAAAAAAAAAAAAAAAAAAAAACTCACAACCAGTCGATATCATCTGTTTTTGTTTTTGAACCTCACTGCTCTGCTACCAACGAAACACCTGTATTCTCGGCCTAGGCCGGCAAGTCATTTTTACTTTCTCCTCCTATACCATAGTATATGGAGAAAGTATTGTTTTCGTCAAAATTTTCGAATTTGAGTTGTTTGTGGATTTATCCATTTTGGTGCCCCCTGAGTCCAAAAAAGTTGTTTTCAGAGTGATGTCTGTGTGTATGTGTGTGTGTGTGTGTCCGTGTGTCCGTGTGTCCGTGTATCTGGATGTAAATAGAGCTAGAGAATACCCCAATAGTCCGATTTTGGTGAAATTTGGAATGTAGGTCCAAACTCACAATAATTCCAGGCGTTTTTTTTCATTTTTTTTAATTTTTGATTTTTAAGGGTATTTTACCCCCAAAACCCTCAAAAATCGTCAAAAATCAAAATTTCTCAAAAACGGCTCTAACGATTTTGATTAAAATTTTGTGGTTTATTAAACTTAAAATGGCGAATAAAATGACACCACCCGCATCTCCAAGAAAATGCGCGTTCAAAAGTTATGGAGTAAAAAGTGTTTCAAAAATCAATTTTTTGGATTTTCAAAATAGCTGTTGTCTCGAAATAAATTTTACTTATCACCATTAAATCAAGCTCAAAAAACTAAATAATCCAGTATTTTAAATTATTGCTCTACGTCAAGTGGTTTCGGAGAAAATTCAATTTTTTGTTTAGCGGTAAACGCAGTACGTTGTTAAAAGTCACAGACGCGCGTAGGGTCAAACGAGCGCTGCTCAGCTGGTAGCTATCCCACTGAGTCATCAAGACATTATTGTTTGAAGCTTTAAGACCTTTTTTTATATTGTCGGGAGAAAGTATGTGTCAGTTAACTGATACAGTTTATTAGTTAAATAAAACAAATGCATGATACATTCAGTAGGGCCAAAAACTCGTTCAATTGCTTATATTAAATGGCATTATTTAAGGAGTATAATTAGATTATACTTGTGTTTCACTCAAGTAAATTGCATTTAACATGTTTTTAACATTCCTTTCCTCTCACGACTTTTCCCCGAAAACAGAAGGTGGGATTGAAAAGGCAGTGTAGGTGGGGAATTCCTGGTACCAACCGGAGGCCCGGTGTCAGTAATTTAATTAAATTCTCTCGTCGGGGTGCTGATTTCGATTCGGAATGTTTCTAAGAAATTTCCTTATCTTCTTGGTGGAATTTCTCTGTTTCCTCTTGACCGTTGGCCAATGTGAAGATAAAGTAATTTCTACAACATAGTATCCTCTATAGTGGAATAAACGATGCAACACAAATTACTCATATTATTTGATTTTTATTTAATTAACTAAGTAAACTGGTGGAACAAGCGTCCAGTGGCCAAATTGAAGAATTAATACTGTATTATTTACCTATGTAGCAAAAAATCCGGAAGAGCGTCACTTCCCAGGACTGCAGTAGTGGGAGACTCGGTGGAGATGTTCCCACGATGGCGCCAGTTAATTAGTTTCATGACCCTAGCTAAGGACATCCTTCCTCTTCACATGGGCTCCTTACTCATGCAGTAAAATTTAAACTACAGTAAAATTTTTATATTTGAAATATAATTAATAAATTGTACAGGGACTACTTAACTATGCGCAGGGACTTCTAATTTTTGATCAGACTTCTTAAAATAAGCTTATCCTGTAAGGAAGCAGCAAATAATTCTAATCTCATGCAGATCAACCATAATTAATTTAAAAACATAATACAAATTGTAGTAGATGATGGCCCACTCTTTTAGCTTCCGTTAACGAGTATAATTTCGCCGGGTCGGTTTCTAAATGTAAGCTTCTTTCATATACCCACCGCATTATTTTAAACTGTTGATAGCTTAGTCGATAGATTTTTAAAATACATCATGTCAATTAAAAAATAAATAAAATACCAACTAGTCTTCCGTTGATAGTTAATAAGGTTGAGTTTGAATATTCTCAATTATAGATTGCACCTACATTTAGAAAAATATAATTGATTGTAAACGTACTTCTATGGAATTGTCTATGATTACAAATTTGATATTCATCCCTCTCCTTATTAAATGAATGAAAAAACTTAGAAAACAAATGCCAAATGGAATAAAATGAGATAAAATTAAAATGTTACTTTATTTTGTCGAGCATTAAAAACTCATTGGCCCTGATCCTTTATACCTATTCTCTTCTTAACCTCTTAGTTTTTAGATGTCTAGTTTGTAATCTGAATACAAATTCATTAGTTAAAACAGTATATTGGAGCGATTTAGAAACACGTAAAAATGTAGAGACACCACATGTATGTTTTCATTATACCATTGCGATAAACGTTGTTTTCGGAACGGTCAGCTGTGATCGAAACTAGTTGATTCTTGGTGGGTTGGATAAACGTGTTGGTAAAATCGGGACTGGACCGCGAAACAATGGTTTTCGGGACCCTAAACCAGTTAATTTATTTTTATTTTTAATAACAGCTGTAAATAGTTCAAATACAAGATAAACAAACACCACGTAAGAGAAGGGTATAAAGGTAAAAATTTATTAATTTTTATCCAAACGGTAAATTTATTAAAGGTGGTATGATGAAAAGTACTGTTCGTAACTCGTCCGAAAGTGGTATATCGGTGCTCGATCGAAATCAAGTACGAGGCGAAGCCGAGTACTTGCATGAAACTCGATCTTGCACCGATAACGACCACTTTCCGGACTAGTGACGAAATATACTATGTATTCTGTAAAACCGCGAAAAGCCGTTTTGGACTTATGTGGACCAGTACAGTACAGTAGTGGGCTCATCTAGTGGGAGGTACGGACTCGAACCCGCGACCTGCGTGGGCAGCGGCCGTTGTCTGCCTGTTGCCACTCGTGTTCTGTTATTATTGTCAATGAGTCGCTCCGGCCCTCAATGAGGCGGTCGCCAGATTCGCTATTTCTGGATCGCAGTGGCACGTGTGTCGTGTCTCGTGCCCGCTATCTTGTCATGTGTTTCTCACGTAGAACATTATATCATTCTATGGATAAGCGATGATATTTTGATGACTTTGTTAATGTTAAGTGCTTGTCTTTAACGTGTGTGTTATTAACTCTTGTGTGTTATTGAGTTGTTGGAGATTTTTGCCTGTCAATCATAACCCATCATAAGCACAAAACCAATGGTTTTATAGGCTACATTAATTCTTTTTTTAAGTCATACAGTATCTTTTTTAAGCTCATACAGTAGGCTACCTACATTTTTCAAGCATATAGATCCAAATCTTGTAACGAAATTGCCCCACAGACCATACAAAACGTTCATACAGTTCTCGGTTTGAATATATGATTCAGAAAATGTATTACTCATTTAAATATTACCATTTTTTGGGTATGGATCTATGGTTTTATTGCAATTTTGCCCCTCTGAAGCCCTCAGCTCATTCTTTAGTTTGGAACCCTAAGCATTTTAATGGCTGATATGATGTCTTCCAAGATGAACTAAAAGTACTACACCAGTGATAGTCTGACATGATCCTCTGTCGCAGGACCATGGTGCTGTTCCGGCAGCACAGCGAGGCCAGTGGGGCGGTGCCTCGGCTGCTGCGAGTCTCCCCCCTGAGGCATAGCTTCAGGGTGACCACCTCCATCATGGACGATGCCGCCTACACCAGTGAGATACCCTGACATGATCCCTCCTGTTCCGGCAGCACAGCGAGGCCAGTGGGGCGGTGCCTCGGCTGCTGCGAGTCTCCCCCCTGAGGCATAGCTTCAGGGTGACTACCTCCATCATGGACGATGCCGCCTCCACCAGTGAGATACCCTGACATGATCCCTCCTGTTCCAGCAGCACAGCGAGGCCAGTGGGGCGGTGCCTCGGCTGCTGCGAGTCTCCCCCCTGAGGCGTAGCTTCAGGGTAACCACCTCCACCATGGACGATGCCGCCTACTCCAGTGATACCCTGACATGATCCTCTGTCGCAGGACCATGGTGCTGTTCCGGCAGCACAGCGAGGCTGTTGAAAATTGTTATCTTTTCTATAGTTATTTGTCATAGTCCTAAAAACAGCTGACTGTTTTAATAATTTAGTTTTTCAGTTGTTTATTTATCTATCTGATTTAAGATCCTTCTTCAGCACAATTATGCATGTTTGTATTTTATTGAGAAATATATTCGCTTTGTTATAATTCGTCTTGAATTTAATTAGTATTAGATTCCTGTACGGGACACCAAAATTCAACAGGTTATGGGCTACAGTAACGTTTATGTGCCCGTTTTCGTTAGGAATCTAAACTGAAAAGGGATTTTCAAGACCTAGTTTTCTGACTCGAGTGTGTTTACTGAGTATCTTTCGACTGTTCGAGTTCGTCCGTCTCAAAAATGGAGTATGTCAAAGGTATAAAACCACTCAAAGGAGCAGAAGATTGGCCTACGTGGAAGGATCGAGTTTTGGATGTGCTGGAGCTATTTGATGCGGTTGACATCGTCGAGGGAAAAAGAGAAAAGCCAATTCTGTCTGCGTCCCCGACTAAAGCTGAAAAAGAAGCACTCGATAAGTTCAATAAATCAGCGAATCAAGCAAAAATTGTCATTTCTCAATGCGTTAGTGATGATTTACACCAACGGATCTCAGGTAGATTGTCAGCAAAAGAAGCTTGGGACGTTTTGGTCGAGCAATTCGACAATAAGGCTGAGGATCAGCTGTTCCGTCAATGTCTCAATTTCTTTAACATTGAATGGGATGATACAGAGGATGCCCCAACGATGCTTTCTCGATTGAAAAATCAACATCGCGAATTCGTTGCAGGTTTAAAAACGCGGAACATTCAAACAGTTGAAGCTTTGCTTGAGCTACTGTTTGTGTCAAAAGTGTTGCACATCCTACCGAAGCGATTTGAGTCATTCAAGTCGAGCTATATACTCATGAAGGCAAACGAGATGAAGAAACTTGAAGATATTTCGTCTGCATTAATTCTTCATGAACGTAATGTTACTCCAATGCAAAAATCTGGTGAAATACTTAGTGTCAAAAATAGCGGTGGACAAAAGAAGCCCAAATCAAAAGTAGTCACAGTTTGTAAGTACTGTTCTGGGAAAGGCCACTGGATTCGCCAATGCTATAAGTGGAAGTCTGATGGTAAACCTAAGTTTCCAGCGCGGGCAAACGACACTAACGAAAAATCAAGTGGTGATGGAACTAAGTCGAAAGTCTTACAAGGGAACTTGACAAAAACTAATGTTTCGTTGACTTCTGTCACTGGTGATGCCAATACCATAACTATGACTGATCAATGGTGGATTGATAACGGTGCTACAAGACACATTACTTCAAATATGAGTTGGTTCATGGAGTACAAACCTTTTCCTGTTAATACTAATGCTACGGTGAAAGCAGCAGGAAAGGAAGTACTGAAAGCTCTTGGTAGTGGAACAATAAAAGTAGCTAACTACGACCAGGGTAAATTGAATACATTTACGCTCAAAGACGTGTGGTACGTTCCAGATATAACAAGAAACATTTTGTCAGTTCTTGCAGCTCATGATAGAAACCCAGACAGCAAATTTGAGTCGACAAATACCGAATGTTGTTTCAGGGTCAACGGACAAGTTATATTCAAGGGTACTCGCAGCTCAAATGGAACACTCTATCGAGCATCGTTTCACACAGTTCAACCCGAAGAGGCATGTGCTAATACGGCAGAAGACAACCGGATACTTCAGCTGTATCATCAGCGCTGGGGTCACATGGACAAGCGATATGTGCGATCAAAACTGGAATCTGAGTTAGGTATCAAAGTTCCAATGGACCATGAAATATGTGGACCGTGTCAATTTGGCAAGGCACATCGTCTACCATTTGGAACGCGAGTTCAAGCGTCTGTTGCTGGAGAGCTGTTGTCCGGCGATGTTTGCGGACCGTTCGATCAATCTTTTAGTGGTCGTCGGTACCTAATTGTTATCAAGGACCATTACTCAAAATACCGATACTGTTTCGTCTCACGAGAGAAATCTGCTGTGAAGGAGGCATTGCGTGAGGTCCTTGAAAAAGCTCGCACAATCGGCCATCATGTCAAGGAATTTCTTAGTGACAACGGTGGTGAATTTGATAACTCTGAAGTTCGTGAAATCCTCAGGGAATATGGTGTTAGCCAACGTTTAACGGCACCATACACACCTGAACAAAATGGCGCTGTGGAACGCGAAAATAGAACAATTGTTGAAATGGCACGTACTTTCAAGTATGCAAATCCAAATGTTGAATTTCCCGCAGCAATCTGGGCAGAACTTGTTGTTACGGCTAGTTATGTTCTAAACCGAGTGGGAAAGTCATCAGTTGTCAATAAATCGCCTTATGAAGTATGGTTTGGTCAAAAGCCAAGAATCAAACACCTTCGCACTGTGAGTTCAAAATGCTATGTCCATATCCCAGTACAGAAGCGACGTAAAATGGACAGAAAAGCCATCATCGGTTATCTGGTCGGTTATGAAGGAGATGAACGATATCGGATCTACGTTCCTGAAAGAAGAGGAGTTATTCTATCCCGTGATGTGATTTTTCACGAAATCATTGAAGGATGCAGTGACGAAGTTGTTGACCATCAAGAGAATCAAGAACATGAGTTGAAATCTCCCTATGAAATCGGTTCAAAGGAAGTTCAGGATACTGAAGAGCCTGAAATGGCTGTGGACGAGAATCAGTTCAGGGAAAGGGAAGATGAGCAATTGGACATATTCACTGATTCTACTGATCAACTCAAGTCAACCAGGTACTCGACTCGGGAAAGGAAGCGCCCTGAATGGCTGAGTGATTATGTTTCAATGAATGTCGCCGAAGTACTTTTTGTCGATGACGAGAAAAAAACCTTCAGTGAAGCTGTCAACTCGGAAGATAGAGTTCAGTGGGAATCAGCGATGGACGCTGAAATCAGGTCAATGTACAAGCATGATGCGTGGGAATTGACCTAACTCCCTCCGGATAAGAAAACCATTAATAGCAAGTGGGTCTACCTTATTAAGCGAAATCCTGACGGAAGTGTAGACAAATATCGCGCAAGATTGGTCATAAAAGGATGTGCTCAAAGACCTGGTGTTGATTATTCCGAAAACGTCTTGGGCTGATGTGATATATGGACTCAATTGACTATGCAAATAAGGGAAAGTGTTGAAAATTGTTATCTTTTCTATAGTTATTTGTCATAGTCCTAAAAACAGCTGACTGTTTTAATAATTTAGTTTTCAGTTGTTTATTTATCTATCTGATTCCAGACCCTTCTTCAACACAATTATGCATGTTTGTATTTTATTGAGAAATATATTCGCTTTGTCATAATTCGTCTTGAATTTAATTAGTGTTAGATTCCTGTGCGGGACACCAAAATTCAACAGAGGCCAGTGGGGGGGTGCCTCGGCTGCTGCGAGTCTCCCCGCTGAGGCATAGCTTCAGGGTGACCACCTACACCATGGACGATACTTCCTACACCAGTGATACCCTGACGTGATCCTCTGTCGCAGGACCATGGTGCTGTTCCGGCAGCACAGCGAGGCCAGTGGGGCGGTGCCTTGGCTGCTGGGAGTCTCCCCGCTGAGGCATAGCTTCAGGGTAACCACCTACACCATGGACGATACTTCCTACACCAGTGATACCCTGACGTGATCCTCTGTCACAGGACCATGGTGCTGTTCCGGCAGCACAGCGAGGCCAGTGGGGCAGTGCCCCGGCTGCTGCGAGTCTCCCCCCTGAGGCATAGCTTCAGGGTGACTACCTCCATCATGGACGATGCCGACTACTACAGTGATACCCTGACATGATCCTCTGTCGCAGGACCATGGTGCTGTTCCGGCAGCACAGCGAGGCCAGTGGGGCGGTGCCTCGGCTGCTACGAGTCTCCCCGCTGAGGCATAGCTTCAGGGTGACCACCTCCACCATGGACGATGCCGCCTACTCCAGCGACGCAGACTCTACTATTTCGGTGCCTGATTTCGGCTCTCAGGATCTCGAGACAGACAAGAAAGGTGAGCTAATCGTTTTATGTGAGTTTGTTGTGCGATCAAAGTAAAAAGAAATAAGTGCTACGTGAAGTCCGCTGAAGTGAGAAACCGGTTGTAAAATTTCATGTGTTATAAAAAAATTGTTGGTCTTATCATACATAACATCTCTCCGAATCATGCTGGGACGTATATTCTTGAGATATTACGGAAAATAAATATTTCTATTATAGTTATTATACTGTCATCAGCAAATTCATATTTTTCGTCAAATTGTGTCCAAACGAATATTTTATTAAATTGGACAGTAGAAAACTTGAGAGGATTAAAATGAACTAAAGAATCACGCAGAAAATACTTATAGAAAAATAAGTTACGTGCATTGTGATATTGAGAAACGTTTCAAAAGAATTGGAAAGAATTGAGTCAGTTGTATAGAATTACTCTGTAATGTAATGCGAATGGTGGGATGGGGGTGTCTCGGGTTGAAGTCCCTTGCGGGTCAATAAAAGATTATTTTACCCAAATGTAGTTTGAGGCCAGTGGGGATATCAGTGCCCGTTATTAAAACGTCATAAGCGTTACCAAGACAACGGACAGTTCAGCTAACTTATTTTACCTTCAATAATTTACACGCTTTTTATAACTGTTAGTTTTAAAAAAATCATTGATCATTATCCATGAAATAATTCTCATCAAACCTTCTGTGGACGCATTATGGATGTATGATAATTACTACTTATAATGTAAAAGTACTACCATAGATGAAATGTACTACCACGAATAGCAACAGTTGCAAATTATGATAGTTGAGTAAATAATACCATAGGCCCTAGGATGTTAGGAAGTGGCCATAGTCTTGTTTCTAAGGTATTCAATACTGAGGTAAATAGTGCATAAATTCAGGAATTGAATAGAAACCTGTTGCCAAAAAATATAAATATTCTTCTGTAAAAAGATACTTTTTATTTTTATTTTTTAACGAGTAACTCTATTACCGCAAAAAAATAGAGACCATAATAATAATAATAATAATAATGTAAAAAGACTAATATAACCAAATTTTACCAATGACCTTGTGCGATATTTGCGAACATTTATAGCAAATTAATAAAACCGCCGAAGTTGAATAACATTTTACGTGTCTCAGTACACTGTTGCCAGGAAACCCACGATTTTCAAAATTTTCTCGATGCTAAAAATTCTCAATAAAATTTGTGTGAAATTAATCTTGAGCATATCAAGTTCTAAAATGGGGTTTATATTCTTCGCCAAGGTTCCCCCGCAATGGGCGCCTATCGCGGTGCTCGTCAGAATCGCCCATGAGGTCCGGACCATGGACTACCTCACGTGTCTGTCCCTGACCTTGATGGGGTTCCTGCTGGGAGTGATAGTGCTCGGGGTGTTCTACCAGCGGCGGCTCCGGCGGAAGATGACTACGACGGAAGCGCTGGTGGACAAGACGGATGAAAAGTTGTACCAACGGATAGCCACGAACTTGTTCCTCTGCTACGTGACCGACCTGAGCCGGCGGGCCGACGACAGCATGAACATGGCTCTGTTCATGTCGGAGATGCGCAGGAAGGCGCGCGCCCAGCGGCCCCAGAGACCCTCCAGGATAGAGGACCGGTCGCCGGAGCTGCTGCCGAACCTGAGGGCCGAGAGGGTGGTCAAGGATGGGGTCGCGGTGTTGGACATCTGCGAGGAGGCGGACGGCGAGGAGTCGCTGTCAGGAAGGTCGGAGCGGACCGAGCCCAGGCCCAGGCGGCGGCCGCTGGCAATCTGAGGGGCGTCCCACAAAATTGACCTTTTGTGAAATAAAATATTTTCGTGTTAATGGGAAGTTTTATTTGGAGATTTTATGTAGAAACGCATCCAGTAACTGAATTAATTATACGGTATGAAACACGATGAACCCCCGTATACATACATCGTATGGCTATCGTAAACCATTAAAAAAACTTTATTTTACTGACTAAGCAATTTTTAGATTTATTTAGCTTTTTGAGAAATTTGAAAAAGTTATAGCCTATATATCCCAAAATGAACGCGCGAAAATATATATCTTCTTATTTCTATAAGGGTTTCGTCTGTTACGTCCCTTTTTCTCTCGACCTACTGAACCGATTTTTAAGATTGAGGTGTCATTTTAAAGCTTAGGATATACAGCAGTGACGAATCGTAATTAAAAAGGTCATATTGTTTCGGGCTACGCCCCCCTCGCCTTTGATTTATTTCTAGAGGGCGCTTTAAAATGTTGACCAACTTTTATTGCAAGTTCTTTAATGTGAATTTTAATTTAACAGCTGATTACCTTAAGATGAAAATTTAAAAGCCAGATAGTAAACAAAAATAGATCTCTGTCACTTCATAATCAACATTCCCGTAAATACAGAATCATAAAATGCGCAATTTGCGCACGGGCCACCTCGTCTATCTTCTTATTTCTATAAGGGTTTCGTCTTTACGTCCCTTTTTCTCTCGACCTACTGAACCGATTTTTTAAGATTGAGGTGTCATTTTAAAGCTTAGCAAATACCGCAGTGACGAATCGTAATTAAAAAGGTCATATTGTTTCGTGCTTCGTTCTCCTGGCCTTTGATTTATTTCTAGAGGGCGCTTTAAAATGTTGACCAACTTTTATTGCAAGTTCTTTAATGTGAATTTTAATTTAACAGCTGATTACCTTAAGATGAAAATTTAAAAGCCAGATAGTAAACAAAAATAGATATCTGTCACTTCATAATCAACATTCACGTACTGTAGGTGAGTTTCGTTTCACTCATACAGAATCTTAAAATTCGCAATTTGCGCACGGGCCACCTCGTATTTATAAAACTGTGTGGTCAGAAACCCAGAGCATTTTAGCATTTGTAGCTACTATTTTAAGGGAAGGACTTTTATTGATTCAATCGACATAATTTCAACTTTAGAAAGTGCTATAAAAGGATTACGTGCTTGTCGTGATTGTACTTTGCTGATACAAGTAGAACGCCTCTAAGGGATATTCCACTTTTTTTTTTAAGTACGTATATTGTTCGTATTATTTCATTAATTGCGTCAAGTTTATTCATAAGGTATACCCTATTGTTGCCAAAACGCTTAATAACAGCCACCCCGCAGCACGAAGGTCACACCGTGTCGAAGCTGCACTTTATATCAACCTTCTAATGTCTTGACAAACACATTAAGCTCTTATCGCGTCGCTATGACTGCTTTATACCTAATACATTTCTCTCGTTCAACATCTTTAAGTCCGTTGCACAGTTCTGTCTGTTCCATGCCATGTAAATAAATTGTTGAGCTGTTATGTATGGTGCATTTCCTTTAAATGCGAATGAGCCACATTAACCGAAAAGCAAGAATAAATGGCTTTAAGCTCGTAAGCACGACTTATTATTACAGTTTTGAATCACGCATTTGTAAAATCCGGCCGGAACCACCCAGATTGTAGATATGATGGCCATATTTAAATATAAACATAGGTTTTAGGGTAATGAATGGTTCGCTGAACTGCCCGGACGGACTTTTTGGAATTGTTCAGCCTTCGTGTTCCGTGTTACGAGACCATAGATATACTTTCGAAATAAAATTTAAAGGGACTGTCTATGCCCATGACAGCTGTGCACCTCGACTTATCAAAACCACCAATGGACTTGGATACAATGATTATACTGTATAACTGTTTGGGTCTTCAACTGGAAGGCAGAGGGAGAGAGTTGAAGTGTAAATTTGTACTTTGGATTTACTCAGTTAACTTATTTTTTCAGTAATAGAACCAAAATTGTAATATTGTATCTAAATAAAGTATTGTATTGTAGTAAAGTATCGTCATTATCAGTAATCATTCAAACTTCACTTATTTACAGCAGCCTGTACATTAACAGATTTTTTACCCAATCCCAATGTAATACTCCAAAAGGAATGTTTCAAATTTCAATGATGTTTAGCGCTTATTCTCATCTATGGATATTTTAAGTCAGATTTCTTAAATTTTGTCGGAAATGAAGTTTTTAACTACAGACAAGCCCTATCCAACGACATAAAAAACAACTTGAAAAAACGGTGTTTCATTCCCTAAAAATCCTTAGCGTTGTAGGTAAAATTATTTGTACAAATAGGAAACAGTTGCTGGCAAAGTAATTTGAATTTGAAAACACTATTTTTGTAATGGCTGATGTGTTTGTAATCAATTAACTATAGTCTACAGATATTAAACCTTTTGTGAAGAATTAGTCCATTCAATGAATATGAACAGTAATTTTGTCTCACTTTTTTAAACCGTTTCACAACATACATCAAGATCAATACTATCGATTTTAATTTCAAACCCCCTCCAGGCCCTCTACCGACGACCAGGCCCGGATTAACACTTTTTGACGCCCTAGGCCAAAGGTCACAATTACGCCCCCCCCCCCCCCCCCGAAAAAAAAAACAAAAAAACAATCCGATACATATTGACTTACTTTAGTTCTAATTACTTTGGCTGTAGTATAAAAGCACAGAACTATTAAAGGAAAGTGATGAGTGACAATTTCGTCACTTTACTCCAAGGACGTATTTAAAACAAATAACAGAGTTATTGTGATTTTCTGCTGAAAAACAATGATTTTGCATTAAAATTTATACAAATTTAGGTTATTTTAAGAGAAAAATTGCAATAACTCCGTTATTTGTTGTCATATCCTTACAAACTTGTTATCCTTAGTTACATAATTTAATTTGTCAATTTTTTAGCCTCTAATAAAAATTTAGAAAAACTTACCGTTTTGAGATATTTGAGCTTACAAATTTAAAATGGCCGCCATTTTTTAAATACACATTGGAAAATAATAATTATTTTCTCTGGAAATGGACATTGGTTTGATAAAGATTCATGCCAAAACTGAATTCAATACAACCATCCGTTGTGGAAATAAATATTAGGCCTAATATGTGTAAAAACAAAATTTCGGCTGTGTGGGTACTGGCGGCATTTGGACTTTATTACTATGATTTTCATATTTGTTTTTGGTCCAGAAACAATGGCCTAAAATGTTGGCAGGGAATTCTGAAACACCCTGTATAATTGTAATACAGAAATAAATTTGAATCCAGGGCAAAGGAACAAGGTCCAGGCAAACCTTACAAGGCGACGGTCAAGGCAAAGGGGCGCTATTTACCGCTTGTCGGGGGCGCTCTTTACCGCTGACCACAGGCGCTATTTATGCGTATTGGCGGCGCTCTTTGCAATCGATCAGGGGCGCTCTTTACCGGCGGTCGGAGGCGTGATTTAACTCAAGGGTGATATTTACCGTCGATTACAGGGCGATGCTTACCCCTAGTGATGCTCGGGACACTCTTTACGGCACACTAGGGGCGCTCGTTCCCGCCGCGAAGGAGCCCCTCGGGTCCCGGCAACTTATAAGGGGTCCTCTAGTTCACTTGAATAATCCTTTCTTCTTTCTATTTTGGCGAATATTCTATTTACTCTTGTTATTAAAGAATTTAATAAAAAAATGTGAAAGCCCCAAAATTAAATTATATTTGCAGTTAAATAATTTTTGACTGAAACATAGTATAAAAAATTCCCGTTTGACGCCCCCCTCTCGGCTGACGCCCCCCTCTCGGCTGACGCCCTAGGCCATGGCCTAGGTTGGCCTAGTGGATAATCCGGGCCTGCCGACGACGAGTATTACCTACATCGTGAGATAACACGTACGATACGCCGCTCGCTATTTCCGAAGTCACGTGACATCGCTATTATCCACCGGGAAGTTCCTGGGAAGTTTGGAAAGTCTTGTAGTGTAGCCGGGAGCGTGTTGGACAGCAGATCCGATGTCCTAATGTAGGCTCTCGCGCGACCTTCCACCTCCCGATCACGCGAGCCCCGGGTCAGGAGTTGCGTCATGGAAGCGCCGCGCCGGAGCTGGAGCTGGAGCTGGAGCGACATTCGCCGGGGATTCCCTACAAGGTTACTCGTAGTAAAAGCAAATCTTTTACGTTCAAGTGTGAGATACCTAACTAAAATTTTAGTTCCAGTCCTCTTGATGAAATAAATTCACGACCATACTACTTCACTCGTTCAGTAAATACACACAGGTGATCTTCAGTACATTCAGGCTTTACTCGAAGGGACTACTGACAATTCTTAAAAAAATATCTTGAGTTTATAAATTAATTTAGTTAACGAAACCCATGAAAAGAGAGAGCTTTGTCGGGGAATGGAATAACATAACAACGCTACTCAGATTTAAGTATCTACAAAATTATTTACCGACTTATCCTAATAGTCATTAAGAAAGTGTATTCCACTTGACAATTAAGCAAAAAGTAAAAGAAATATCCCCCGTCGCAGCAGACCTGCGTACTCAGCGAATTTCCAATGGAATTTCAGATTATTTGCTTTCCCCGTAAAAACACCATAGGATCGAGTATGTAGGTTTTCTGCCATTGGGTGTTGTTATAAAATCTAAGATAATCAATAATTGGGGAATGTAAACACAAAATTGTATCAAACTCTGGCAATTTTTTATTTTCCCCATACACCCCATGGGGGTGAGTATGTGGGTTTGCCGTCATATGGGTTTTGTAAGCAAGTATAAGTTAAACCTTATATAGATAATATACAAACCAAATTTGATTAAGTTATGTCAATAAATAAGGAAGATATAGGGTTTTCTTGATTTTCCATAAGAATAACATGGAAAACACATTTTTGGATTTGCCCCGTAACCAGTTATGCTATGATAAAAATTCAAAATACCAAATTGTTTGTTTTTTAATCTCTTTTAAATGGTTTCAGTTAAAATTGATGAATTTTAAAAATTAAGGTCCAAAAATGCCAAAAACCCATTTTTGACCCCTTTGAAACCCCATAAAACCCCGTTCCTATAACCCGACAATAATTCTGGTTAGCGAACTCATGAAAATATACCTATAATCTTACACCTCCATACCAAATTTCATCAAAATCGGAGGTCTCCTTCAAAAGTTATCAGTACCACGGCGGACACATAGATATATAGATAGATAGATAGATAAATAGATAGATAGATATGTATATATATACATATATATGAAAATGAACGAATGGTGTTTTTAGCTTCTGGGGACCTCAAAATGAAAAAGTAAAGTGGTCCCGGGCTTAGGTCTTACCATGGCTACTACCGTAATAGCGTATTCCCTATAGGGAAATTCGCTAAAAATGTAGCTACAGTAGGCCTACTAATTGTATTCAGTTTATTAAGTTGATCTTTGATGTTAAAAATCTATATTAGGCTATAAGTAGGTACAGATCTATATTTACGTATTCGATAGATAAATTCATGAATTTCCTTTTAGCATAATATATTATGTAAAACACAAACTTGATCTGTAAAATGAAATGTAAAGCGGTTGTTACAACAATTTTTTAGCAATCGTTGTTTTTTCCAAGGATTCATTTTCGACTACAGTACTGTATTAGTATTCAAACACATTACGCCAGTTTCTCGCGACTCCAAAAACATAGTCCGCCATTGTGACCAAGTGACACAGAGTAACACTGTATGTCACCCGAAATGAATCAGAATTAGCGACAGCCGAACGGAGGAGACAAAACAATAGGTTGGCACAACTGCGCGTGTTTGTTGTGTAATGTTGGTAATAACCGTCACTGTCGCCCTGACGACCGGACCGTGCGCCACTTGCGCCATCTTGGCTCATCAGGCGGGACGATGTTTGGCTTGTGTCATTGCCGAAAGAGAATGTGACTTTTACTCCATGATTACCTAAGTGGGTAACTCGCATCCAAAGCTATAAGATTAAAGGAACATTAGGATTATTACCTTTTGAATTATCTTTACTAAAATGCAGTGAGCTGCATTCTCTTGTTTAATTGGGATTCAAAATATTAATTATAGCCTATTAAATAAGTCCAGCTTCGCCTATAAGAAATACAAGTTTTTTATGATCTAAAAAATTTCAATGTCTGGAATTAATAAATAACCAAAGGCTGGAAGTAACTAATAATAAAAAACACCGCTGTTGATTCTCGCAGGAAGATAAAACGTCTCTTTACCCTTATATGTTACTGATTTCATACGGCTACACTCTGGACCAAAAACACCTAGAATTGGAGTACCTATAATTGAATTGACTTATTTCTAGAAATTTTCTTTGCGTAAGGCATAACTCGAGCATAAATCATAACTTTTATACTAGTTGAAACTCGTTCACCAAAAATTTCGTCATCATTCACTAATATGAAAACAAATCAAAATTGTTATTCAAATCGCGTTTTTCAGTAAATACTTTCAGAACTCAAAGATACAAAAATTGCTCAAGTAACATACTAGTTGTTCATACTTTTTCAAATCAGGCTTTTACTTTTAGTAAATAACTTCAAAGCGGAACCTCAAAATCCAAAATTAACAATAACATACAAATTTTTCATTTCTCTTAAATATTATGTTTTTCGATTCGGCACTCGTCGAAAGTAGTCGTGGAGACAAGGTTGGACTAAAGTCTGGGCCTGAACCACTGTACTGTGGTGGTCCAGATGAACGGTCCACTGGCGGCCTTCCGAGCTCCTGAAAGGATTCCCCCGCAGGACCAAGGACCATGGCAGGACGTTTCCCGTCACGCTCCTCGTGGGTAAGCATCCTGCCGTGACCTTCCTGCCGTGCCCTCTCGGCTCTCTGGTCAGTCAAAGGTGCATGCTCTCGCCTTCGACGTGTCTTTATGCTCTGAGCGGCAGCAGGGAGAGATCTTCATCTCAAATAATTTCGCAAACACCTGCTTAAGTAAAGAAATTCTCCTTCTTTTGATAGATAGTTCAAGCTGCAAGTTGTCTCGGTAATTAATTAACTCGTACGAACTACTACGGTAATGTAAGTCAACGTATTTAACCCATTTAATGCCAAATTATTTCTTTTAAATTTAGTGCGGTGGCTTAGTGCTGCGCTCTCGTAGCGAACTCGCATACCAACGGCCTACAGTCTGCCCCGCTAGGGGCGCGCACTGTTCATAACCCTAATTCTCGTGTCTAGGCTGCCGGTCGTGATAGCTCAGATGGCTAAGGCGTAGGCATCCTTGGCCAGGAAGTCTGCGTCGGCGCGGGTTCGAATCCGCTCACGACCAAACCCTGACCTGGTGGTGCAACTCTTAAAGGGTTAGCCGATCTGTGGTAACGTTGGTGGGAGGGCCCACGTTAAATAAACGGTGGCAGGCTTGCGTGGAAGTTGACGGGATCGGTTGATTCTTTGAGAGTTGCACCTTGGTCAACACTGATTTTGCTACTTTTTACTACTGTTAACTGTGTGTGTGCCACTACGGCTTTGAATTACGAAAGATGATCATATTTTCAATTCAAAATGTCAATTAAATTCATTCTAATGATGCCATATAACATTTTACTCCAGTCTTAATTCTAAGTGTCCCATATGGGGACCATGGGCCTTAATGGGTTAATCACTTTTGCCTTGTCTCCTTTAAGCCTTATTACATTTACGCCTTTTACCGACGTGTTATTTGAAGCTTAAACCACGAGAAACGGCCGAAAATAAGGTTTAAAATTTAACATTAAATTTTCTTTAAGAGATTCCCAACAATTTGGTCACAAAAGACCAGACCAGAGTAATGCCAGTATAAAGAAATTATGGGGGTTGTTGACGCAGTAACACACTCGTCAGGAACTTAAAAAAATGTTTAATAAGAAAGAAAAAAAAGATTATTCTTGGTGTACTTTTTCATAAGGAAGTCTGCTTTTTTACGATTGACAATTCTGGCGTTGATTGGGATGTGAACGAATTCTCGCTATAAAGAAGAAGCTTTGAGAATAATGTTTTAATCGGTCCACTTTAATACCTTACCTTTAATACCTTTATTGAAATGGCGACCTAACTCAATAGGTAGTTTAAAGCCAAGTATGAATGAGAGATGAGTGTAGGATGATTGTGGCGCGATCTTGTAGTCTTGTTGCTGACTAAGGCCAACATTCTCCTTAGACAGGACTGTTAATTCATAGCCCAACAGCCAATGGTCTCTAGCAAGGAATCTAAAATAAATAAATAAAGAGAAGGTAGGGTTCAAGACACGCAACGCCCTCTATGCACCAGGTGTTCTTTTGCACCTATGACACCACCATTTACTAATACTGTTATTGCTAATGATGACGTAATAGGTGCAAAAGAACACCTGGTGCATAGAGGGCGTTGCGTGTCTTGACCCCTACCTTGTCTTTATTTATTTTAGATTCCTTGGTCTCTAGGGACCTACAGTTTAACGTGGGATCCGAACCACAATTTTTACCTCTTATATACGAATTGGTCTAATTATAAGGATGGTCTTCATGGATGAACAGTATTCACTAGTGCGGACGTTAATCCCCACCAGGGAATATCGCATCCACAAGCCATCTCTTATAACTATCCACAATTCGTGACCTCCAAGTAGCTGGTTACAGGACGTCGCCACCGTCCCACTCCAAATGACTACCTGTGCGCCGAACAGAGCAGCGACTGGCGGTTGATTCTACATTATCCAGCATCTCGGCCGTCGATGGTTGCACTATCGGACAGGAAATGAAGGCAGCTTTCGCTACAACACTTCCGTTATGCAGTCCTCTGGCAGAAGAAGTCCTGTGCCTTGTAATCACCATTGCGGAAAGATGAACGGGAAAGTTGTATGCGTCGCCTGCATCTAGTCGTGATTATCATTATCACTGTTTACATGCGGTGTGATTCGCAATGGATATGTGAATGTGTTTATTGAATGAAAGCGCAACTGGCGACTGTTTGAAGGTGTTTTCCTCGCGGAGAAATATCACTGATGTTGGTTCAGATACTACAACGTGATTGAAAATCCACTGATTTAATTTTTGTTATTCTATGGAAACTAAACAGGTTATACAGATAAAGTCAAACAACAAACGAGAGGTAATTAAATACCAATAATAATGGTTTCGTTTGTTGAAATATCAGTCAACCAGGGTTGGTATGATGATTTGCAATCGCTCCAAAATATGGTATTTGGTGTAGTTAAAAATCGGTTATGCAAATGAAATAGTGATGACGATTATATAATGGCATAATAATACTTTGCGTCATCATTTAAATGGAAAAATTATTTTTTAACATCCTATACTATTGCAATTTTATTGGTACCTCCAAATAAAATTGCAGACTTTGCAGAAAATGCGTATCTTCAATATAGGCATACAAACTTTGGTTTATAGTGATTTATAACTAAACCTAACCATCACTAATGGTTTACGTCTTGTTTGCTACATTTTCAGTCTTTATACTTTGGTTTGCTTGAACAAATTCAAATTTAAAGTCTTCGGTGACTTCAATTACACTGTATTAATTGCCATTTGTGGTGCCATTTAATGTACTCCGCATGATGTTGAAAGTTAACAAAAACGGAAATTTTACCATGCAGAACCTAGAAAACTACCCATACCATGAGTTAGGCTGCATTGAGAATAATGGGTCAGTCGGCCATCTATGGTAAGGTTAGGCTCACAGCCCGTTATTGTTTTGGCCGTACCTACAGTACGTGTAGCAGGGTGCCCCCAGCCCGTATACTGGACGCCGACATGACGTAACCGACCCACCTTCATGGGGGTAGCCCATCTATCAGGAGCAGCTGGTACTGGGGAATGTCCGTTCGTTCTTTAAACGGCATCAATCAATTAATTTACTCCAAATTGTGTGAACCCGTCTTGTATTGAATTGGACAAGATTAGATCAACAAATAGGAATCATAATTTTTTCACTCTCTTTTTTAGGATTTCATTTAGGCTACGACAGTTGCAATAATTACCAATACTGACATTACAAGTAAAATCATAGAGAGGTACATCATTAAACCAAATTCTTAATGAACCCTTTATGAGTCATCTTCAACCTTGTAAAAACACTGAAAACATGCGTCCGTATTCCCCTGTTTAGGAATGTGTTTTTGGATATTTGATATTTATTGGTAAAATTTATGTTTTATTGTAGATTAAGGTTAGATATATCTCCATCATACCTGATATATTAGTAAAAAGTAATGGAATAAGTACCAAACAAATCTTTAAAAGTAAAGAAAATCAAGTTACTTTGCGACGTCACAGAGTTTTTTTTTTTTTTTTTTTTTTTTTTTTTTTTTTTTGAGGTAGGGCCTATGAGGAACTTAATATAACTATTCAACTAAACACTTACAAATTGTAAAGAAAATCGGTTGAAAAACGGCGTCCGAAACAGAGGAATAAAATACCATGTTTTGCATAAAATCCGTATGGTTAACAGTGCCGACTGAGCAACAATGTGCTACTAGCCCAAAGGTCTTAAAGTTTTGAGCCGTGACGTTTTGCCCACCATGTGTGATGTCACGTCTCATTTGTTATAGTGTTGTTTTTTTTTCTGGCCAGTGTTTTCTGTATGCTGTCATTCTGGAATATTCGGTGTAGTTTTTCTTCTTTTCACCAGCTGTAACGCAACGTCCTGAAAAAGATCATAGGTGCCGTTGGTGAACGTAACCGCAAGACGTACTATTTTGTCGCACTGTCTCTCAAAAGAAATTTTATCAATTTAGACCTTTTCTACCAGTGATTTTTGTGCTGTAATGCGGTGATTTAAACCTCCCAACGCATCATTTTGGGTGAGTCACGAGAATTTTCCAGTTTAATTCAGAAATATGTTCGATGCAATTGGATTCGGTCAGACGACCACGTTGCAAAAATGAACAGTCTTCTGAAAAATATTGTTTTAGGCCAGAACCAGTGTTCTGTAAATTTTGTTTCATTGTTTCAAGCAAAGCAATCAATTTTGTTCTCCTTTTGAGACTGCATTTTGGGCCATCCACGCTTTTGCTCTTAGAGTTCAATTTTTGTTAGTGGGCTGAACACATGTTTTTCAAGTTCCTGTAATAATTAAGTTGTTTCAGTGTTTGTTTTGCATTAAATATTGTTTGTTATTGCTCAGTGCAACTTTATATTGGCCACCCAGTGGTCTGATGGGGTTATTGTAAGTTGTAGAGTCAAAATAGGCTCATAGCCTAAATGGTGATGCTGCCAAAGTTTTCCTTTTATAACTCATTTTCCTGTTTAGTTTACTAGGGTTTTTGTGTTCTCAAAGTGGCCTAAGGCCCTGAGCTAGGCCTATGTAAAGTTTTATCAATTTTGGTTCATAATTAATGAATTAGGCCTAGGCCTAGTTTTTACTGTTGGTAGCACACCAGTTTGGGGTAAAGTGTCAGGTAATCTTAGGTCCACAACGAAGTAGCCTTGGAGTTAAGTTCTGGTTTATATTTTATTTTGAAGCCTCACTTTTGGCACAACTTTTAAAGGTAAAATTTTTAAATTCGGTCAGTAACTTTTTGAGATATGAGCTAAATAGAAGGGCAATGTCCGCCAAAACTGAAATTTTGTTGTGATGTTAAAAATGGAGTTATTTTATGCTTTAAACCTAGTCAAATGTTTTCAACCTGTTCAATTTAGTTGTAGAATTAATATTAAGGTGTAGTTTAACTGTTTTTCATGTCTCAAGTATTTTGCTGTACTCACACCCCCCTGTTTAGTGATTTTCTGAGTAGGCCTATAGCAGTAGTGGGGAATGGCTACAGTTGGCTCAGGTCAAGGTCAGGCGGTTGTAAGTGTTGTAGGGGTAGTAGCGGCTGGGGTTTTTTTGACAGTGATGGGTGGGTTTTGGAAGTGGGTCAAGGTCATCCGGAGGGGTTTTTAAAAAAGGTGAGCCCCGAGGGGTTAGATTGAAGGTGGGTAAAAATTTATTTAATCAAAGAAAAGTAGTGGTTTTATTTGAGGAAGCGTTGGAGTGTTGTTTACTGGCGATGGAGTGGTAGATGCCAAAGGTGATAGCGATGAGAAGATAAAAACATACTATCCACAGTACGCATTTGAATAGTCGTAAAAGCTGAATCATTTCTTGTTGATTCTTTGTTTCTAATTGTAGTCTGTTGATTTCGAGTTTGAGTTTATCCTCTTCCAATTGTGACGTAAATGAAAAATCATTCATCATCTTCGTGTATTAAATGTATGCAGGTAAAAATTGGAGCGGTGTTGATGGTGAGAAAGTTGGCGATGAAATGAGAAACAGAGATAGGGACAGGTTATATATTACTGTAAAAATAGTGGGGGGTAAAGAAAATAATTGTAGTCGACTAAACATCATTATTAGCTGTGTCGGGTGTTGCAGCTTTGGAAGATGGAAGACTATTATCTGGCAGCTGTAAAACTTCGACGTCTTCGCTTTCCATGTTTTCGTAATCAGAAGAATTGTAGGAAACTTCCACAGTGATAGTAATGGTGTTATTTGGAGTGTTTATTAGATCACTTAAAATTTGAAAAATATTTTGTAAGTCTTCCTGTGATTGAATAAGAAAAGTACATTTACTTGTTGTTAAAGGAGAGGAGCTCATTGTTCGGAAGTTGGCAAACAAATGGTGAGCGATGGTCAGAGGGTCGCTTATATGTGGGCAAAGGTGGTGGAGGGGGAAGTAGAGGGGTGGGGGTGGTAGAGTGGTGGGGGAAGGATGATATAATCATATGCGAACCGGCGGCCAGAGCATTTTGCCGCAAAATCCCATTTGGGTAGGTTATGGGTGGTGTGTAGAAATAAGTATTAGCTGTAATATAAATTAGAAACACTAATAATTTTTATAAATTAAATATTAAATTTATATTTAACTAGAGCTTGCATTTCTTGTTCCTCGTCGTTTAATTCAACAATTTTAACACCATTAGTTGTTTGTTCCTCTTCCTCTGCACTTTGCGACGATGAAGACATGGAGGTGGCAGAAGAAGATGATGAGGATGAAAATATTTTGGTAGGATTGACGTATTGCACTGTGATGTTGATCCATCTTAAAGGATAGTTATCAATGAGTGTGAGTAAGTTTTGGAATAGGGTTTCCATCTCTTCTCTGTCGGTAACTAAATGTTGAAAAGAAATGAATTTATCATCCATGTTGTTGTCAAGGCGAGTAATGAAATAAGAATGAGAAGCGTATCGAATGATCCATAGAATATATGTTGTAAAAAATAAGTGGTGGGGGTAATCTCAAGGTCAATCAAATAGAGTTTTAAAAAAGGGCTGCAGTCAGTGACTACAGCTATACATCTGAAGCTTCAACAGGATCAGTAGACCAATCAGATCTGTACTTGCACGCATTTATGATGCATGTACAAAAGTCGTCTTTATAACATGCATTACACTCTCGGCAATTAACAATTTTTTCTGGATGAAATTTGATACATCTCTGGGGACAGCAAGTGTGGAAGTATCTTGATTTATAAATCTTGAAGGTTCGCAATTCTGGTGGTGGTAGTTGTTTTGTCTTGCATTTGCAGTAACAAGATCCGAAGAATTCACATTTTCTACAAGCTAATCCGTCTACCATCCATCTTCCTATATCGGTACATTTTTGTTCACAACAATAGCGTGGTTTGTATTTGTCTTTCTTGTTTTCCATGTTGACGCTTCTAAGTTTAGCCAAGAAATGAAGGTGTATAGTGTAGGATAGTGTGTTTTATAGACTAGAAAAAGTGGTGGGGGTAATCTCAAGGTCATCCAAATGGAGTTTTAAAAAAGAACATCTTACAAGTGTAAGATGTATTTATTTAAGATAGTGAGTTTTCATTCTCTTTTTCTTTCTTTATATCTTGTTTGTATTTTTCTTTTTCTTCTTTAGCCATAGCAATGAGATCTTCAGTGGATAGTGGATGTACTTCAGGAAATTTTAGAATTAATTTTGGTTGGAATCCTTCTTTAGTCAATACTTGAAGATCGGACGTCATTTGTTCTACACTTTGATAGTCTTTTCCGTAGATTTTTCCATTGAATTCAATCATCATTCTGTACAACATGGTAGTGGTAGTTGTTTTCGCTGCGTCAGTTGGGAAGCAAATGATGATTCTGTTTAGGTTACGCGTTCCTTTTATAGATGCCACAGCGACCACTCAATATTATTCAACATCAGTAATATTTCTGGAACTTAACATTATTTTGAGTAGATGGTGTTGTAGTTGAAGGTTGTGTGGAAACAAATACTTCTTCATTGCAGAATTTTTGTTTAGGAAACATCCTCATGTTGTTAGCGTAAACATCAATATTTAAACGATAACCACCGGCAAGTAACACTCGCAATTCATTAGTAAAATCGTCAAGTTCTTCAAAAGTTGTGATGGTGGTAGTATCATATGATGCACACTTAACCTTAAGAGACATGTTGTTATTTGTAATAACTGGAGAGCCAACAGAGATGTGTACGGCACGAAAGGTAGTCGTAGACTGATGAGATCCTTAAGAAAATTACGGCCTTTATATACCCTCAAAACTAGGTCAAGGTCACCCAAACGTGTTTTTAAAAAAGCAACATATCGATAGTGCAGAAACACTATCGATATGTTGCCTTTTTTATTTTTTTTCATTTTTATTTTTTATTTATTTATAATCAGTTACATACATGTACAACAGTATATATAAACTACAGATTAGTTGCTAGTAGGCATAACATGAAGTGTAAGTTCAGTAGAGTTGCTTCCGCTAGGACCGTGAGCTGCTAAGTAGAGTGTGCCGGGGTGAATCAGTCGTAAATCTTCATTCTGCAGCAGTTGAACGAAGCGTTTGGGAAGAAATACTTGAAATTTTGGTTCATCACCAGGTGTGTAGGGTGCTTCACTTAATGTACAATTGATAGCGTCTCCAATTGATGTTTCCATTTTCTTAATAGTGTGAATAATATAATGTTTTTCTTCCTTCAATTCTGAACATTTTTTTGTCGGTAGTATAGTAGATTTAGAATGTTTGTTGAATTGATCAACAAGCGATTGTAGAAAATTTTGTGACGCCATTATCTTCTTCTTGCTATTGTTCGTCTTCTTCTTCTTGTGTTTGCGTGTCAGAGGTGTTGACTCCCCGGAGGTTTGAGTAATACTGATGCATTGTCATAGTGCCGCTCTCGTTTTTATACCCTTCGTTTCCCCCACCACTTTGCTGTAGATAGACATTTAAACGATATGCGTTTTTTAAAGCACATTGAGACTGTTGATGTTTAAAGTTTTTAGATGAAATACAGATGTTATCAAAGTAGCAATAAAAATCTTTCTCCATTTGCACATTTATTACTTCATGGTTTGTATATGTTTGTATCCAATTTGCTTTTTCCAATCCTCTTGTAAAAATAGTTTTGAACTTTTTGCAGAAATGATTCATAATGTGTGGCATCATATTGTAGGTTATAAAACCTTCATCCCATCTTAGATTATGAAAATGTTTCATCAACCATTTGTTTGTTACTTTAGCTTTGGTTGTTAATCTGTTGAATGGTAAAGGAGGCATAAATAAAAAGTGATAAACAACAGATGTTATCATATCTAGTACCACTAACTCTTTAATTATAAAATTTCCATCATTACCACGGAATGCTTGAAACTCTATGATACCTTGCTTTACTTCCATTAATTCTATCTTCTTAGAGAATGAAACTTGTTTATCCATGATGACGTTCAGTAGGCAACTGGTATGTTAATCCAGATTGACAACCTTTTATACCCCCAATATTCTTCTTTTTACTTACAATATTCTTTATTTGTTCAATTTGTTGCCGATTGTTGATTGTTGAAACTTGATTCGTTTTCCTTGGTTTCTTGCTTTTCTTCATCTAAATTAAAGTTGGTTTGATAGTGGTGTAACTGTCTCCACATATCTACTTCATGTGGTATCCTATTGAAGATTGAAGTATCTACTGGACCATATAGGATTGGAACATATGGTTGTTTATCCAATGCATCAATTAAATAGTCTTTGATAATTGCACTTGAGAATATTAGCTGTTTTAAATATCTTGTTATAGGACCAGTAGCATAAGTTAAAGTGTAAAACTCTTCTTTAGTCAAATGTATTTTTATATTATATTTAGTTAAATCTCTAAATCGAACTAGTTGTTGACCACGTTGTTTAACAATATCGATTTCAATATTTGATTCCAACAAACCTAGTTTTGTTTTTCTTCCAAATGTATTGTTACTCAGATAACATTCCAAAAGATGTATATGTTTCATAAAAGATTCCCAAGAAGTTTCAGTGAAGGTTACCATTTTAGATCCATGATTTAAAATAACAGTAGGAGAGTAATCCAATGATTTCATCACTCCAGCAGATACAGTCTTTGTCATACAAGAAGAAATAGGATAAAATATTCGAAGAAATACTTCCGTTAAGATGTTGGTGGAAATGTTATCTTCAATTTTTCTTTTCTTTGTTTCTTTTTCAACTTCCTCTTCTTCTGTCTTCTTATGTTTAAACTTGAGGAACTCATCCATTTCCTGTTCAACTTGTCTTTCTATATCCAAACTATTGTCAGCCATAAAAGGTGTAGTTTCTTCATTAGCACCTGATGTAGTAGAACTCATCTTGCGGACGATGTTACCCATACGACAATCAAAGATGAAATGAATTTCCAGCTCTTTTTTCTCACTTTTATACTCGCAGATGACCTAGATATTGTTGATTTTTTGTAAAAACCTTACAAATCGTGCAGATGTTGTATTAATCCTTCTTAAAGTACATTCTTCACGATTCCTGTTAGCGGTGTGTAAGTAACTATTTTGTCATGTAGAATTAAACAGTATGCTGAAGTTCCATCTGGTATTTTATCTTCAAATTCCATTTCAACTTTTATATCTACACTTGAAGATTTTACAGATTCATTTTGTTTTGAACAATCGATTACAACAATTGGAGCTTTTGAATAAAATTGTTCTGGTGATAAAAGTGGTGTATTCGTCTTACCATAATATGACGATTGAAATCTTGCATACATGTCATATAGAATGGAATAACGTTTCTTGTCAAATGAAACATTTAAACTGTCATATGGAAAGAACTGAGAGTTTAAAAAAACTTTGCAATTCTTTATTTTGCAATGGTCAAATTGACCAGCGTGCGCAGTTATAACATCTTTTCGTTTAGTCTGAAAACCGACTATTATGTACCTTGCCCGTTCTAAATAAGTAGAGGTTTTAACAGTCCATGTTTGTCTTTCTGTTTGAGGCAATATGGGGTATTCATGAAATTCCCAACTCCTAAATGGTATTACAATATCACGGTCAGATTTTAACTTTTTCAATAATAATACTCGATGTTCATCTGCCAATCTGACATGAGGTACTCTCCATACAACTTTATCCAATTGAAGTTGCCATTCCAAATCGGCATCTTTAGTTCCACTTGGCGCTTGTATTACATCCTTATTTGTTGAAGATCTGAGCAGTACCAGTTCTTGCTTTACGTTTATTATTATTCTCTTGTAATCTTCTGCAAATCCCAAAAGCAATCGTAAAGGTACATTAAAATCAAAGTAACCTTTTGAATTAGGAGTAATAGTGTCTTTATCAGGAGTCACCCATCCAGCTGAGATTAAAGAATTCTTTTCATGGGGTGTTATTGAAGTCAATCCTTTTAAAGTTGTTGATATACCAACTTTTTTTGTTGAATCAACTGTTACTCCAGATATCTCATATCTAATTTCATCAAACAGATATGCCATAGGGTTATTTATAAAAGGAACAGTTGAACCAGATTTTCCATCCAATGTTGTTACTCTTCCTTCGATATATAAATAACTTTCACATGGTAATGTGTAGATATCTTGTTGTTGAATGGGAATCCTTATTTCATCATTATTATTTAATTTTGATGAAGTGTAAGGGTTGTGAGTGTGATATTCCTTCTCCCATAGGGTTTCGTCGAATGTCGGTCCTTGCGCTATATCCAGTATATCCATGGTTGGCAAGTTTTAGTCCGATCTTTTGTAGGAAGTGTATGTTGTCCGGTGTTAACTCGTCGAATGTTGAGGAGCTACTGAGCTCCCGACTCTTCCGTTGTGGTTTAAATGATAATCCCATGTTGACTTTATGTTGCTGCTCTGATATGTAACCGTATAGTTATTGTTTCTCCTCTAAAGTCAACACTAATGCCGTCTTGATCCAATATGTTCAGTACGATGTCTGAAATGAAACTGGTGTTTAACGGTAGGTATATCAGGTTTTGTGGCTTCTCAACTATTTTAAAACCAGGAGCTACTGTTGGGTAAAATGTGTGTAATATATGTTGAGTTACTCCATCTCTATATGATCCGTGTATAATATTACATGTTACATCAATACTGTTCACCTTTAATATTGTTACTGTTGTATCGCCAGTATAATCATTTCCAGGAGCTAAAATTCCTTTCTTTTTTGAAAATCCGAGCAAATTGCCGATTGAGTGGTCTAAGCTAAAATCTATATAATACTTTGAAGTTATTTCCGCTTTTAATGTATTATTATTACCTTTTATAGAAATATTTTCTTCTCCAAGTTTCTTTTGTAATACTTGGTTTATATCGTCTATTTCATATGCTCCTGTAGATAATGGAATTATTTTTAATTGTGAATAATTTCCTTTTTCATCTTTACTCTCATAATAATGTAGTAAATTATTTTTTCCTTCTGTAACATTGGGAATTGAATTGTATGTAGTCAAATCCAATAATGCTGCTTCCCATAGTTTATCCGTAGATAAACGTAAAGCTGGGAAAAGTGTACTTTTCAATGTTGACGAATTTCCACTCAGCGATACTGTATACGATGACATCTTAAAGCTGACTGACGCTCTTCGCTAGGAACTCTAAACATAAATGTCCGCATATTTCTGTATTGCTAGGTTGCTCTCTTTTGTAGTTGTAGAATATATTCTTGGAGTCCCGAAAATAATGTTGAAGTTCTTTTGGTGGCGGTAAATTTCCAAAACTATCAAAGTAGTAAACATTTTCTCCAAGTTTTTTATAACATACCCAATGAGTACCTGGTCCATAATTAGAGTCTAAATTTACTATTCCAGTTTCATTTTTCCACACTCTATTTGGTAATGTATCTTTCATAAAAACTCCTCTGAAGAATGGTATTCTTAAACATTTCACATATTTTGACAATTGATAGTTTGTTAATGCTTCATTTGGAATTATCAATTTATTTTTCTCATTTAATACACACGGTACGGTCTTAAGTAAAGACCCGATCCGTTTTTTACCATTGACCATATGGATGTTTTCTTGACTTTCCTTTTAGGGTTAGTGCGACGTCTTCTTTTGATGTTCCCGCCTCTTTTTGCAGCTTCTTTTTTACTAGGTTTTTTCCCGCGTCGTCTTCCACCACCAAACTTAGCTTTCGTCTTCATGGCTGTTGTCACTGCCCAAGCTGCTGCTTTTTCCGCAATACTGGCGTCACTTGATTTAACCCTTTGCCAAGCTTTTTCCGCTAGCGCTCTATCCGCTATTGATCTATTTGTTGAATCTGCAAACTTGGAATACGCTATATCGTGTTCTTTGCAAGCTTGATCTAATTTATTAATTCCAGGATCTCCTCTTGCTAAACGTTTTGCCAACTTAGTTCCGGGTCCACAATATTGATAGCCTCCGGGCAGATGAAATTCGTATGGTAAAGCGTCTATTGCTCGATTTAGAACAGCACCAACAGGAATCCGTCTGAGCAGGGAAAACGCAGCTGATGTTATACCACGTCCTTTCTTAACGCTGTCTTGACGACGACTGAGCGGTGCGGTCTTCATTATGTCGTCTTATATAACCAGCGTGTTTACTCCACGAGCTGCTTTACATAAATGGATAACTCGTGCACAATGTTTTATATTTAAATATTTAATTATTCAAATTAATTATATACTGATTTATGATTCTATTTTTAATCCAAGCTTCTCGTTCATCGGGTTGAATCATCACATGACTCGTTGTACTAGCTATATGATTGTGGGTATCGATAAGTAAATTGCCCACTATTCTTATTAAACAATCTAAAGTTACAGCATCTTTCGGATGTTGAGGATCATGTAACTGCATAATACGTTTATCATTACACGTGTAAGCGGTTGAATCACTTTTCGATGTTGTTATGACTTGTCCAATAGTAGCAGCATCATTTAAATCTTCTCCTGGTAAAATATTAATTATTTTCTTCATCTTTGCATCATATTTGGTCCCAAAGTGTTTATCCCAAGTTATTGTTTGTCTCAATGTAACACAATCATCATCTTCATAACCAGGATAAATATTTTTTATTCTTCTATTACGACCATCATATGTACCTAATCTACCACCACTTGCAATTAATGTTTGTATCATTAAAGGTACATCCGAATCTTTTATACCGAATCTTCCATTTGTTATTGTTTTATGTCCCGCATCCCATTCATCATTTTTTCCTTGCATTAAATCAAACTTTTTATTTCCATGTATAAATGTATCTCCTCGCTTTAGCACGGCATCTTCATGTTTTACAAAATTTGATGTCCCCCTTTTTAATTCTTTAGATAGTTGTTCCATAGTAACAGCATCTTTTGGTTGAGAACCGAACTTTACATTTGACAACACTTTCCCATGACAATCGATTTCATCATTATCTTGTAAAATACAGTTGTCCTTGATGTATTTCAGGTTTACAGCATCACCGTCTTCCTTTGGGTATCCAATGTCATTTATAATAAATTTATAAAAAGAAAATCCGCGTTGAGTCTTTTCCGGTATTATAGAATGTAAATATTCTTTATTAACTGAATCTTTATCATTTTTCGGATTTGCCACGTTGGTTATTCTATGATTCCCAGCATCAAATGTCTGTCCATCTTTTAAATTATTACCCCACTGCAATTTTAAAGTATTTAAAAGTTCAGATGATAAATACTCTTTATTAATTGCATCAGAAACGTCAGTTGGTTTACCAACATTAATTATTCTATGTGATTTGACATCGTAAGTATTTTTGTCTAATTTCAATGATGTTGAAGTTGCTTCTTTTACTGTCTTTAAATTCGCTCCATCAGTATCTTCTTCTGGGTCTTTAACAAATTTTAAACGTTTGTTACTCATATCATAGTCACCTTCAGGTGTTTGCGGCAATCCACTTCTTTTTCTGTTTTCTCCTCCTTGTACTCCTAGCCCGGAATACCGTCCGAACTTGTCGACGCTCATGATTGAACTGATCCATTGTATGGTCACAGCTCTCTTATATATCTGTGATAATTTATACAACTATTCCGCGATTTCGAAGTTCGTCAACTAAAGCCACCAATTCATTATTTAAACCTGTATGACCAGCTTCTATAGCTTCATGTAATAGTCTCATTCTATCAACCAATTTGTTTATATCATTATAGTAAATCACATTTGTATTATATAGGTTTTTCATTAAACCTTTACCAGACGTTGAAGATTCTCCTTTTTTCTTTTTACCATATTCATCCATAAGTGATAAGTCCATAAGTGATAAAGACTTCCTCTTTAGCGGTTTCTTCAAAGCGGGCGCAGTCCGTAATGTTGGTAGTTTTCTTAGGGGAAACAATCTTTTTATTACAACAGTATATTTAGTTGCGCGTGTTCTATTTATCATTGAATCTTTGGAGTAATTCTTCTTATGAGCATTAGTATTTTGCAAAATTTCTTTAAAAGTATTTAAATCTTGTAGTGTATATTTTATAGGTATATTTTTAAAAATCAGTTCAAATAATCCTTTTGTTCCTTTATATTTATGCTCACCAATAACAATGTCATCATCTTCAGTCAAATGTACTTTTGAATCTCCTATTTTTAATTCATTTCCATCAATTCTCGCTCTATATACATGTGACTTGTGTAGTTTTGGGTTAGCTTTTATTTCATGTAACATCTTCATGATATACTTTCTTCCAAGAGGTCCTTGTTGCAATATATCACTACTTAATTTTGTTAGATTTGGAATTGATTGTTCTGCTTCAGGTATATGTTGTTCTTGTTCTTCTTCTTTTTGAACATTTATTTCTGGTTCTTCTTGTCTTGTTTCTTCTCCTTTTAGAGAAACTTCACTATCACTTGTGTAAGAATCATCATCTTCTTCCTTTTTTAAAGTTTTTACTTCAAATTTAGAAACAGGTAGTAAAACATCTCCTTCAAAATGAGGTTTACCAATTGTTTCTGTTATCTGTTTTAAAGGTTCTGTAATAGGTTTAAATGTAGTCTCCAGAAATTCTTCTCTTTCATTCAAACCCATTCTTAATGCTCGATTTTTAAGTCTAATCGAGTCACTTAGTGATTTTATTTCTTTTAATAGTTTTTCTTGGTTCACCATGTTTACACTGCGAAGACCAATCTATTACTAAACGTATCATCAATTGTTCAATGGATTAATACAAATTTATCTAACCCTATACGATATCTTCCATTTTTTATAGCTTCTTCTTTCATAATAACAAGAAATCCATATTTTTCAGCCCATGCTTTACCACACATTTCTTTAAATTTATCAAATGACATGTCTGCATTCACATGATCATTATATATGTGCTTTAAATTTGTTTCATCTTGCTTGAAGATAATAAGTAGATTTGCATTATCTCTTATTAGTTGTTTTGGAATTTTACTGTAAGTTTGACCAATATAAATGCTATCAATATTGTAATGTCTTCCCATGGCAAAATAACTTCTAATAGTGTCATGATTTTCACAAGATACATCATCAAATATAAATATAGAAAATGGTTTAGCCTCGTTTGGCTCCATTATAGTTTCACTAGCATTAAACTTGTAGAAATTAACTTCAGGCACACTTGCGAGTACCTTATCCAATAATTGGTATTTGGGTTGTTGCAAAGATTTGGAAAAGATATAAATGTTGTTAAAACGTAATCCCTTAGGATTTGTTATTAAATTAAAAACCACATTTGTCTTTCCACAATTTGATGGTCCAGTTATTAAACATCTTATTGTGTTTGGCAGTAATTCACCATGTTTTCCATGATTTAACTTGTCGTTGTCAACTGTTAATTCATCAATATTATTAATAAAAAATCGATCCTTTTGTTGCACAATCTCCATCTTGTATAAAGGTTAAACATGTAATGACTTCATAAATTGCTACACTAAGTCTTTTGTAGGGATCCAAGAGTCTTCACTTTTATCAAATCCCAACCAACGTACTTTCACCTTATCCTTTTTTCTTTGTAAAATTTTTTCAACAAGATATACATCGCCAACTGATGATTTTAGCAATTCATGTCCGTAGAATCCACCTTCAAGTAATTCACCCTTGTTGTCCTTTAAAATGTAGGTTTCAGGTATTGTTGGTTGCACTTTATAGATTGTAAATACTTCATTAGTCCAGTTTGGCAGATACCTTTTGCTAAATACTCCTTTGTACTTACTTATACGAACTTTATCATTAACTTTAAATGTTTTGGGCTGCATTTTTTCACGTTTAGGAATAGTATTATTTTTAATACGTTTTAATACCATTTTAGCATTGGTACTATTTACTTCGTTAGGCTTCATACCAATGGTTCGATGATACTTATTGTTATATTCTTTTATAAGTTGTGGTAATATATCATACCAAATATATGATCCTCGTTTGGAAAATATTTTATACATTGCTCCTTTTAACGTTCTGTTAAATCTTTCTATTATTGAAGCTTTAACTTCAGAATTTGTAGAATAATGATTTATTTTATACTTCTTCATTAAAGCTGCAAAGTCTTTGTTAAAATATTCTTTTCCATCATCAGTTTGTAGATGTTTGATGTTGAAATTATTTCTTTGTATAGCTATTTCCATAGCTTTTGTAACACTTTTACCAGTCTTGTCCTTTAGCGGTAAAGCATCAGCCACTTTAGTAAAACAGTCTATAATCGCTAAAATGTATTTAAATCCTTTATTTAATTTACTATGTGGTATCATTTCAATAAGATCGGCTTGGAAAAGATCATTCATTCCTTTTATAATTGTATTTCTTCTAGGAAATTTTCTTCTTGCCGGCTTATGAAGTTCATTTACAATCTTGTTCCTTAAATCTTCCATCTTCAGTTGTGTCTTCCACACCGCTTGTAAAAGTACTGATCTCTAAAATGGTTTATCCTCTTTTATATGGTAAGATTATAGGTCAAGGTCATATTACATTGGTGTAAAAAAGAGGGAACATGACATTGAGCTTGTCATGTCCCCTCTTCTTTACGGAAAGGAAAAAGGAAGAAGGTAAAGGACGAAGAATAGGTTTACTGGTCGATAGGGTATAAGGAGTAATGTCCAAATGGTAGAGTTTTTATATTATCTTCCAGGATGTACCTCTTATCATCCTTACAACTCAAAGCCCATTTGGTTTGCTTTATACTGAAGAGACGATGGTTGAAGCTTCTTATGGTGTTAAATGTTGCTGTTGTCTCAACATTTTCAAATAAGCATCTCTTGTATTCTTCAAACTGTACATTCTTCTTCAGGTATGAGGTTTTTATACCTTTGGCCTTCTTCACGATTTCATGTTCTCTTTTTTCATTTTTGTACAATTTAAATGAATACAATTTAGACATTAAAGCAACAACCTCTTCCATTGGCACGCTATTTGTTTCGTCTTTGAACTTTCCCAATACCTTTTTATTTCTACCATTGTCGTAGTTGGGATGGTCTTGTGGATAATCAGAAAAGTCAAAGTCGTTATTGTAGATAAAACAGCGTAGGTCTTCATACATATCTTTAGTTCTTATCCAATAAATAAAAGCGTCCGTATCCATGTATACAATGCCGATGTTTTCTCTTCCATAAAATTTAACCATCTTGTTGTAATGGAAGTCATACATGTGAGTCTTTGAAATATCTAGAATAGACATCCCCACATATAAAGGACGATCCATTGTAATTGAAATTTTGTTCATGGAAACAGCTACAAGATTTTCGTTGATTATTATGGATGATCCGAAGTTAGGTTTTTGTACCAGCTTTTGTAGTTTTACCGGATCACTAACTAATTTCACATTCTTATGCTTTCTTTTGTTTTCCAGTGTCTTGCCAAATATCGCATTATTCATCAATTTAAAAAAGTCCTTTTGAAAATTAGATGTAGCTGCAGTTCTTCTTTTTGTGTTATTGTCAATGTATGACTTTAACCAACAGGATTGAGAAAATTGTAAAGCTCTATTAATTTTTGTTATTCTCAATCCTAATTCTAGGGCTTGTTGTATTACCCAATAATGAGCAACATATCTTGATTTGTTGGTTAAAGTCATCATTAATTTAGGCCATCTACCGGTTGGTGATATTTCTGTCTTGGCCAGTAGAGGTAAATCATAATGGTGGTCATGCAAATGTTCAGGGTACTCAATATCTACATCCAAAATATAACCAGTATCTCCATGTTTTGCTATATCCATAATGTTTCCAATAGAATCAGGGTCTATCCATTTGAAGTCGCCAAATGGAAGAGGATTCGACATGGCCCATCCATAAAGGTTATTTGCATCAAAATAACCTAAATATGTAGTTGGTTTTGTTGCATCAAAATTGGGCAAATATTTGTTATTTGCCTTTACATGTCGTGTTACGCTTTGAGTTAGTCCCCCTCGAACACCTGATTCCAACATCAGCACCATGTCTATATCTGTAAGAAGTTGGAGTTTACATTTTGTTTCCTTTAACATTGCTTGCCAAGCTAGTCCAGGTGATGTACAAGAATGCAGAGGGTCTAATCCATATGCCTTAAAACATGTATTTCTAAACTCTTCCATTATATCACAAAGTAAAGTTACATCTAGTTTTACATAAAAGTCCGAATATTCTCCAAGTGTTTTAAATCCTAATTCATTCCATACTCTACACGCATGTTCATAATCTTCATGGGATATATCTGTGTCATATAGTTTACTTTTGAATTCTTCTTTTGGTGGAAGGGATGTTTCATTAAATCTTTCTAAGCTATCTATATAATCATACGGGAAAACACCTTTGCGAAGAACTAAATTAACCTTGTCATTACTTACAATCTTCTTAGTTTCTATTAAATCTTCTGTTCTCAGGTTTTCAGAAAGCTTCATTAAACTAGATGGCATAAAACGGTAAGAGTCTAAAAACCGAAGCTTTATATTTCCAACTTTTTTAGTAAAACTTATAAACTTCTCCGTGGTTTCAGCTATGACATCAATTTCTCCATTATCTCTTCCTAATTCCGGAATGATAAAATGCGCATCATAACCACTAAGGTTATGTAATATTACAGGTATACTTGTAGGGATCTTGTAGTTGATATTACAGCTGTTACATGCAGCACCTCTATAATAACCTGTCAGATGGTCATGATCATGAACCTTGTGATTTTCCACAGTAAATTCATTTGTACATAAATAACAATGAGTTGCATTTTCATGTTGAATCTCTTCTTCTTCATCCAAAGGTATCATTGGTATAATATCACTATACAATCTTTCAACACTTTCCGCTATTGTATACAACTGATCAAGGAATATTTTAGAAGCATTAACACCACGATAGACAATAGGTTTTGAAGTTAAATTAAATCTATTTAGATGTTCTTCAGAAAGAGTAGATTTAACCATTAAACAAAAACTGTTTGGATCATGTATCTGATATTTAACAGTTTTCTTTGCTACATCGCCATCATTATCTTCAATAGGAACTAGTGTAGATTCAAAATCAGCATAGACAACAATGGGAATCCGGTATTGATGGGAGATTTTTTCAAATTTTAACTCTGCCTTACTTGCACACGGTAAGATAATTTTTGCTTCATAGTTGTTGTTACATAGTTTTTTATGCTCTTGTAACCATTCGTTTCCTTCTCTTCTTTCTTCACAAAAATTAAAGCATCTTTTACAAATTATCTTCTTATTTCTATTTTTAGATAATTGATTACTAACAAGAGTTTCAAATTTTTTAATCCATACATAGTGGGAAACATCACCTTTTGTAAGTAGTAATAAGTCTGTATGATCTGGGAGTTCATTCTTCACCACACGCAATGGGTACACTTTATTCAAACTGTCCAAACCAAAAACATTAACAGATGTTCCAGGGTTTTGTTTTTCGAACTTTGGGATGTCCTTCAAAGCCACTGGGTAAGTCAACCCTTGGAAATTATATCTATATCTTTGTAATTCATATTCTTCACTGGGTCTTACTGCATTGTCAGGTGGTACAAATTTTGCCGTCATTGCATATCTAAAACATTCCATATCTTCATTTTGAACATTTATACATGATTTGGTGTGTGAAATTTTCTTTGGGAGTGAAATATAACTGCTACCCCTTAATCCGTAGCCATGTTTATGAACTCTAATATCCATACCCTTAATACTAACCAAACTCCAACCAGATCCTCTTCCTTCATGATCTTGAATTTTTGTTAATATTTCTTCCAAACAATCTTCAACTATTGAATTAATATCTGAACTTGCCATGATGGTCTGGTTTTTTGTTTTGAATCCTCTTGGTGACATTTCGCCTTCTACATTAGTAAACATAGCATTTAGTATTATGCTAAATTTAATGAAGTTTAGTCTTCTTAATTCTTCTGTGAGTGTTCTTCTTGCAATTGTACTTGCTTCTTTAAAAAACTGCTCCAATTCCAATTTTTCATTTTGAATTTTGTGGTGCATTACTACTCTACCTTCTAAAGCAAATACTTTTAAACTTGGTATTTCATTAGATGGTCCTGCTAATGGTTCTTCTTTATGTTCTTCTTCTTCTTTTTCTTCTTGCTGTTCTTCTTGTGGTTCTTCTTCTTCAAATAGTTTTAAATCTTCATATTCGGTTTCTGTTACATTTTCATTATTATTATGGAATAATTCTGTATGTATTACTAGTAGAATATTATCATGAAAAGTTTCTGAGCAAATATCACATTGATGCATCGTGTTGATGTTTACTCTTTCAAATTTAGCAGGGAAATAAAATGCTTCTCTCTCCTGCTCCCTTTATATAATGCTTCCCCCACTACATTTGTAAGGTTTTTTTATATAAAATGTTAGAATTAGTAGTTTAAGACCAAAGCTGAAAAGTAATGATAATACCCCATATTTTCTTCCAATTGCAAATACTTCGCATACACCTCCGCCCATAGCCATAACAGATCGCTGTTTCTCCAATATACACCAAAGGTATGTCTACCATTAACCAAAATTGGAGATCCTATGTTTACTAATCTTCCATTTTCTATCCATGTCATAACTTCAATTAAAAACCTTCCTATAACATCCATTGGAGAATTTGGATCCACTAATATTCTTGTTACAACATTTTCACTTAACAAAGGCATTTTAATTTCTTCATCGTTTTCTTCGTCCAGCTCCAATACTTTTTCAACTTTTGTACATTTGTTGTAAAATATTGACGCATCTCGGGGAGATATGTTCACTCTAGCTATTATAGGTGAAGAATGTTCTCAACACAAACCACACCACTCTTATATCGTCATGTCATTGAGTGGAGGGTGTTTTTTTTATGGTACAATTTTAGTAAAAGAAAATAATACAATTCTGTCTTTACCACAATATTGCTCTTAATTAGAGCTTTTCATTGATGTATGACTTGCCCTATTCCGGCAAACCATTCTTGAGTTATTAGTCATTTTCTAATCCAGATTATTGCTGGGGAGGGGGGGGAGGGGGAGGGGGGGAGGGGGAGGGGGAGGGGGAGGGGGAGGGGGGGGGGGAGGGGAGAGGGGGGGAGGGGGGGAGGGGGGGGGTTAATTAACCTAATTGAGGTCAAGGTCACCAAAAAATTATAATTTACCAAAGTGATGGGGACGGCCGGAGCCATCCCCACCACTCTGTTTGCCTAACACTTCCCCAAATCCCAACCCGCTATAGTTACGTCTTGCAAGGGATCCCAATTTTTGGCCCGCACGCACGTGGCGATCCAGTTTGGTGGGCTTTGATACGGGCGGCCGGCCTCGGGCCTGGGCACTGGACCTGATTATTCCAATTTTACAATAGGGAGTCTGGAACAGTTAATGCAAGACGCAACTCTAACCTCCCACCCTTAATCTAAACCCACCCAAATATAATTATTTCCTAACAAAAAATTAAAAATTTAAAAAAAATAAAAATATGCGCTGCCTATGGCACAACACGCATGTCCCACCCATATTTAATGAAGTTCAACAGAACTTCTATAATTTAAATTTAAATTTAATCTACCCTCCTAACAGCTAGCTGTGAAAGGTTATTAGTACACACACACATACAATAATTATACCAAAACTCAACATCAAAAACACATTTTCCAAACATCAACAATACCATAACACCTTAATGCTAACATCGCAATGCGCAAATTAAAGCTTAAAATTAGCACAACTTAAAACTAAAAATAACATTTTGCACACACACTCACACACAACAAGTATTAATATTAAAACCCTAACAGCAAGAGTAACTCAAATATATATCGGCCGCTTATACATTTGAGTTACCCTCTGAGTTCGGAACAACCATCGCGTCCGACGAATTGTTCCGAACTAACTCAGCGATAGTCGCCAGAAAGGTTCTCGGCTCACAAAGTGGTAGGGGGACAGTAGGGGTTTGAGGGGGGTACAACGTCTAACGTCCAACGTCAGTGGAAATTTCCAATGATCTATTCGTCACATGTAGGTCGCCGCTAATGCAGGTGGAGCGTTGTACCTTGCAATTAACGTTAGGCAACACCTGGTTTAATCCGCCGTTAAACTTAACTGAGGCTTTCCCCATCGCGTAACACCATAATTGTTGCCTGTTATCATCTGAGTAATGGCAGAAAATTATCTGTCCTTTTTTGCCGCTTAACTATAGTTATTAAACTATTGGCAACATCAAAGCTAAATTGGTGTTACATAAATGTAACCACTATCAACCTAATTTATATTGATGAGTGAAAGTGACGGGGGGGGGAGGGGGGGGGTCATTACTTTTTTCCTCGGGGGGGGAGAGGGGGGGGGTCATTACTTTTTTCCTCGGGGGGGGGGGGGTCAAGTTCAACATAATTAATATCTGTGCTTATATAAGCCACAACGCGGTCGCGCGTCTGCCATTCACTCCTCAGGTACCGCAGCTGAAACAACTAATCTGTAAGTCTCTACCACCTAGTAATGTTACATATGTTTTGTTTTAACTTACACCTGTTAAGCTTGCTATTTTTTTTTTATGTAATTTATTTTTTCAACTATTTCTTAACATATAAAAATACACTTTTATTTTATATATATAATATATCAAATAATCTTGTGTTACTATTTTTATTTTAGTTTATACTTATTATACAAGCTAACCCCTACGGAATAATTAACTAACTTCTGCTGCTAGACTAAACTACTTAGACTATAAACAGTTAACACCCATATATTAATATATAATTATTATACTGCGATTTTTACCTGTACAAATGCTAGATGTAATTGCGATTAATCGTCTACGACACAGTTCTTAAACCCTTATAAAATAATTAACTAACTTCTACCACTAGCGGTAATTTTTAAAAATTTTACAAAAATTTATTAACTATTTTTTCCCCCTACTAGAACCTTTCGCTACGCTGCCGCCCCGACAAAGAACTGAAATCTCCAAAGTTCTTCCCTTTTATCTCATTCTCTTAGGGGAGGGGGTTAGGGGGGTTTACACAACCCTATATAAGCGGCATCGGCACCTCACGCGTGCGCCATTTTAATGGCGATAGGGCGACAGTAAACATCTATCCATAAGTCTCTAAGACTATCAAACATTTTTTTAACTTACTCTTGTTACTCTAACATATGTTTGCGCTTATTATGCTAATTGGTCTCTATATATTCAGACACACTCGTGGGCACCAATCATATACTCGCTGAATTTTGGAGAGTACACATCTCCCCTTTCAATATTATTATGGATTCGCACACTTTACATTTAAAACTTTTGCGTACTAAACACATTTTACAGAAACAATCTAACTCTACAATTTCAAAACCGCGTACTACATTGAGTAAGCTTAAAAAATACTTCAGTTTTCACCCGTTGTACTTTGTAAAATCTAACCTTTGTAATACTTGTTCTACTGATCCTATTTTACACTCTGTCTTAACTGAAATGCTGAAATATCAAAATTTCAATCTTGTTACACCTATTGACGATCCTATCCAATTATTCTTATTCACTATATTACCAGGTTTATATGATCATTCTTCCTCAGACACATGTCTTGTTCTGCTCTATCAACTCACACTGTAACCAACTAGGACCTCTCCTTTTTTGCAATTATGAACACACAGCTGGATTCACCCATACTTACAACAAGCACTGACTCCTATCCCATACAGAGTGATAAAATAACTATTACTGCTACAAATAATGAGAAAGCAATTCTCCAATCATTAATGAGTTTTTATTAAATAAATATATTTTTAAAAACCCCCTCTGAGTGACCTTGACCCACTTCCCAAACCCACCCATCACTGTCAAAAAAACCCCAGCCGCTACTACCCCTACAACACTTACAACCGCCTGACCTTGACCTGAGCCAACTGTAGCCATTCCCCACTACTTATAGCCTATCTCATTTCTTTTTTGCTGTAATTTCTCCAGTCAAAGTAAAACTCATACAGTTCACACTTAAAATGTTTTTCTGTCACAATTTTCATGAAAATTTGTAAAATTGATTAAAACTGAAAAGTTAGCATTTTGTGGTTAGTAGTGGCAAATTGTCCAAACTGGAACAGTGGATATTTTGTGGCAATTCTACCTTTTGCACTGTTGACACTAATTGCCTACTGAATGTGTCTTAAATGGAAAAATATTGGCAAATTTTGGGGTTTACCAGGGTCCAGCTGGGGACTTGGTCCCACCGACAATGCCATGCAGATGATGGTTCCGGCCTGGTCCGTCCGCCTGCCCACCTAGGGGACATACATGGCCTTGGTCCCACTTGCCGGAGCTGCAGGCCGACGCTCCTCTTCCCAGTGCCATGACGCCATAAACGCCCTACTGTGATATGCCACTCCACCAATGAACTGTGATATTTTGTTATTTATGTGTGACAGTATTTATTTATTTATTTGTAGTCTCTATGTTAGGTTAAATTAATATCCCATTAGGAGCCCGCCCTGCGCCACAGGTCTCCGGGTGGAATTATTTTTGTCAACCTCAAAATTCGGCACGCCAATTCTTTTGTGTATTTTGTGTTTGTAACTTGTTATGTTTATTTATCGAAATTTATTTGTTGTTATTTATTTATTTATTTAATTTATCAATGCCAATTTTAAGGTTAAAGTTTCAGAAAGGGGGAATTTTTTTAAATACTGTTGTTCTTGAATTTTGAATATCGATATTCGGGTTGGCCAACCTTGGTGACATTGACTTCTGGTAAAATTCTTTTGTTATCAAATTTATCACTGTGGACCTTGGATGTTCCCGATTTCCCACTGTTTTTGCTGTTGTTAATTTTGTTGTTGATTTATGGAGATTAAATTAAATTGCTGGTTCCACAAGTTTGTTTTTTTGTTCTGAACTCCTGAGAGCGTTGGTGAGCCCCTCCCGTGGAGCGCCTTGGGCAAGCACGTTTCCAAAGGTCGGGTGCGCTTCCGCGGGGGTGCGGTTCAGTTTCATGAGTCACATTAAAATACGCAGGTTCTGAATCGTTTGTAAGAACAGCGATTGGATCAAGCTTAATTTGGAAGACCATAATAATATTGGTTTTGAACGAATTGTTGAACAGCACTGTACTACATATGGTTGTGTTTACTGTTGACTTTTCCTCAATAGCTGCAGCACGGCCTAGTAGGCCTTGGCTGCAGCAACATCAATTTGCACAGTCAACATTTTAACATATGCGCCCACCAATTAATTTCACTAGTCATGTCATGCCGTGTAATTAATTAGTCTTATTCACCGTACCGAACCATGGCTTTTGCAGATATCATGTTTGATTTGCCAGGAATCAGTGATATATTGATAACAGACAATTATTCTTGGTCGGATTTTTGTAAATGATTCTATTATATAACATAGTTTAACGCGGCTATAATCCATGTATGATTTTGTTGGCCAGGCTTATTTTACAATGACATAATACTAGCTTTTACCCACGGCTTCGCTCGCATTGTAAATCTATTAAAATTCCAAACATCTGATTATTTTCTTATATAATAAAAGAGTGCATTTAAGGGTCTAGAGAGAGAACTACTGAACGGATCAAGGTCGTTTTGGTGTCAATGGATTTCTTATGACCTCTAGATGATAGGAAAAATATGGTATTCCTCGGAAAATGCCTTATAAAGCTGAAAAATGGAAATTAGACCTTATTTAGACCAATCTAAGACGTGATTTTTTAGATTTGTTTACTGCTCCAGGTGATCCATATCTTACATTGAAATCACTGCTGCTTTACAAAGTGTTTTTTTAAAACAAAACAGACAACTTCTCAATTCTATGATAATTGACATAAACAAATGAAATCAAGGACAAGTAATGTTGCAGTGGTTTTCAAAGCAGTAAAATAAATATTTAACAGCTGATTATTTAATAAAATTTTAATAGCTATACTATAAAAAGAGTTTATTCAATATAGATGATTGAATTTATGTATTCAAACTTACGAGTTATTTATTAATATTTGTTTACACATATGTTTTAATAACTATCAAGTAATGAGCTTTATGTTTTTAAATATATAAACATGATCTTTTGATTGTAAAATTCTCCCCACCGTATTTTAATCCATTAATTTTTGTTGACGTCCTTATATTCTTATTTTTCATTCTTTCAAGGTCGTGTAGGCTTATGCTTCTAATTATTTAACAGTTGGTTTATTGTTCCCACTGATATAAACAATAGAGTACAAAAATGTGAAAATGTGGAACTATGAATTGGAAGAAATAAGTCTTGAAATATACAAGAGAAATTCCAAGAATAAGAAAAGGACATGGAAATAAAGTGGAAACAAATGACAGAGAATGAACATTTTGAATAGTGTTTTAGTGAAATTAAAAAACCTACTACACGATTGACTTAGAGGACAATGCAGTTACACTTACACCCAGGAATGTACTATACCATTATGTGTAAAATTCAAGGCAAAACTTGAAAGCAAGGTTCAATTAGATGCATAAACACTGTGGAAGATTCCACAGTATGGATAAGACCATAAGATTCCATCATATGGTGGTGATACCAAAACCTAATGGAGACGTTAGACTCTGCGTGGATCTAACAAAATTAAACAATAACGTAAGTAGGCAAAAATGACAGAGGTTGAAGACACACTTAATCAGATTGGTAAATCTCGAGTGTTTAACAAATAAGATACTGGCAAATTCTGGCAAATTAAAATGGACTCTGAGTCAGCGAAATTAAGTTAATTGGCCATACAACTGGAGTGGAATAAATGGAAATCTATATATATAATTCCGTAAGCGAATCGGTCCCCACGAAATATCTCGAGTTAGAAGAAAGATAGGGTAACGTATTATGGCTCATTTTAAAGCTTTAGGGCCAAGGACGCAAGGAAAAATACCAGAATCATCAAAAGTTACTTGGGCTTCGCCCCATTGGACCTTGAAGTTCCAATGTTAATCAAATGGGAAGAAGATTTTTAGATCTGCACGTGAGATTAAGCAGATGTTCCAGTGAATATTTTTTATCATAAACTCAGCTGGTTATTGAAAAGATATTTTGAGTTAAGATGACAGTTTACTTATATCTTTGTTTAATTGGCAATGCACTATAAAAAGGAAAACTTTAACTCCATCTATGTCATTATGATTTTGTGCGATTTATATATTGGCTATATAATGGTTAAAGTTCAATCGTTTTATTTAGGATTTGTTTATTTTTGACTGAATTGTGTTATGTAAAATTGGGTAACCTCCGTATAAAGAACACTTTGTTTTATTCATTCTCTGCTTCTTTCCTTACAGAGGTCGTACGAAAACAATGAATGCCGGTTAATCCATAAATACGAGGAGCTTTTCCTGTAAATGACAGTGTACGAAAATGAACAAAATATAAGGCATTGTTCTATTTCATTGAACGAATAGACAAAATAGACTACAATCATAGCAAAAGGGATGTCGGTAGACACAAGGAACGGGTGGGGGCATGTGGGAGCGGGGAGGCGTGAGTGAAATAGGTGGCACGGGGGCACAGGAGGGCACGGAAAGAAACTGTGGGCATCGGGGTACGAGGGGTGTCGCGATGACACTTTGGGTAGGGGGCATGGGAGCCTCGGTGGAGGCATGGGTGGATATACTGGGCACAGGGTGGAACGGCAGGCATAGGGGCATGGGGGTGTGGGAAGCACGGGTGCATGGGCATGGGAGCACAAGGGGCACTAGAGACGTCAGTGGCTCGGGGGGGGGGGGGCATCGGGAAGCACAGGGGAGGAATCATAGAGAGCAGGGGGCCCCGAGGAAGAACGGCGGACATGTGGGCATATGAAATTGGGGGTACAAGGGATTGGGGGTCATAGGGTTACGGGGGGCATGGGGAGGGTACTCGGGCCATGGGGCAGAGGGGGTACAGGAAGTACGAGGGAGGCTTGAGGGGACATAGGGGGCACGGGGATGAATGTCAGGCATGGTGGCACAGGGGATGGGAGACACGGGAAGTAACGGCGGGCATGGAGGCAAGTGGGTTCTGGGAGGCAAGGGGACGTGGGCATGGGGACACAAGGGGCTCTAGAAACGTCGGTGGCACTGGGGTTAGTTGGGTATTGGGGACATGGGGGAGGAATGGGGGACATAGAGAGCACGGGGGCCCCGAGAAAGAACGTTGGGCATATGGGCACAGGATAATGGGGGGTACAGTAGAAAGGGGACCACGGTAGTACGGGGGCATGGGTGTACTCCGGCCACGGTGGCAAAGGGGGTATAAGAAGCGTGGGTCATGGGAGAGGAATGGGGAACACGGGGGAGGCTTGAGGGGATATAGGGGGCACGGGGAGGGATGGTGAGCATGAGGACACAGGGGTATGGGAGGCACGGGGCACGGCCATAGGGACACAAGTGGCAATAGAGACGTTGGTGGCACGGGGGATTGTTGGACGTGGGTACACGGGTGAGGAAAGAAGGACATCGAGGGCAAGGGGGCTTTGGAAAAGAACGGTGGGCATGTGGTCACTGGAGAATGGGTGGCACACTGACATGGGGGGTACAGGGGTTCGGAAGTATGGGGCGTAATTGGGCCAGGGAGGCACATGAAGTAGAGGAAGCACGGGTCACGAAATGGGAATGAGGGATACGGCGAGTGTGGGGGGCACTGAGGTGTGGGGGAAGTGGGGGTATAGGGGTCTAAGATGCATTAGTGTACATTATTAATGGACTAATAATCATTCGGTTATGTTGTATTGAACTATTGTATTTACTTGAATTACGAACTCATCATGTGTACATGTTTTAAGGTTAAAACGGATTTAACTGCATCCTTCAGTTTAATAATGCAATAAATTTTATTTTCCCACTAAATATATTACCTACTGTATTTTAATACAAAATATATTATCGGTTTTTTTGATACCGCCAAAAAGATTAGTCGAGATTAGGTAATATTAAATAAAAAATCCAACTGTGTAAATTCTCACTACAGCTTGAGAATATATAGTAATTGTGCAACTAAGTGATGAATTGAAACTTAATTTTGAAGAAAATTTCACCATTTGGATTTTTAGGGGCCTTTGCCCCTACAAGCCCCTAGTACGATTAAAAAACCTTTAATCATTATCTTTTTTGTAAAGGCTAATAGGCCTACTATATTGTAAAACCATATGATAGTAATTTATTATAAACTATTTAAACTTATAAACTAATGATATACTAGAGATTGCCTCCTGATCAAAACTATACCAAAATTTTTGTCTATCTGGACCCAAGAATAAAAACATTTTATAACTGAAACATCTGTTCTTCCTGTTTTTTTAGCAGTTGTTTTTCCTCCCTCCAAAAGATTAACATTGAAACTTTGAAAGCCTTTGGGGCGTAGCCCTGGAGTCCAACGTGAATTAGAATAGTATTCTGCTCATCTATAGGACTTTTTTTATTATTTCTAACGGTATGTGCGGATTCCTCCTACAATGAACATGAGCTGAGAAAAAAAGTAGGAAAAAACCTGCTTGCCTATAATAGAAGACTAGGAAATAGCCCACTGGTTGAAGTTCGACCAAATATTTCGTTTTTCTTGAGCTAATTAGTTTGAAAAATTTATAGACAAAACAAACTGTTCATCTGATGTGCCATAATTCGTTATTACAACAGTTTTTATGATCAATCAATATTCCTTCTCCCATAAGATTAACATAGAAAATTTCAAAGCCCTTTAGGGCATCCTTTGGGGGACGATGTGAATTAAAATACCATTCTGCTCATCTACAAGACACTACCTTTCAAACGGTATAAGCGGGTTTCTTTTACGTTACTCACAAGCTGAGAAAAAAGGAGGAAAAGAAACATGTTTGCCTATTAATATATAGATAACTGTTCACATTGCCAAAGAAATGGACAAATTTTAGTTTTAATGCCATGTTGTCTATGTATTAGGGCCTAATAAATTCTTTAACCATTTTCAAACTTGAACATCAAGTTCATGAATAATCATCATGAAAATTACCCGTCATTTTTGACGGGCTGTTTGCTAGTTTATTTATATTAAAAATCCGCTAACATTGGAAATTTTCATTGAACTTGTTTCTTAGCAACTAATAAAGAAAGATAGGCCTAAAATCGATTTTCAGATTTTTGATACATTTTTTTAAATCTTAAGTAAAGAATCATTATTTAAAATAAAAAAGTATCTTATGTTACTTTTTATACCTTGAAGAATATGTGTTCAAATTTTCATGATGATCGGTTGAGTAGTTTTCGCGTGGAAAAGTATAACAAACAACAGGACATTCACATTTATAAGATTAGTAGGATTATCTGCATGGCAGAGGCTCTTAAATAATCTAGTATTTTACAATTTGGTAGCGTAAGTAATAATGAGGTTTTAGGCCAAATATTGGAACCTATTTAATTTATATTGGCCTTTAGCCTCTACATATTTTTTCTTTGACAACAAAAATCTCTTAATAGATGTTAAAGCAAAACAACGATCCTATTGGCCGAGCAAAAATATATTGACTTGGCATTGTTCTTAAACAATGAAACAGTACAAAAGCATAGTCATAAAACCTCTTATCCTACTTGCGTTACCCGCTCGTGTCTAGCTTTTAAGCATTCGCATTCCGTTTTACCGTTCTGGCGAAAAAATAAAATTCAATACTGGCTTTGAAATGAACTAAAATACCTTTAGTCCTGTTATTTATATATATTTACATAGATAGTCAATGGTAAGATAATATTAATAAACATTATAGCCTATATTATCCATATTTTTGTTTTTTAGTCGATAGTAAAAAAATTATAGAAGAAAACTAGTAAACAATATTATCATGGGGTTTAGTTTCTTGTTACTGTGTGTTGAGAAACAATATAAACACAGTGTACGAGGGTCTTATCGTCAATTTTCACGCCTCTTAAACATCTCTTTAAATCGTTATTTTACGACTGCGCTCTATAACAACCTGCAACAATGCAACAAAAGCGAGTCCGGCGCCCGTCTCGGCACTGTGCATTTATTTGTGCAATGGTTTCGTCAACGCTGTCGCACATTGCAGATTGTAGACCAGCAGGCCAGAGCAGGTCCGAAGGATGGCAGGATTGCAGGATTAGAGGGTTGGGGAATCGGAGAATTTAAGAATTTCACATCCAAATCTTGTAGGATCATGCAGATTGGGCGATTGGAATATGTCAGGATTGTAGAGTTATAGAATTAGGGAAATTTGGGATTAGGGGATTAACGTATTGGCGATTTTAGAATTGGGGAATTGCAGGATTGGAGGATTGGGAATTGCAGGATTGCAGGATCGAAGGATTGGGGGATGGCAGGATTTCAGCATCTCAGTTGCAATTCTGCGATGGACCTCATCTTGCTCCACAACCCGCGGCCTTCGAGATCGTCCTTTCCCCCAAATGCCACTGCCATCTCGATAACCGCATCGTCGTGGTCCACTTGGCGGCAAGCGCTCCAACAGCTGTGTTGGGCGAACAGCTGATTTACTGTTGGCGAACTGACAACGTAGAGGGGAGATGTCGAGGTGCGCCGATGGTCAGGGCATTCCACAGCGGATTACCGTCTACCCTCGGACTGGCAGGGTCGAGGTGCGCCGATCCGCCGATGGTCAGTCGGTTGGCCTCTTCCCCATGTTTTTCTGCCACGTTGTTACTAATTCATTCCAAATAAAATATAAGTGTTAGGTACGGTATGTTGCTATTTAAACTGTGGGAAAAGCCCAGTATAAATAGTAATTTTTATCACTAGGGTAAAAAGCGGGTTTATCATGGGTAACATGGCGCAAATCAACAGGGGACAAATATTAACATGTGTTGAGCACTCTTTTATCTATTTAACCTCGTTGGCTATAATAAATGCCACCTTTTCGGACTAATTCAACACCAACTGATTAATGGGCCAGAAAATGGCTGTTTACCATGCAGTTTGATGAAAAATGAGCAAATGTTTTTCGTGCAAAAAACTGCATATCCATACGACATACCAAATTGTTATTCTTCAGTTGACTTAAAATATTGATACAGTATTAAACAGTAAATGTAATAATTATTATTAACACTAACAAGCAACGTACTGAAGGCAAATCTCAAACTGACCATCGGCGCACCTCGACCCTGGTTTTTATGATCCTGACTGACCATCGGCGCACCTCGACCCTGCCCAACGTAGAGACCATCCAGGAACACACCGACGCAATAGCATAACTTATTGTCACTGTGCACCACTCTCCAAAGATGATTAGGCCTAAGCTCAACGAATTTGCATGAATTAAAAGAATGAAAATTACATAACGCTGTTAAATGTCTTCGTGAGGTCCATATTCTTTCTGCGGAAAATAATATACAAAGCTATCGTAAAATTTCTTTTCAAAATAAAACCCTATAATAGAATGTTATTCAAATTAAACTTAAATGCAATTTTATTCCATTCTACGTATATTTGACAATATTTTACCACATTTAATCACTTAAATTCCAAGTTTACCCTTTAATACTGCAAATCCCCACAGCCCGTTCCAATACTCCTGTGCCGCATTTATATGCACGTAGCCTATTTATCAACACCGCCTCGCATGGTGACGCATGCACCACAGCATGCAGCAAACATTACGTCATTACTAATGCTTCATTGTTGCCGTTATAACCCGTGACAAACATTGTTGGTCGTGAATGACCGTAATTAATTATCGTCTGTCCGGTATAATTAGCAACTAATTGTCTCACCAATTATCTGACATGAACGATTTTAAACGATGCAGCGAGATGCCATTGCATCGCAAACGTTGTTACGGACCGTGTTACACTATGAAAATGTTGTTACGTTACGCTATACAAACGTTGTCACGCTAACAGGCAACTGACATTTAGTGTTCTATTTATTCAGACTTTATCACTAGTTCCAGGCACGATTTTCGTGCGGTGTTATGATTTTACAATCTCTTCTCGCGAAACATAGTGTAACTTTTCCATTGAAGAAGTTCACTAAAATTCTATCGAACAACATTATAGATCTATTTTTTAAACTAATTTCATCCCCTAAGATGGTATTAGAAATAATTATCTTTATGTTAACATTATCTTGAATTCATCTTTAATAATGTTAATTATCTTTAAATTAAAATAAAAACATATTTTTATCTATCTTGACTGTTAAACATTTTGCGTTCTGGTTCTAGCTTTAGTTAAGAAGTTCTATAAAATTTTGGATAATATTGCCAACAATATTAGATGTACTTTTAGAGATATACTAAACTACAGATACTCTTAGAGCTTTAATTTAATCTAGGTACATTCAGATTCACAATTATGAAAACTTAAATAATTTGATACCGAATAATTGTTTTGTGTAAGAATATGTTTTCTTAATATTAACTTAGTCAATATTTTTTGTACAAGATAAGCATCAAAGCCTGCAGAATTTCTGGAAATTAATATACTACGACTACGGGAAAGGGCAAACTGAAATGGTTACTGTTAACCTCAATGTTTTCAGTAAGCATTCTTTATGCGATTATAATACCTCTAATACCGTTTAAGGTGAATGCATTAATACTTTAGTATCAATTTATTCATAACTTTCTAACCAAACCACTAAGCAAATTAATCATGTAATTATTCCAATTACTTTCAAACACCAATTCATTACGTTCTCCGTTCTGCTATAGACACGACATTTCAAGGGCATGCGTTCTCTGATCGTTTTCGTGACAATAATGATCCATAACTGGAAAGTGCGGTAATCTATTGTAATGGCCGGCCGTCTAATTGTCCTACGATTGCCATCGCTTCGAGTAGTTGCATTAGACGCCAAATACAGCGCTAGTCTCGCTTCTTTGTCCATCGCAGGTCACACTTTCACTGTTGTGCGGGCTGTAATGACTTGTGTGACCATTTATGTTTGCATCATGTAAATTACATTCCTGCAACATGGCCTAATCGTATACAGTGGGGTCAACTAATTTAATTTGAATTGATTGGAAATAACCTGAGACATTTCCGGAAACAAATTAAAATACCGCCGTCGCAGCAGACCTGCGTACTCAGCGAATTTCCACAGGATTATTTTTTTTAACTTCCACCATAAACACCATGGGAACGAGGATGTAGGTTTGCTGCCTTGGGGGTATTGCAAGTAAATATAGGAAAATCCTTTCCTAATGCATGTAACTAAATTGCATCTAATTCTGAAAATTTTCATTTTCTCCATAAACCCCATAGGGGTATTGGGGTTGAGTAGGTAGGTTTGAAGCCATATGGGTGCTGAAAGTAAATATACGTTAAACCCTACCTACTGAATGTACATACCCAATGTGATCAAGTTATGTCAATAAATAAGTGAGATACCGGGTTTTTTTTAATTCGCCATAAAAATAACATGGCAAACCTATTTTTGGATTTTCTCCGTAACCTGTTAAGCCATGTTAAAAATTCAAAATACTTAATTGTTTGTTTTTTAAGCTCTTTTAAATGTTTTTAGTTAAAATTGGTGAATTTTTTTAACTTATGTCCAAAATTGCCCAAAACCCAATTTTGACCCTTTTGAAACCCCATAAAACCCCGTTCCCATAACCCGATAATGCTGGTTCGCAAACTCATGAAAATAGACCTGGTCCTACACCTTCATACCAAATTTCATTAAAATGAACCAACGTTATTTTTGGCCTCTGGGGAACTCAAAATGAAAAAGTAATATGGTCCCGGGTTTAGGTCTCACCATGGCTACCACCGTAATAGCGTATTCCCTATAGGGAAATTCGCTAATGCCATTTGGTTTGTAATTAAAGAGGATGACTTTTCATGGAGATAGGATTGCTTTTCAAACTGTCCAATGAAGATGTTTTTATCGTCCTAAAAATGGCTCGTCGAGTTTAGAATAAAGATACTAACACTCGTCCCACATCCGCACCATGTAATTCACCTCGCTGATAGCTTCCGCCATATGCTACGGATTTCCGTTCTGTATAAGTGAAATTAATGTTTGCAGTATTTACATCTGTCTCTGAATAAGGCGACCATGTACTTTCTAATAGAGAGGTCGATGTACAGTTAATAGGAAAAAAACAGAAATTTATATAACTTTGAAACAGTTCATATTTTGCGGTTGTTTGCGTAATATCCTAAAACTATATAAGGACAAAAGTTTGGCTTGGGGAACTAAAAAACCACGAATAAAAAGCCCACATTGTTTTTATATAGTTTAGAGGACGTTGGGAAGAGTTGAAAAATGAGACTAAACACAATTGGGATTGGTAAAATTTCACTAAAAAACTTTTACAATTTTCAAAATTTCATCTGGGTTTTGAGGTGCCATGTTGGTAACGGAAAACAGCGAAATGTAAACACAAGTACTGAAACCGAATCAAATGCTGTTTACTATAATTCAAAAATAAACATTGTTTGAAATTACAATGTAAATCATTGTACCGTACCCTTAGAGTATTGGACGCTTTTTCTACAAACAGAGTAAGTTAGATTTTAATTGTTTAAAAATCCATTACAAAACATTTTGCTGTATTCCTTCTCCTCTGGCAAGCGTTGTTTCGTTACTTTCACAACAAACTTGGCCTTGAGTAGGATCACAGTAGTCTGGTCGAAACGTGGGACTCGACCCCCAGATCACACGGAGAAGGGAGATGATGCATCTGGTTTGCGGAAGTATACACAAGCTTGATACATGTTTGGGCACCTAAAGATTAAATACACCTTACCGCCTTACAATGTATGGTTTAATATCATAAATAAAGGGTAAATATATATTTTTACAGCGATATCAGCAAGACATCCATTTATATAATTGAAAATTTTGTTTCTTTCTCATTGATTGTAAAAACAAAAAAATCTCTTTCCTATTCAAATTCGTTGAGTTACTAAACATTGTTTAGTTAGTATTATTGCAATGGTGTTTCATATTTGACATAATAAGCTATTTTTTCTGAAGGGCATGGGCAATCCTCGGATCACAATATTAACATGGGAAATCATTGTACTGTACATCTACTTGTTAAAATTGAAATACAAGCATATAAACCTCTGATACATCAACCGAATAATGAATAATGTGGCGCATTGTGCTAGCTCAGGTACCCCTATTTTTTTATTTATTTATTGGTATTTTTATTATTTTTGCTAATTCTCCTAGAAGGAAAACGCGATTGCGGTAGTAACCGTGGTAAGACCTAAACCCAGGACCATGTTATTTTTTCATTTTGAGGTCCTTAGAAGTCAAAAACGCCATTCATTAATTTATATATCTATATATCTATATATCTATATGTCTATGTGTCCGTGGTAATACTGATAACTTTTGAGTTGACAGGACCCTCCGATTTTGACGAAAGTTTTGAAGGTGTAGGATCGGTTTATTTTCATGAGTTCGTGAAGCAGCAGTATCGGGTTGGAGACGAGGTTTTATGGGGTTTCAATAGGATCAAAAATGGGTTTTTGGCATTTTTGGACCTCAATTTTCTAAATTCAACATTTTAACCAAAGAGAACACTTCAAAATGCTTAAAAAAACAATGTTTTTTTTAATTTTCCACTTGGCTTAACAAGTTACAAAGAAATTTAAAAAAATAGGTTTTCCTTCCATGTTCTTCTTCATGGGAATTTAACATAACCCTGTATCTCACATATTTATTGACACAATTTGATCAAATTTGATATGTATTCACTAGGTAGGGTTTAACCCCGGTTTAACTTATACGTATTTAATCACAGCACCCATATGGTGGCAAACCTACCTACTTACCTCCATGGAGTTAATGGGGAAAATGAAAAATAAAATAATTTGATGCATTTTAGTACGCACAGGCATTGGCATCCTATATCTACTTAGCCTACAGTACCGCCACGGCACCAAACCTACATCCTCGTTACCAAAGTGTTTATGGGGAAGTTAAAAAAAATACTGAATCTTGACGAGTATGCTGGTTTTCTGCGACGGGGGTGTTTATTTATGTATACTGAGCTGCACGCTGCATGCTGCAATGGAGTTAGAATTAGTTATAATACATCACACGAAATTACATAGTGCTGGGTCTATGTATCACTTATTCGATTATCTTAAGACATAAATTAGTAAATTTAAAGTAGCATTCCACCTGGCATGCTGGCATTTAACAATTATTTTGTTCTCTCATATTAAGAATGACGCCTGGGCGTGTGGATGTAGTGAACAAGCTACAAAGCGTTACAGCGCGTGTGGTGGGTGGTTTTACACGGAGTCCCCTGTTAATTCCGAGACTAATTCTCCCTCGTGGAATTCCAGTTTAATTGCCGACACTAACCCTGTGGAGTGTGGGGCTGGGACGCCGGGGCTAATCTGAGAGCACCGCCACCCCCCCCCCCCATCGCCACCCCCACCCCCACCACCTGGCCGCGACGGAAATAGACGTCCCGTTGGATAACCACGTCTAAACTGCTAGTGTATACTGGCAAGACAAGTCCTGGAGTGTTCACAGGGTGCGCTCCACTCCACCTCGGCGTCAAAATCGTCGAGTGAGATTTTAAAATGCCGCTAAGCACGGAATGACACGTTTTGTGAAGTATGACGGGGTTTAAATATTGTTACTTTCATGTATTTTATGATTTTTTTTTTTGCGAAATCGATCGATGGTCTAATAACAATATTTTTTAAGTTGCAGACCTTATCTCCTCTCTTGCATTGTTATCTTTAAACTTTCTATACCAATCTAAGTGTAAAATTATTGCTCTAAAGAGTTTATTGTACGCACGCCTTTTTATGTTTCTCTAAAAACATTTTATGTGTTAAGTTTTTTTACATAAACGCTTGTTTCAACATACAACTACATTAATATTGAAATTTTAAGAAAGGGGACAACATTATTTCACGAAAAGAATGACTCCAAGATATTTTGAATCTGTTTACAACTGGGGCGGAGATTCTAAACCCTTGCATCCGCGCGCGCCAGACGCGTACAGACCTTTAACCAATGAAATTTGTCAGGATGGAACGTCTCAGTGAGATTTTCGAGGATACTGACCACTGTATTCTACCCTAAGATAGGACCCTAAGTCCTATTTTATTTTAAGTAAAATAAATAAATAAAATAAAAATAACAGTAGTGAGTTTTGCAAAATTATTTTTTATAGACTAGTAATTAACTAAGTGCATCGACCTGCGGTTTGTCTTCACACCCCTTGTTGGATAACTTGTATTTTAGTGGCTAGGTTTTGACCAGATCTCAAATCGAGAAAAGAACAGTTTTTGAAAAGGTTTTTAAATTTCTTGTGGGAACAATGAATAAACAAATAAAATTTTGTTAATACTCGCAAGACTCTTTATTCATCCATGATTTTTTCACTATTTACTTGGGTAATACGAATCAAAAAGGTATTAATATTTTAAATTCAAATCAGTATTAAATAAAACTTAATATTTATAAAATATATATATATATATATATATATATATATATATATATATATATATATATTTGTATTACTTTGGTTTTTAATTGAATGTACGGATCGAAGGGGAGTGAAATCCTTGTTGGTGCCTCACTGTATATAGATAATTTTGATTTTAATGTCCGAAGATAACTTTTGAAATAAGTCTCAAGCTACTGTAACATGTCCAGTCCAAAAGAAAAAATACAATTAAATGAACTATCAGCTGACGGCTGCAAAATTGGAGTTTGCAGACAACAAAAAATGTCTGAATTCACATAGTAAACAAACGGGTCGTGACAAAGGTTAGGCTTAAGTTGTTATAATTTAATTAAAATCAAAAGAGTATTGGGAATCTCGGTGCTTCGGCAGTGTTCGGGTACGTTCGGGACTAGTCGGCTCCTCTAAGTAAACAAATGCAGAGTTGTTCAAATGAACGAATCAATAAAGTGATTTGAATGAATCATACGTCATTTTCTAAGAGTCACTTGTATCAGCGACCACAGAGAACTCTTTGTTCGCCGATTCGTATCGATTGTAAGATAACTTTGTTTCGATCGTGATCTGAGAACCAGGTAAATGTTTCATCGGTTTTGTTGACAAGGTTTCATATCCTTTTATGATACAAAAGTTAGCGTTATTTGATGGATCTCACAAGTAACTACGCCTATATAGTTCCCACTTCATACTAACTTATTTATTCTCTATTTTGTTACATAAATATAAAAAATTAAGATAATTGCTTATAACCTTGTAGAGTGATTTTTATTTGTCAAGCTGTTTCATCTATAATAGACAACTGTGAATGAGGCTTATTAAAATGGCCACGAAACTTTAAATAGATATTTAAACCCTCAGTTGACGCCTTTACATTTGACGACACAACAAATGCACGACCCCGACACGGTATTGGTGATGGTGAGCACCAAAATCAGGGCCGGTTTGACCATATAGGTTACCACGTTCGCTACCAGCCGAAGCATAACGCTCATCCCACATTGGTTTCATATCCTCCCTCCTCATCACTTGCGCGGCGTGCGAAATTTTTAGTGTCTGCGTATTAAACAAGTCCCGCAGCCTTTTCTTATTTTGTATCTTGAGTCAACGTATACAGGCCGGCCGGGAGTCAGCACTGGTAAAATCAATGAATTATCTTATCGCCTGGCTGTTATAGTATGAACGCAATCGGTTCACAAAATGGAACAATGATGTCTGACGTAGGCCTGACATTGAAAGAATTGAAAGCCACATTTGAAAAGCGGGGCATTTTGGACTTTAGAGTAGTGGGGAGGACGGGTCACGTGATGGAGGGGTAAAGCCGAATAACCCCGACAGAGGTGGTCAGTCATTCGACGTCGTCTTACCTTGGTCGAAGAAACGATTACTATTATTATTAATAAAGGTTTTATAAATACTTTATATATGCCTTATTCTACTTCAACTATTAAAATTAATAATCGACTACATTACTTGGATGGGTGAAGAAACAATATACCGTAACTAAATTGATTAGCTTTCATCCACTGCCTAATTATTCAATCAGTACATCACATGAGTGAGAAACCAACGTACAAAATCAAATGGTATTATTCATCATTCGTAATCCAATTGTCTTAAGAGGTTATAGGCATTTACGTCGCGCGAACCCTATAATTAACCTCGCTTTCAAACTAAGTGTATCCCTGGTAACTTAACTCTTTTTTTAAGAATAGGTCCAACATTCTATTCCTGAAAAAGATCGATTCAAATGAATCAATTCGCCAGATGAGCCGAATTTTCCAGTAACAGCTGATTAAATCAGCGGGTTTACCCGAGTGTTGCCGAACACTGCCGAAGCACCGCCAGTCCCAATACTCTTTTGATTTTAATTCAACAAATAGTACCAGGGATACCGAAATTCGGTAAGATTATTAAGTGTCACTTTTCTTTGTAAAAAAAAAACTTGGAAGGAAAAGATTATTCCCGTGTAAACATGACCTTTTTAGAGTACTGTATTAGATAACGTAAAGAAACTAACTCTGAAATATAAATAAATATACCTGCGTAGGCCATACTCAGCGAATTTCCACAGGAATTTGATATTTTGTATTTTCCCCATACACACCACAGGAATGAGTACACCGGTATGTAGGTTTATTGCCATGGGGTGGTGTTAATAAATGTTTGTTGTTAGCAAAAGTAATAGTTGGGTAAGATAAAAATCTAATTATATCAATATTTGGCACTTTGTTATTTTACCCATAAACATATGGGGATGAGTTTGTGGGTTTGCTGCCTCATGGGTGTTGTAATCAAATTTCAAGTAAACCCTACCTAGTGAATGTACATACCAAATCTTACCAAGTTATATCAATAAATAAGCTAGACAGGGTTTTATTTATTACCCATAAGATTAACATGTGAAATCTGTTTTTAGCTTTTCTCTGGAATCTGTTAAGCTAAGTTAAAAATTCAAAATATTAAATTGTTGGTTTTTAAGCTCTTTTAAACGGTTTTAGTTTAAACTCTTGAAGTTTGAAAATTGAGGTTAAAAAAATGGCAAAAAGATTGGAATGCTTATTTTTACATTTGTTTTCAACTTAAGCTCTAAAATAATGTATGTTGTTTTAAAATGCAAATCAATAAATTCTACCAATATACCGGTGGTAAGTCGGTACTGTATCAAAAAATGTACGAAAGTATGATAGGAGCGCATTCTAGATTTCTTGGTTGAAACTAGCTCCACGTCGTGTTTCCTTCAACTCCCGCTAGGGTGTTCTAGTCCCCGGCGAGTAGTTTTACAACAATCCGTAATTAGCGCTAGCGTAGTTTTCCAACAATGCAGTCCTTACTTGATTGTTTCAAACTGCTGTAAGACAATAAGAGGATAATTTTAGATTTTTAAATACATTATTGTTAAATATTAAACGTATCAAACATATTTTGATGGTAAAGTTTACTGGTTTTAATAACATTCTTTTCCCATTTTTTATCCACTGGATTCCCGCCGTAAGGTTATATGTATATAATTATTTATTTTGTCCTGCATGCATACTCACACTACGTTGCAAGGACTTATGTTGTTTTATTATTTGTGTCACTGTTGCGTTTACCTAATAATAATTTTTATTTTTTACTTATTTTGAAATGGAAAAAAATTGTCGTAAGAAATTATACATTACAGTTTTTTGAAATGTTGCGATATAAACTTACGTGGCTGCAAGAAGATAGCTTTCACAACTTTGAGGTGACGGGAAACTTGTCTAACTAGAAGACTTACGTTGTCAATTTAAAATGTAGATGTAAAGGATAATATTTTAAAATAACCGTCACCGAATCGCAAACTCTATTTTAAGTAAGATTGATGAAAATAGGCCGATGACAGTCGATACATTGTTGCCAAATTTATTCTTTGACACAATGTTATATATACTGTATTATGGTAAACACACATTGTGAACATAACCACACATGAAAGCATTGCAGGTCGACAGGAGGGGGGACACAGCTGTTAAAATTTTTATCGGACTATATTTGTGCATGTTGCTCTAATCTATACTTATTTAATACGCTAAGGGTTTTTTTTCTTGAGAACTCCTACTACAATTCTGAACCGATTTTCAAGTTTTTGGGTGTCGTTGGATAGGGCTTTGTCTGTAGTTGTTTCCGCCGAAAATTGATGAGAATCGGGCAGAAAATAAAGGCGCTATCCACCATTGAAATCTCAAAATTACCCATTTATATAACATTGTTATTGAATAAAGCATTTTAAACATTTGTTAATAATCAGCCGTAAATACGTGTAGTTTTGGTGATTAAAGAGATTCACATTATTGGATTAGTCGGATGTCATTGATTTATAGCTTAAAGTAACATTTGTATTGTATTAAAATAAATTGCTCGATTTCGAGCAACACTTATACTATAGTCCGTTTTTTTAAACCTGATCCTTCGAGGGAGAGATGGTGGAGGGGGTTTGTTTATACTTGCTACTATCACATTGGCTGAAGGCTTTTGTTTTTTTGTTGGTTTTTTTGTTGTTTTTGTTTTATTTCACTGTTATATACCAGCTGGTAATTTTACATCACAACATAATGTGTATCAGTTTTACAATATTATTGGTAGCTGGTAGCAGTTGTTTTTTAATCAGTTTACTTTAGAACTGTTACTTTTTAACAAGGAATATGTTTGGCTTAAAAATATAACAGCTGACTTGGAGTTACTAAAAGATATTATAACCTATTTAAAACGTTATTTGAGGAAATCCTATACTCGACACACGTTTGTCACTAGTTTAAATGTGTTGTTTACAGTTTAAATCTTTTGTTTACAGTTTAAATCCCTCCCCCACCCCAATTTTCTCGAGAAGGATCAGGTTTAAAAAAAACGGACTATAGTAAGAATTATTATCTTAACGGTTACCGACATTTCAATTTCAAGTGGGTGATGGTAAGGCTGTTGACCCCTGCCATTACGGGACGACATGTGACGGTCGTGCCTGTCGTGGGGTTGCCGCCCGTGCGCTGTAGGCGCAGCAGCTGACTCCTACGTCATTATACCGTACCGCAAACTGTTCCGGGTCATACTTGTCGCACCGGATACGATATTGCGAGGTGGAATACTCTGCTCTAATAGATACCGGTACTATCATTATTTTAACTCCGCATTCACGCATTTTCTATGACTTGTAGCCCAAGATGTCACAATGGCCTGAATGATACATGGTAATATTACATCAGTGTTTATGTAGGTGTATTTTAAACCCGTATTAAAGAATAAAAATTTTAATTAGTTTATTTAAATTAGGCTACTATTAGCTGATATTACACCAAAACGCAGTATGATCCCAGAATAAAAATCTTTTAAATTTTTAACAATTCCAAGCTGATACCTTTATAGTGACAAAAAAAAATTAAATTCTGTTAGAGTATACTGTATAGTAGCAGTAACAACAGCAAGCAATATTAAACAATATTTATTATTAGCTTATAATAAATTAATAGATTGGTTAGATGATAAATAACTATTAATCTATTTAATCAGGAAATAAACAATCAAATGTAATGTGATTATGAAAGATGTATGGCCTTAGTATTAATAACAGTTATGCATTCTAAAGCCATTAGGCCTAATTGGTGTAAAATAAACATCAAACTATTTATAAATAACATGATTTTAGTTTAGGTTTCTTTAGTTTATGTAATTTTATGGGTTTCACTCACCTTATGTACTTTTTTAGACCCCCGTTGATCGACACATCAATAAACATACCTATAAGAATTTCTGGAACATCATCATGCGGTTTTTGCCTTTAATGTTGCTGATGCAATTGCAGTACACACTTGTAGTGCTGTTTGCATGTACTTAAAAGAAGGCCCCTGCTGAAAAACTCTAATTTTTATATTTAGACTACTTTTTGTATTACGAGTCAGCATTAACGGCCGCCTTGGATTTTTTCCAATTATTTTACCAAGTTAATAAACAATAAAAATTTAAGATTAAAATTACCGATAACGATTAATAGAAATATTTGATTGAGTGATATAAGTCATTTGATCAAATAACAAACAATTATAATTCAACATTAAAATTAAATCATTTTACCGAGCAACAAATTCATCATTATGTAATTTTAAAGAAAAGTTTAATACCTAGGGCCCTGTAAAATCAAAAGTTTTTAATTATTGATTGTTTGGTTGGTAAAAAACAAAGTGTTCTCAACATATTTTGTTCGAAAATGGACACGTTATTTTAGTGGTTTAATTGTTTGATCACGTAAATCGCTCTATAATCGTGATTTTTATTTCACAGTTTCATAGGTATTAAAATTTTCTTTAAAACTACATAAACGCATGTTTAACATTTATATTAGTCTTATATGATAAACATTTATAAGCCTAATTACTAATTACCTAAACTAATTACTGAAAACTCAACCACTAAAATAACATTAAATAAAAAAATTCTAGTAATAATACAGTGAACACTCTCACAAGTATATTTAAATTACATTTTTACCTTTCACAAATAATACAAATTTGGTAATGCAAATTATATAATAGGTATGCAAAGTGAGTTCTTTGTTGAATAGTCCTTTTGTCACATTAAGTACACTATAAGTCGGCCCAAAGGCCTAAAGTGACTTTTGTTATAATTTTTAAGTAAAGCGTATGTTATAAGAAATGCATAAAATAACCGTCGATGACATAAGATTTCAAACAATAAGAAATGGAATGGTAAATGGATTGCAATCGAGGAAATTTATTCCAGACTCATTACAGTCATGTCAACCAATTTCAGAGCATTTAGGGAGGGTTTGATGTCTTCTACTTACTACACAAAAACCATTATTTACTAGCCTTTAAAACCCCTTTTACAAGCGATAGGCTAGACAGCCTCAGGCACTTTTCAACCCAACTTTCCTTTTTTTCTTGTCCATCAAAACCTTTGTCTTCCCGTGAATGTTCATAAAAAAATAAAAGAAAAACATCGTGTTTTAACAGTTATTGTAACTTAAAATAAGTGTTCATGCCTGCTTTTAACGGTTCTAATTATTTATGTTATTATTGACTTCACGTATACCTATTTTAAAAAGTCAATATTCCAATCTTAGTTCTGGAGGCATCCAACAATAAGTTAGTGTAACAATAAAGGAGTCTGCAGTACCGGCCGCCTTATAGATTGTTATTCCCATAGCGGTAAGACTATTGTTAAATTTTAGACGAGATCTGCTACGCCTTTAATATTGATCGAAAAAAGATTATTTATTTGTAATTTTAAAAGAAATGTTAATACCTAGTGCCCTATTATATCAAGTTTTATACTAATAATTAATTGTTAAATAAATAAATAAAAATTATTCTCATTATTTTTGTTCGAAAAGGGACGCATTATTTCAGTGTTTTTATCTCATAAATCGCTCTATAATCATGATTTTGATTTCACAGGATCCTAGGTTTTAAAATTTCCTTTAAAATGGCATAAAGATAAATCTTTTTCGACCAACATTAAAGTCTCAGCGGATGTTTGAAATTGAAAATTAGTATTATAGGAATAAATCCAAGGCGGCCGGTACTGCAGACTGTTCAGTTACATCGATTCATCGATTCAGTTACATCGATTGGTGCCATATTTTCCCGAATCGCAATTAAATTTCGCGAACCCATAATAACGGTCGGTACTGGCCTCCCCCAAACAACCGCACGTCCACACACATCCCGAAAAGGAGCGCCTCGAACGCCGCGGTGCGTTGGGAGTGTGAAACACCTTTGGGTATAAATTATGTAAATAGTGTCATTTCCTAAACGGCCCTCGTGATGCCCAGACAATAGCTTTCTTTTATCAGCTGATGGCAACAATGCCCTTCCCCTCTACCCCCACCACTACTCCGGCTCCCTCCCCTCCCGCCGCGCTCTACTACACACAGTCACCCACCGCATGTCGGCCTGTGTTTGTAGTGTTATGATACACCAAATTGACCATGTTCTGTGACATATGCGACATTGGTGAGTGGATTTTTATTTGTTGGGTTCTATGAAATAGTTTCTTCCGTATTCTTAGTTGTTACGGTTTGTTTATTTTATTTTTTTTTATTTGTTCATTACCGTACTAAATTGGTTTTTATGAGTTATTTTTTAAAGTACTTAAATTTGAGTTTTATTTAACAAACTTATTATTTTCACTATATAGGCCTACCCTAAGTAAAAATTTAATCGCAGTTAACTTTATTTGACAGTTTAAGTTATATGTGGACGTATACATTATACTTCTTCAATAAAAAAAGAAGAAAAACCTCAATGTTGAAAGAGGTATCCTATATGCCTAGTAGTCACTTAAATCTCCACCTACACAAATACAATTTACCGCTTGTTTTTTAGAGGCTTTAGAGACTTTATTTGAAACACCGACGCACTGTGCGTATTTTGGTGATTATGACTCTTTACTCTGTGGTATGACTGAAGTGGTGAGTGTGATAATTGTGATGTATCAGATGAGGTGTAGCTTTGTTACTGACATAAATTAACTGTCCCATTTGTCAGGATCATTAGTTAGTAGCCCAATGACCAAAGGCAGCTGGGTCTAGTATCAAACCATCAAAAAGCACTAACTTTTCTCAGGATCGAGCCGGCAATTTTCAAATACAAAGGCGAGCTCTTTAAACACTCAGCTACCCAGCCAGTTCATGCCGTTTCCAAATAATTTGTGTTTTTAGGGCCTACCTCAGTTTTTAAGATTGTTTGAAATATTGTACTATAATAAGTAAATTTGTTGTTGTAAACTGGTATATATTTTTGTTTGATTTTTTCTGTCAATTTTATTTTGTAATATTATGAAGCATTAAGGTAGGCTAAAATAGCCAAGCGCAAGCATGGGAACTGAATATTTAATACTCACAATGTCGACCTTGGATTTTTTGAAAGAAACGTTAGTTTTTCTTAGTTTTGAATTTTAGACAGCATACACGTAGGCATACAGTGCTTAGAGCCCATGCAGAGCCCAATGCAGTATTCTTATACTTTTTTACATATACTTCAAGTTATATACAGTGACTGTTAAGCACTTTTAACAGATAAAGTATGTTTAACCGCCTAAACAATTTGACCAAAGGGAAAAAATCCCTAAAAAATCCCTTTTTTAAATCCTTAGCTGATAATTGATTGTAATCCACTCTTTTTATTATTAGTATTATATGATAAACCACTATTTTCCATTAATGTAGTAAATTAATGTACTTACATAGAGTTCATTGCTTTAGACATTGCTTGATTAAAATGAATAATAAAACTTTTCTTCTAGCCTATAACTACAAAACCTCAAGTACAGGGGCATACTTAACAGTCGTAGAACACAAATTTAACTATTGTTAATTATTATTAAATTACATTGATTGTTACTTGGTTTGATACATTACTTTTTTATAATTACCAAGTAAAATCCAATCAGTACCATTATAAAGTATCACAAACGATGCAGTTTATAGCAGGAGAGCAGGTACTACCCTAACCGTCCATTCTATTTTAAATTAAACCTGCCGCTAATTCAAACGGTCTATCATGAATGGAATCAGTCGTAACCCAAGCCCTCGAATGAATGGAAGTAGACACTTGAGGTTCAGGTGTATAAGGGTGGGAGAGTCTACCCCGGAGGAAGTTTGTGTAGAGGGAGGGGTTCACCAAACAGCATACATCACCCTGCCCCGAGGACACCTTCAGCCTTCACAGCTACTTCCGGCGGACATGGGCCTCGGGGAGACGTCCGTCCGTCTGTCTGTCTGTCTGTCTGTCTGGGCCTGAGAAAACTCCTCCCTCTGAAACTTCCCTTCCATCATCAAAATTTCCCCTCCCCTAATTATAATATGACAGAATCGGCGATAAGATCTGTGTTTAACAAGTTGTTCGAAAATAATCCTATGAGTCGACGAGAGTCGATGTATTGTTGTCAAATCTATCAAGAGGCTCATTTTTATTCTACACGCGGTAAATATTTACCACAAACGACAACATTGTAGGGCGAGAGGGGTGAAGGGAGATACATCTGCTTTGTTGTTTTTACAGATGCTGTATGAGAATGAGAATTTTATTTCCATAAAGCAAGTATGTACAGGCACAAGGAAAACGTCATGGATTCAATAAAAGAAAAACTTAATCTAAGACCTGCAACAACCATGCAGAGAAAAAAAATATATCAACATGTTGAATAGTTTCTAAAATCTAGCAACCTGCAACACTCCATGCAGAGAAATCAAACAGCACTCAGATAAAACTAAATAAAAAAGTACTTACATTCGACTTGGATAGTACAAAAAACTCATGGACCTTGTAAAGAGGATTAGCCAATAGCAGTTTTTCCACCCCTTTTTTGAGTTTTGTGTCTGGCAGGTTCCGAACTGTACAAGGAAGATGGTTAAAAAGTTGAAAACGAAAAACATTGTTATTCTGCTTCACCTTACTAAGTCTTACAAATGGCATGTTAACATCATTTCTCCCTCTTGTATTGTGGGAGTGGATGTCACCCCTGAGCTCGAGAGTGCCCAGCTCCTTCTTGGTTCTTAAGAGGGATTGAAAAATGTACAAGTTGACAACTGTCATGATTGACTCTGACACAAAGACTGTGCAATAAGTACATTTTTAGACTAATCTAACTATACCAAACTGATCTTGAGATTATCGAAGGCTCGAAATTGGACTGTCTTTCTTAATTGGACTTATAGCTGTATCAGCTTTTGCCAATAATAAAGCTACAGCTCATCTGTTACATCACACTCATTTGATGGCCATATTCACTGTAAAACTGCACCAGATTGTGTCGGTGTCTCAAAATAAATCATGAAATTATCAAAGAGGTGGCACTTATCAGTTAGTTTTGATTACATAACTTGTAGTTATGCTTAAGGTTGTGTTATTTCCTTTGGAAAGCCAATTCTATTGGGGTAAAAATATATTTTTTTACTTAAGTTTATTAGTTTTTGCAGCCCTTATGATCTGCAAACTACATAAAATATATCTCCTAACACTTCAATTAACGACTCTTTAATTTTTGTTTACAATTAAAATTTTATTTTGTAAAGGCCCGTGTATGAATAATTTTAAAATTTTTGAACTTCTTAATTTATTTATTTTAACAATAGCACAAGATTTTGGTATTCATATCGTCAAGACAAATCAACAAAAAAGATACTTTTTATTAATTTAACTACCCATCATACCTACTATGATGATCAACAATGTAAAGAGATTATTCAGAAAAAAAAGCTTGCAAAAACAACAGAGGACTCCCTGGTAAATACCCATTTTACCATCATGACCAATAAACTTGCCTACGACTTAACAAGAAAAAAAGACTGAAACCCGATACTTAGAAAACAAACTCACATAAAGGACCACTCATCCCACGTTCTCGACACCCATTAACAGACCCGCCCCTCTCAGCTTATCATAACTCATAATAAACATTTGAGTGTCGAATCGATAATAATCATTAACGGCGTCACTTTACAGCCGAGATACGGGTGGTCTGGCCGGTCTGTTTATAGCACTGATAACGAGCGAGTGTCTGTCACTGATAAGGTGATAAGCGTCACGTGACCTTGGCTTCCGGGGGAAAGGTCGCCGGTTCCGCCCCAGTTGTGAATTAAATAGCCAAGACACATGCATTTGTATTGTGTTGTTTTTGATAAAAATGGCATTTAAGAACGGAAATCGTGTCATGAATGTTTGACCACTATATTTGCTTCGCTGTTAAGTTTAAAGTTATTGAAGGTCTGCAAATATTTAGTATTTAAAATTAATAGGCCTGAAGGGCTTACAATTTACCATCCACCTAACCAGCGGTTTTATATTATTTTTCCTCTTCTTATGAGTCACTACAATACAATTTAAAGTGTACGTCATATTATTGACCAGATATCAACTCTAAGATAGAATCTCTTAGAAATATCACCGATTTTCAATAAATACATCAAGTTTGAAATTAAAGAAAACTTAATTTTTAAGCATTCCCTATAGGAAATTTGGCATTTTTGACAACCTTTTAAAATTTTTACAGTTCCAACTACTGTATAACCGCCCAAAACATTTAAAAAATTGAATTTAAATTTGTAAAACCTACTTTTACTAGTAATGGTGAAAATCTAAAACTACGTTTCCTACGTTATTCTATTCTTATGTAACAACCTCCTCTGTCTCGCTTGAATAAGGTAATGGAATTGTGTGTAGGCCTCCACCTTCACTAGATATGGCTTAACTTATACTGTACTTGATTACAACATATGGCCTAGCCCCACAGCAGTAAAACTATAGGCCTATACACTCACCCCTATGTGGTGCTTTATGGTAAAAAAACCCCCGTTAAGTGTTAATACAATTTATTAATTTCACTAGATTAGGAATTACTCTAAATTGGCTTACAACATCCCCCTGTTGTCCCTACATACTCTATGGTTTTTGTGGGGAAAATAATATTTCTAAATTATATTGAATATAATTTGCTGGGTATGCAGAATTGCTGAACAAGGGGCAGCAAATCGTAAACTCGCAACACACATGTGTATATTTGATCGCCGCAATCGTGGGTGTCAGTTCTAGCGATGAGCGACGTGTGGTTCTCGGTCTCGTTCACACGGGGTAGTATGGCAGGGTCGAGGGGGCGGGGCGGCGTCTGGCTGAATGGATGGCCCTGTCTATAGCACTCACGAGGGGCTTTAAATAGCCCACCTTTCGTTCCACACATTCATGAGTGTCTTCATCAGGTGCCGTCTGGTCTTGTAGGCAACGGTTTACAATCCCTAACGACTGTTGGTTTTTGTACACCCTCTAAAATCTTTTCTATGTTTTTCACCCATTTTTTCTTTTATTTTTTTATTATTTTTTTTTTTGCTTGCAAGGTACTAATAAATAAATCTTGATTTATTGGACTTTGTGTTAAAATTAGAATTCCTGGTGAATATGTCTACTTCTAATTCTGCTGGCAGATAGTTATTGAGAATAGTATACTCCCAGTTAGGAAACTGGACAACTTTATAGGCCCTACTGTACTGCGTTATTTGTTTATGCGATTTTGAAATAACCTTAGATCCTCATAAGAAGGCAAACGTAGTTCTTGCGATATGATATGATTAGTCACTTAAAAAAGCTTATCACTTCCCGATTTGTTCTCCCAGTTGAATCACTTTAATTTACAGTTCTTCGTCATATTTCACTTCTGGGGAAGTTTTGTACACCGGAGCAACAAAAACCGAGTCAAGTCAAGTGAAGTCAAAACATCTTTATTTTTCACAAACGAATAACAGAGATATAATACAAAATAATACAGTATGAAATAAATCCCACATAGGCATAGCCCGTGCGTGGGATAAGATGTTCCTTAAATGTTCCGAGGAACAATGGAACATTTAAATTTAAAGAAATTATTTTCTTCAAAGAAGATTTATTTTTACTAACAAAAATTTTTTTACACTTGGTATGCCCACCTTGTATTTATTATTCAAAAAATCATTTGTGACGCTAACCTATATAGGTCCAAATATCGTCGCGCCGCGCTGGTCCAGATCTGTGTAACAGTACTACACGAGTCGAAGTGGCCCACCTTTTGTGGCCCGCGTGTCTTGTGTTTGTCGTGTAGGCCTATAATGTCCTGTATTGTCGTGTGTGGTGTCGTGTCGTCGACCTCTAGGTCTACTTGACATTCGACCACAGGCCTAGGACGCCGCGTCATGCCCCAAGAGCCGAATCTTAATGCGCTTTCAGCTGTGAACACACCATAAGTGAACAGTATTGTCAAGACTGATAAACAGTGTAAAGACCAACAGTCCGGAGAGCGACGAAAAGAAATTTTGTTCTAAAACCTAAATGAATATAGATACAAAGTAATCTACAGCATTCGCTAACATGTGTTAATATTCACTTTATTGATACGTGTTACCTGATAGGCTTATGCTATACTAGTGAAATCAGAGAAATTACTTTTCTGTTTCATAAAAGAAATAGTTTCTTTTGGGGGCAAAATCCCCTAAATTAGCTAACTTCTGTATTAAAAATACAGGGTTAGGCAAAAGTCTGGACACCCCCAGTTAACTTTTTAACGCGTTGCAGTAGGAAAACCAAACTTGGCACATATTTACAACATCAAAATCTGCACTTTTTCATCAACTACAAAACTTTGCCCCTGCCCCCAAAATGGGGTATTTTGGGGGCAGCCCAAAATTTTCAAAAGTAAACCCCTATCGAGTGACACCCTCATTTTGAACGGTTTTTCAAGAGAAATTAAATGGCGCAAACCGGAGGTCGATATCTCGCCCCTAACCAAAATGGCAGCCATTTCAAAATTTGAGATGGGCAAGCAAGTATAAGTCTGGACACCCCCAGTTAACTTTTTAACGCGTTGCAGTAGGAAAACCAAACTCGGCACATGTTTACAACATAAAAAACTGCACTTTTTCATCAACTACAAAACTTTGCCCTGCCCCCAAAATGGGGTATTTTGGGGGCAGCTCCAAATTTTCAAATGTAAACCCCTATTGAGTGACCCCTCATTTTTAAACGGTTTATCAAGAGAAATTGAATGGCACAAACCGGATGTTGATATCTCATCTCTAATCAAAATGGCAGCCATTTTAAAATTCGAGAAGGGTAAATTGACATTTGTTAAAATCAAATCGGAAAATAGCTTTTTAGAATTTATAATTTCTTGAATTATTTTAGAATTGAACCTAGTAGCAGATATGAACTAGTAGGTTCAATTCTAAAATAATTCCAGATTTTCTCAATTCTAAAAAAGCTAATTTCCGATTTAATTTCAACAAATGTCAATTTACCTTTATTCTGTAATTTTAAAATGGCTGCCATTTTGATTAGAGATGAGATATCAACATCCGGTTTGTGCCATTCAATTTCTCTTGATAAACCGTTTAAAAATGAGGGGTCACTCAATAGGGGTTTACATTTGAAAATTTGGAGCTGCCCCCAAAATACCCCATTTTGGGGGCAGGGGCAAAGTTTTGTAGTTGATGAAAAAGTGCAGTTTTTGATGTTGTAAACATGTGCCGAGTTTGGTTTTCCTACTGCAACGCGTTAAAAAGTTAATTGGGGGTGTCCAGACTTATACTTGCTTGCCCATATCAAATTTTGAAATGGCTGCCATTTTGGTTAGGGGCAAGATATCGACCTCCGGGTTGCGCCATTTAATTTCTCTTGATAAAACGTTTAAAATGAGGGGTCACTCGATAGGGGTTTACATTTGAAAATTTGGGGCTGCCCCCAAAATACCCCATTTTGGGGGTAGGGGCAAAGTTGTGTAGTTGATGAAAAAGTGCAGATTTTGATGTTGTAAACATGTGCCGAGTTTGGTTTTCCTACTGCAACGCGTTAAAAACTTAACTGGGGGTGTCCAGACTTTTGCCTAACCCTACTTATATTCACTAGAATACCCTTGCTTCTTCTTGTAAGTGGTAGATTACGATTTGAGTGATGATAAAAAACCTGACTTAACTGTGAGTAGGCCTACTAGAAAAATCCACTTCCAAAATAATGTTGCGTAAACATAATTTGAACAAATGTTCTTTAACTATATAGGCCTAGCTCCTGCGGGATCTCAATAAGAAAAAAAGTGTTGTAGACCAGTAGGGTAGACCTATCCAGGGTACAGGTCGTACCGTGCCTACTATCGTAATGGAACTTAAAATATTTAGAGCAAAAATGTCGTAACAGGCAAACAATTGCGTTTATGTAAATTTGTATAAAGTTAATACATTCCTGCCACCATCGTGTTCAGACAGTCTTTTTTACATAATTCTAAATCAATGATTTCTGTTCGTACACATTTCCACCCTCTCCAAAACTGTCGCCATTCAGTTTCACCAACAATCGAAACCAATTTGCCCTCCAATTGTTCCTCCCACTGGACAATTTGACCCAGCCAATTGGCAACTCCTTGTCGCACCGGGCCGAAAGGTCAGTCTCAGGTCGTGGCGGTGGCTGTCGTGGCATGGTCTGGGAATGCTAGTATCAACAACGGAGTTCGGGCGGACAAGGTCGCCGCCACACAAAGCACGTCAGACAGTCGCAGTCGCGGGCGTGAGGCGGGAGTGAGGGAGTGGAGGCATGGGGCTCAGGCGACGGGCAGCTAGATGTGAGTGATTCTAGGTTAAGTTTGGTCAATTTTAAAGCTGCAGAACATTATTTTCCAAAATATTTTGCCTATTAGGAAGATTAAATCAGAGTACGTTCTTGTACAATTAACTCATTGGTAAAGCAGAAATGCATGTAAATTTCTAGGATACACTTAACCAAGTAAATTCCTAAAATTAAGTCTAGTAGAGAGTAGAGAACACATCGAGCGAGTCTCCAACTTTAATTAGGGACATGCCGACTTCAGAGGGTACAACAATGTTTTGTTGTGCAGCCCATACAGTAATTTAATCTGTGGTTGATCATGGAACCAACTATATATTTATTTTTATTTTTGACTTAATTTTGCAATGCATTCATTGATATAGGTCTACTACGCAGTCCTTAATGAAACCGACCCATCGAAAATGTTTCTTTTAGTATTCCTATTTTTCATCCGCCTCAATTAATAAGTAGGAGTAGGCTAATTAGATATGTAAGATACAGACGCTATTACAATAAATGATATAATTTACACACTTAGCGTATTGCTCGTAAAACTGAGTAAAAAGACGAACCTCAATCATTTAGTCCAATTATTGAAAGAGTTTAAATCAAAGGAAATCGGATTTTACCATAGATATGCAAGAATTTATATTATAAAAAGAATGTGCTTTTAAAGGATATCAGAATCAATAAGTTTTGGCATCCCTAGTTTATCCCCCCCCCTCCAGCAGCTTTCGTAAAAGTTCGGGCCCCCTGCCTCAGAGATAATTTAACTTTTAAAAAAATGTTGAAGCGTACCGGTAATAAAACCCTCATTTTTGTGGTTTATCGTTATAACTAACTTTCCCAGTAATATTTTTTAGCAATTAAGTGGTTACCAGAATCTCAAACTCCCCAACCCTAAAACCTTTTCTAACTTTACCATCGCATCGCAAAGTCCATCGAGACCTTGATCAGCAGTTTCTAGCGGTATCAAAGCTCCACTCCCGGCAGGACCTGGTCCCGACAATGATAGTGACTCAGAGTGCCACATCCTGGACGGCCTGGACGGACGGACGGCGTGTGCAGAAGGCATGACAATGTTCCCACCGCACAAAGACCGGAAGTCACAGAATACGGCCGTGCCTTCCTCGCAAGTTCAGGGCCGTGGAATACAGAGAGGCAATCGACAATCGTCCTGTTGAAAAGAATAATGAATATGGCGAGACGGAATCCGGCTGGTAGAGGAATTATTGGCGGAAATCATAATAGACAGTGGGTGTGGTGAACGTGAGTTGCTGTGAAGGTTGGAGCTGGCGAATAGATTGGACTGGGTGTAGGATTAAACGAAAGAATGATAAAGGTCCAACTGATGGAGAGTGATCTGAGGTAATCAGAGTACAAAAAACACCAGCGAAAAAGAAACACTGAAAATTGTCTGATGACTCTGAAGAAATTGTCTGGGACCTGGGAAAAAGCTTCATTTTGAAAATGATGCAAGTTTTACTATTTGGAACTTCTAAAAGTTCTAAGGTTGCTTCTTTTTCAGCTACTTATCTTTTAGGGGCATTAAATGGTTAATTGGAGGTTGATAAAAGGATTTTAAGAGAAAAACAAGAATACTATATGAAAACCAAATCATTCTTCCATAATTAAACAACAGCACCATTATATGAAATTTAACGGTATTATATAAGTTGTGTCTCAGATTATTGATGTTTTGTCTTTGTCTAAAAAGATTAGGCTAGGTGTAAATTTTATACAGTATTTAGTGGCTAATCAGTTGTGGTATTCATTCAGGGATCCGCCCCTGTCAAAGATCTCCAAAGAACTCTGGATCTTTGACGATACCTACTCGTCTATTTCCAATATGGCATATAAGTTGTATTTATTTTCAAAACAATAGTAGAATAATCAAAATATGTTGAACAACTAATACGTGTTTCGAAAATCCACTACAATCGCACAGAGCTAATCTAAGCCTCGTGTTATCCTGTGATAGCTGTATCTGAAGTTTGTTGACCAAGATAAGAGTTATCTGTATTTGTCTGCATTGATGAATAGTTGAAGCAAACTGTAAACCTGTTGCATTACTTCTATCTTTAAAATATTTACGTGTTCCCTGACCTCCGATTGAATCAGAGTGAGTTTGACGAGCTTTTGAGATGTAGGCTACGCCAGTAATACAATCTTTTTGGCTCCAATCAAGATGTCAATGCTCCTTGCAAGATAATTTGGAACTTATTTACTAGATCAAGGCATATCACAAAAACGAATCAAGATTTATTCTATACTACCTCTTAAAGAGTTTTTGACACCCCATCACAGATTTGATCTCCAAGGTTGTTCGTACAATCAGTCTCCTTTAATACGTCCCGCCTACTCTCTTGTAATCGATTCCGAGCCACATGACGTCTATTTTATCTCTGTTTTTGTGCTCGTCCGATTTTATCCGTAGATCGGTGCATTCCTGGTTTTCAACAAAAGCTTTGCAGGTGGCCCTTGGGGAACACCAAGGTGAGAGGTCGTGAGCGTGTATAAAGGAATGTCGGGTCTAGTTTTCAAATTTGGATGAACCAAGGATAATTTGATTGTTCAAATCTCTTGTTTTATTTTATATATTATGATTATTTTATAAAGAAAACTGATGGTTGAAAACCTTCACGGCACCCCACTCTTGCTTTAGGTAATATGAGTTTGAAGTGATAAAATCTTTTTTGGTGTTCGCCGAAGTATCCATACAGTAGTTGGGACGGTGGACGACAGGACGTGGATGTCAAAACACAAAACATCTGTTTACAAAACAGAGCCTCAGTTGTGTGGACGGCTGGCCGGCTCTCAGAGCTCATAGAAGAGCCTGTTGAAAGGAACCATTCATTGTACATGTAAGCCTACTTATCAGTTCATCAAATTTTACTTGATTATTTTCCCGACAACGGTATCCTATTAATCTCAACTCAAAATTTGAAAACAAAAACGAGAATGGGTTTCTACAAAAACGTTATCGAAAAATCTATTTAAGCTCACCTTAAAAGAAACGGCGAGAGGACAGTAAGCCCTTGTAAGACCTTGTCCGTAATGCTGGTGAAACTTAGGAGTTTATCCCTTAACGGCGCGTGGGAAGGTGTGTCAATCATTGCGCTGACCACAGCCTCAGCCAATGCGCATGCCTGTAGCCTGTACATCGCTACCGCGCCTGCGTAGAGCGCGCCTGTGATTCAGCCTGGATGCCTTGTCCATGTACGGCAGACACTGGATGCTGGTCGCTGGTCATTAAGGCTATGCAGGGTGTCGCAAACCTATTGTTCCATGTATGTTCTGGCCCCAAGGCCGTGCCGCGCCGCCCGCGCCTAAACTGAACACACAAAACAGCACATTCGTCTGTGTCTAGTTCAGATAAGCAACGTTACATTTTTTAGATTTTATACAATTCACCTTTACATTTCCCCCTAAGCTTGGGCATATATTTTTCTCACAAGCTCCTACTTGCGGTTTTCTGCTCTTGTTTATTTCCTCAAATACGTTTCTTCAAGATCAAAATTGCAAATGTTTGCCCTATATTAAGGTTGATAATTTGTTATTACAATAATACATTTCACATTAACTACTGTAATGTTATATCGATGTTTAAAGAACCCATTAATGAGTAGGGACAACCCATATTTAATAGTTTCGCCCTATAAACCAATTACTGGTATGTAGTAAAAATTCCCATCTATCTTCTTATTTCTATAAGGGTTTCGTCTGTTACGTCCCTTTTTCTCTCGACCTACTGAACCGATTTTTAAGATTGAGGTGTCATTTTAAAGCTAAGGATATACCGCAGTGACGAATCGTAATGAAAAAGGTCATATTGTTTCGGGCTTATAGCCCCCTCGCATTTTATTTATTTCTAGAGGTCGCTTTAAAATGTTGAACAACTTTTATTGCAAGTTCTTTAATGTGAATTGTAATTTAACAGCTGATTACCTTCAGATGAATTTTAAAAGCCAGATAGTAAACAAAAATAGATCTCTGTCAATTCATAATCAACATTCACGTACTGTAGGTGAGTTTCACTCATACAGAATCATAAAATGCGCAATTTGCGCACGGGCCACCTCGTGTTACTTTAAAATGAAACCTACAAACATCTACAAAGTTATAAAAGCCGTCTGCGTTCCTTTTCAACAAAATCAAAAGAATACTTAGGTTCATATCAGTAAATTACTTTTCCTACACAGCATGGAAATAATCACTTCCAAATAAGCAAATCATTTCCGGTTTCCATTTTTTCCGCTCTAGAGCGGCAATGTTCTTTACCGCACGCTAAATCAAACAGCAATTTAAAGTCAGCTGTTATTACAAACCATGCTGTTGGTCATAGTTGTCGTTCAGTATTTGCTTCTTTTTTAGTATGAGGTTATATGTTTGATAGTTGTTAACAGTGTGTTCTAACAGAAACAAATCAAACATAATCCAAATGACGTTTTTGTAAACAATAATACATTTAATCCGTTGCAATTATGTTGGTAGAAAAAATCTTGTGTGTATTACGAGAACAAATAGTCATTGCCGCTCTCGAATTGTTCTATTACTATTCTCGAGTGGCAATGACGTATACTTTACGCTCTTAATACACAAATATAGCTATTTAAATCATCTGGGTGCTATTTTTATTTCAGATACTACGTTTTCAATTATCAATGATATTCTTACTTATTTGTATGTATACATATAATGCAATCTGTTTTATAAAAAATTTAAAAAAAAATGCTTAAGTAGCTTAATATTGGGGTTTTATGCTTCGATTTCCGCTCTTTTTCCAGTTGGAGTTTTGCTGAAACTAGTTGGTTGTGACTCCTATGTGCTTTTTGGGAATGAACATTGATTCGCACATTGGACACTCAATCTAAAAGGGCAATTATTTTACAAAATAGTTTCGGCACGTGACCGTTATACCGTTATACCGACATAGCACCGCCGCATTAGAGGTCTGCGAGTATCAAATTCGAAATCTCATTTATTCTTCACTTTACTTCTATCTTCTATCCAGCCTGTTGGGAAATATACAGGGTGTCTGGCCTAAAATGTTCCATTAACTACCTTTTTATTTTATGTCTGCAAGTAAATTTCTTATAGGGGCCCCTTTACTATTTTTCGTTGCTTATATGTATTGAAATTTTTGAAAATTCTCTCCATTTTTTCAATGTAGCGGCCAACTTAAAAATTGTTAGTACCAATCCACCATTTTCATTTTGTTTTTTATTTAATACATAATTTTAAAGTTTTTAATCCTATGCAATTTTTTAAAACCATCCGGTTCGGTAACTAGAGGCAGTTAATTGCCTGGATATTTGGAAACCATTCAGCTCAATAAAAAATATTCAAGAATAAACATTTTACAAAAATATTTATTTAATGTAATTTTACCCTTAAAAATAAAATCATTTGTCATCAAATCATCATCAATGTATAAAATCATTTTCAATATGGCCGACAGATAATAAAATTACTATTATCATAAAAGAAATGGTCTCAAAACATTATTTTAAGACATTTTTATCCTCTATAGGCCTATTTTTATTTCTACCGAATGATTCCCAAGATATAGGCGACTCAATTAAAGTTTTGCCCACATTCTTCTTATGGGATTAAATGCACTTCAATTATCTCTAGCTACCTACCTGTACAATATACAAACATTTAAAATGAATAAAAAAGTCTTAAAATTGTGTATTAAATAAAAAATTGCATACAATAAGGGGGTTGTATTTAATGTTGGTCGCAAAATTTTCAAAATGGTGAAATGACAAAAATTGGATATTTAAAATGTTAAGAATCGCAAGGTAATAAAGGGGGTCGCGCGTAAGAAGTTTACTGTCACTGTCAGTATGAGAATAAATACCCCCGTCGCAGCAGACCTGCGTACTCAGCGAATTTCCAAAGAATTTTTGTTTTAACATCAAAGAACTTTGTGGCTATATTATATAATTAATAATCTTTACAAGGAAATATAATATATTTAATGACATTATATTTCTGAGTAAATTATTTCTATTTAATAATTTATATAAGTAGTGTGTTTTTGGGAAGGCTGGGCCATGACGTCATCACGATGACGTCAGCAGTGATGACGTCATCAATGACGTCATTGACGTCATGGTGACGTCATTACCGCTGACGTCATCATGATGACGTCACTGACGTTAATTAGGTCAAGGTCATGCAAGAATACAAAAACAATTTTTTTGCACTTTTGCGATTCCTCAAATTTTGTTGAGAAATTGAAATTTCTCGAGGAACCACAAAAGTGCAAAAAAATATTTTTTTTATTCCCTAGCGATCAGACTCTCGACCTAATATATCCGTCAGGGATCATTGACCCGTCCCAGCAGCCCCACTTGAAAAAAAATAATTTTTTTATTTTACTTACCCACCGAGAGACTGAGAGCCGAAGAATAATTTCTTCAAACACCCGACAGTGCGACAAACGACACGCGATCCGAACACCACCGCGTCTGAAGGCATACTGACTTGGGCGCAGGCGGTTCCCCAGGTACCCGGCCCAGTGGTGGGGATAAGGAGGTGGTGGGGGTAAAGTGGTCAGAAGGAAGAAAAATTTATTTTTTTACAAACAACTCGTCCCAGCCGGTCCTTTACCGGACATCCGTAACTCGGATTGGAAATATTTCCTGAGAAATATTTATTTTTATTCTTTCTCAGGTGATCTTGGAACTTGGTTGGGAATTGGAGTCACCAACGTAACCTTACTGGCAAAAGTTAGCTCGTCTAAAAGTTTCTGAAACATTTTATCATCCATAGTGATATTTGTGTCCCTTGAGTAAAATTTTGGATTATTTTTGAAGCAATGTTTCATTTTTGTTAAAGTGGAAGTCTTGGACACCTTAACAGAATTATTTTGCTTGGCCAGCAAAAATTTTACTCTTAATAATTTTTTTCGCAAAGTTTCAGCCATAGATGTGTCTCACAGTAAGGTTTGGATATAACTGAAACACTTAGTCAAGTGTTGGACCTTAGCTGGAAGTAGTGGGGGGAACAGGGCTATAGTGGGGGAATGAGTAGTGGAGGGGGTAATGCGGACTGTTGTTGTGAAGTGTAGAAACAGTTTGCCGGGAACTGTCCAAGGAGTAACACGTACTGTGCAGAAAAATTAACCGAGAGACTTGTGTAAAATTTAACTCCAAGAAATATTTAATGTAAGACTAAAAGAGGTAGAGTCAAATGAAAAATAATTCTGTAGGAGATGGGCATGGATCAGTTTTGTAGTAAAGTTCAAAATTCACTTGTGTGGAATAACATTAAATTATGAGCGAAAAAATATTTAGCCACACCTGCAAAATACAAGTGTAGGAAAATATTAGGAGACTTGTATAGCTAAATAAAAAATAATTTTGTATCAAACAGTCTTCCAGCATTTCAGTTTGTAAGTCTTAACAAATAAGGAATAAAATATTAAATAAGGAGTTGAAAATAATTTGTTAAGTAAACGTAAGTGTAGCAGTGTAACAAAAATTAATTTTGTGCAAAACAGGCTAGGTTCTGTTTTGCTAAGTTTAATAAGAAGGAAAAATAAAAATTTACTTACAGAAAAGTCGAGCGGTGGCGAGGTGTGGCGTGTTTGTTGGCTTTCAATAAACTGACTTACCTTCTGTTGAGCTACATTTGGCCAGTTGGCCAAGAAACCAGTCTGTTATATAAGCATTATGTAACCGTCTCTGCCGGCTGTGCTGAATCCGGCAAGCTAAAATATTATTCTATAGTACACCTGACTTGGACTGAAAATATTCTAAGTCCCAAGACCCCTCCCCCCCCTCGGCTCCGGACGAGAAGTGAGCCCCCCCCGGGGAGGAGGAGGTGGCATAGCCCGAGGCGTTGCCATACCTTGACACGTGTTGTATAATGAGATCCGGTTAGTAATGTATTCAGGTGTGGCTCTTGGAGATTGTCCAATGCCGCAAACAAGTACGTGTCGAGGTCTGGCTGTTTACGTAACCAGATCCGGTTCCCCCACTCCTGACCGGCTCAGCTTCGGTTCTCTGAGGCTTTGCTTCCTCGCAGTTGGTTTCAAACACTTCAGCTGAGTGGTTGAAGCTCTGCCCTACAGGATTCGCAATGTAATGTTGGCGCCGCATTATATTGGGAATTCTTTTAGTCTAAGGCATGGCATGTGTAGTGTTAAGAAATATTTTATTTTGCGCTTGCTGCTTCTGCTAGGTCTTGGTGTTGGATTTATTTAGTCTAAGTGTTGTGTGTTGAAAAATATTTCTTTGTACTAATCTTCACAGGTTGTCCCCAAGTAGAATTTTTTCTAAATTCGCATCTTGGAGGTACTCCTCCGTAAATTGACAGCTTAAGTGTTAGGCTTTTGAGACTTAACAGTCTCTGTAAAATAAAAATTTTTCGAGGTTCAGAACCTCAAGAATTATTTGTTACCAACAATAGCATGGCGCCTAACGAGCCCGGGGGTAGGCCCCTGGGGATCCACCCTTAGGCCTCTTTCGGTCAGGGGCGCTACTGGACCTCATCACTCTAGATGGGTGGTTGGCATCCTTTAGCACGAGGCGTCGGATCCTGACACTGACCGGTGTGCTAGGCAAAAGTCAGTACCTACGGGTTAAGACGGGATCCTCGGTCATGGTTAGCATGGCCTCTTCCAAATTATTGTAGCATGTTTCCCTTAAAGAAACTCAAAATTAAATAAATAATTTTTTATTAAATCACCTCCCCCTAAATGTTGAGATCCCCCCGATGCCTCTGACCACCGGCGGTCTTAGGCATCGGGGGGATTTCTTTTTAACTTTTGGATGACCTTGACCCATATTTGTGTGTGTGAATAAAATAATATTTTGTTCCACACGATATGTAGGTCAGCCATGACTTAGGCGGATTTTTGCCTGAGTTCTGAGAACTACTCAGGACTTAGAGCGAGATGCGACTAAGTGTTGGCTGTCTACACTGTGGCGGAAAAAAATATTATTTGATGTTGACACATGAGTAAGGGTAGCAGGTATCCAAGAGTTAAAGTCCTAGGGGTAGGTGACCCCCCCCCCGAGCCCCGGACGGCAAGTGAGCCCCCCCCCGAAATTTTTTTTTATTTTGACCGTGACCAAAATTTTTTTGCTCCGGACGAAAACTGCGCCCCCCCCCGATTTTTTTTTTTGGATTTTGACCTTGACCAAAATTTTTTTGCTCCGGACGAAAACTGCGCCCCCCCCCCCGAAATTTTTTTTTTTGGATTTTGACCTTGACCAAAATTTTTTTGCTCCGGACGAAAACTGCGCCCCCCCCCGGGGAGGTGGAGCTGCCAAACCAGTAGTGTGAAATTATTACTCCTACAACAAGTTAAAAATAGTAGTGGCATACTGTTCCCCCCACCAGTCTACCACTGAGGTACCTCTGAAGCAAGTTTGACTCATCTCATTCTCTTTCGAGCCGCCAATGGGTTGAAATGGATGTTCCACTGTTTTAGATGTAGCGTAAGTATAAAGGTAATATTTTGCACAGTGGTGTCATGTATGTTTTTAGTAATGGTTAGATTAGAAAAAAAAATCAACTGTACGGCCTGGCATAAATAAATGCCTACCGTGGTGTGGAAAACAGTTGACCTTCTGACACCGTGATGGATAGACGGGTGACCTTTCAAATGGACATGGAAGAAGAAATCAAGTCCAAGCCGGGTATTATTGAATTTCAAGCTTTTCGTGGTAACGATGATCGGTTTATAATTAAAGAACTCGTATTTTACGATTTAGATAAAAATATCCCTTACACATTTTTATTTAAACCACCATGCTCTTTTTCTTCACTAACCACCAAAGCCGCAACAACAAACCGATGGACTTGGAAATATTTTCATCACATCGATTGGTATGACGGTTTTACCAGTTATTCAGACTTGTATCATATTATGCATCAATTTTCAAACAGATTTACTAATATTTACACAAAAGGACTTGAAAAGAAAAGATGGATAGAACAATTTACATCTACTCCAGTTAAAGATGTGCAAATAGATAAAAATTTTAAATTTATTGCTGAAAACATTTGTATTTGCACACAAAGTGTGGAACATGAAAGGGACAGGCACTGTGCGTTAAAAAACGCTTTAAAATTAGCGACTTACCTGCAAGATGGAGAAATCAGCGATGGTGGTGGGGGTAACGGCGATTATAAAAGCGAGGAGCAGACCGAGACCTGGCACGAGTATTACTCGAGATTCCGAGACGACAACATCTCAGAGCAAGAAGACATCGAGGACCTCTAGAACAACCATGGCATCCAACCAGTTTCTGCAGACTTTGGTGGAACAATTCAACGCCCACTCCAAGTCTACAATTTTGCCGGTAAAAAAATGTTCAGAGCTGAAGGATGAAAAACATTATATTATACATACCATGAAGAAGATGGAAACTACAGTCGGCGAGGCAATCTGCTGCAGCTTGAGCGAAGCCCCATACACTCCGGGAGATGAGCCGAAATTCCAAATTTACCTGCCCAAAAGATTTGTACACCTACTCCAAAACGAAGATCTCCGCTCCATACAACCAGGATGTCTCTACTTGGTGTCCCACGGATGCAGCGGCAGCAACTCCACCGAGCTTACCATCCACATCGCAGACAAGCAGCAGTGTTAAAAAAAATAATTTTTTTCTTTCTTGTATCTGTTTGAATTTTTTAACTATATATATTTTTGTCATGTAATCTTGTTTGTACTGTTTTAAATAAAGATAAGAAACAAAAAAAAAAAAAAACAAAAAAAAAAACACAAAAAAGGCAACATATCAATATGTGAAACAAAAAAAAAATTCACATAATGATATGTTGCCTTTTTTTTAAAGCTCTGGGGTGACCTTGACCTTTGACCTTTGCACAAATTAAACATAAATTTTTTTCAAACAGCAATATGTTTGTGTGTGTGTGTGTGTGTGTGTGTGTGTGTGTGTGTGTGTGTGTGTGTGTGTGTGTGTGTGTGTTTTCCCCCACCATTTCAGGTTACCAGCATACAGACTGTAAAGAAGTTCAGTTTGATTGCAACTGTCAAACGATGAGCACCCTATTTGAGCTTTGTGTAAGAAAAATTATTGAAGATCAACAGCTATTTAGCCATACTTTACGATCCAACGCTCCTCAACAAATTAAAATTTTTATCAAACAGTACAAGCTAGACAACAGAGGTTACAACACTTTTGGTTGGTACAAGTTTGGTGATGGTACAAAATTTTGTCGAAGTTGTGGAAGGGCCGCTGTATCCAACCCTGCACAATTCCTACAAGATGATGGATGTTTACAATATGGTCATGTGGCTCCAGTTTTAAGTTACCATACACCTAAAGAACTATGCGCCATTTGTTCAATCAATATGTTTAGTTGGCAAAAATTTAACCACCTCTCATCAGACAGCGTGTAAACAACTTCCCCCCACCACTATTTCATACTACCTTCATACGACCATGCTAATATTCATTCAGCCTTTGGACATCATACGGAAAACATCAAGATGGCTCTAACTGTAAAATGTGCAAATTATGAAGAAGTATTTGTAAGAAATATGGAAGAATTAAACAATATTGTTCAAGAATTTAAATCGCTAATCGAACAGGGATACCGATTGAACATGCAAATTTTTGCTTGCAACACAAAATGCCCTCATGTCCCCAGGGATGACGAGCCACCTAGGTCACCATCATCAACTTCTTCAGCCTACTCCTCCAGGTCATCCATGAAGACTCAAGCCAGTCCAAACTTGGAATATTTCTCCTGACTAATATTTATATTTTGTATCCTCATTGTACTTCAATATGCATATTTTTGTATTGTAATAAAGGAATGATAAAATAAAAACAAAATAAAAAACCTATCTTGCTACAGTATTGTAGCAAGATAGAATTTTTTTTAAAACAAATTGGATGACCTTGAACATGTTCTAACATGTTCAGGTTTTCCCCTACCACTTTTCCTCTTGGAGACCTGAGATGCAGCACCAATATGTTTCATTACATCTTCATCTTTTGAGCTGCAAACATGGATGTTCCACCACCAATATATGAGGCCGATGAAGCGGAAAGCCTGGGGAGGAGGAGATGCCAGCATGTGGATCTAGTGGAGATGATGGAAAGAAGGATGGAAGAAAGACGGATCAGGAAGGACCATATGCTAATTCAGAAAATTTTAAAATTAGATCTCTTCATAATCTTGGCCTTATTGATTGCAATCTTCTTCTACTTGGTATACGCAGTTGTATACTGCCTAAGATGCATCGAGTGTACAGATAAAGCAGCCAAATTGCCAGTTTTCAACACTACTCTTTAAATAAAATTTTCTTTTTTAAAACTCCAAATGGTTGACCTTGAACATGTTTCGACCTGTCTGGTTGTATCAATTACCCCCACCACCACAATTCCAAAAGACCAATCCTACATGCAAGTCTGGCTTCATTTCCAACTCAGCTACGCTAAAGGTTACACTACACACAATGAAGTGGGAATTACTTGTTGACAGCCTTCAATACCTAAAAGAAATCTATGAAAAATTGCACATGCGGCTTCTTCAAAATCCAGGGATGATAATAAAAATGAACTTGGAATACGACTGTCCACTCATCGACGACAGTATGGATGAAGCAGAAGGGGTAGTCCAAAATACACAAGGGACATGTTGCTGTGAAGAAAATTCTTCGACAACATCAAGCACAAGTCCGGACAGCACATATGGGGATGAAGGAGGATTTTTGTAAATAAAATGAAAAAAAAAAATAATTTTTTTTTTTAAACTTCAAATGGTTGACCTTGAACACGTTTGAACATGTTGAGCAATGTCGATAAAATTTTTTTTTTTCGTTCTTATGCCTATTGCTGAATAACATACTCAGTTGTATAGTTTGCAAAAAAAATTTTTTTTCCATTTTATCTGACCACTTTACCCCCACCATCTCCTTATCCCCACCACCCTGCCGAGTACCTAAGATACACGGAGAGACTTGCTCAGTTGCTGTTCAACTCTTGTGGTGTGCACATCTCACTTTTTGCACTCAATTTACTTATATTGAGTTTAAATTTAAATATTTAGCCAAATATCAAACATTTCTTAATTTTTAGGCAAAGTTTCAAATAACAAAATTTTTTTTTCACTTTTGGTTTGATTGAAATTTCACAAGTTCCAAGATCACCTGAGAAGGATAAAAATAAATATTTCTCAGGAAATATTTCCAATCCGAGTTACGGAGGTCCGGTAAAGGACCGGCTGGGACGAGTTGTTTGTAAAAAAATAAAATTTTCTTCCTTCTGACCACTTTACCCCCACCACCTCCTTATCCCCACCACTGGGCCGGGTACCTGGGGAACCGCCTGCGCCCAAGTCAGTATGCCTTCAGACGCGGTGGTGTTCGGATCGCGTGTCGTTTGTCGCACTGTCGGGTGTTTGAAGAAATTATTCTTCGGCTCTCAGTCTCTCGGTGGGTAAGTAAAATAAAAAAATTATTTTTTTTTTCAAGTGGGGCTGCTGGGACGGGTCAATGACCCCTGACGGATATATTAGGTCGAGAGTCTGATCGCTAGGGAATAAAAAAAAATATTTTTTTGCACTTTTGTGGTTCCTCGAGAAATTTTAATTTCTCAACAAAATTTGAGGAATCGCAAAAGTGCAAAAAAAATTGTTTTTGTATTCTTGCGTGACCTTGACCTAATTAACGTCAGTGACGTCATCATGATGACGTCAGCGGTAATGACGTCACCATGACGTCATTTATGTGACGTCATGTGACGTCATATGACATCATTAGTGACGTCATTCGTGACGTCATTGATGACGTCATCACTGCTGACGTCATCGTGATGACGTCATGGCCCAGCCTTCCCAAAAACACACTACTTATATACCAATATTTATATTGCAATAAATGACTTTTTTAACAGTAAAAAAGTGCATATCCAAATCTTCCATGCAAAAGGAATGATTTGTTTACAAATAACAAAAAATAAACATTTCAAATTTGACAAATATGCAGAAGACAGCTGATCAGCTGATTAGGAACAGATACCTTATTATCTCCATCTCTCTTGCTCCCATTATACACTTATTTTCCATGAGAATACCATGGGATTTAGCATGTAGGTTTGCTGCCATGTGGGATTTTTATCAAATCCTAATTACTCACCACCTAGTGAAGGTTCATTACAATTTTTATTAAGATATGTTGATAAATAAGCGATATATAACTTTTTAAAAATTTACCCATGAGAATAACATGGGAAACTTGATTTGAATTTTCTCTATAACCAGTTAAGCTATTTTAAAGATTCAAAATACTAAATTGTTTGTTTTTTAAGCTCTTTTAAATGGTTTTATTTAAAATTGATGAATTTTGAAAATTTAGGTCCAAAAATGCCAAAAACCCATTTTTGACCCTTTTGAAACCCCATAAAACCCCGTTCCCATAGCCCGACAATGCTGGTTCGCGAACTCATGAAAATAGACCTGGTCTTACACTTTCATACCAAATTTGATCAAAACACACACACACACACACACACACACACACACATACGCGCATATAAGTCGCAACGAGATCCATGTAAAAATCCAGCTGTACGAGATCCACTAGAAGGAGTGGTTTTTTAAATAAAATAAGTGACACTTTTCTTCCCTGTAGTTAGTACAATGCACCAGTCTCGTCAGATTTGGGATAGCTTCAAATTTAACCATACGTTTTTTGCGGTCAAAGTGAGATCCGGTATGTAAGGTCACTGTGAGATCCATTTTGACCTTGGCTATACACACTTGAACTACCACGGTCGCAATGAGATCCGTCTGCAACTTCCCGATTATTGTTCGACCACCTCGCTGGTGTTTACACACACTCTATCTAGTTGCGGTCGAAGTGAGATCCTTTACGGTTTGCATGCGTAATTTAATAGACTTTAAGAACAAATTAATACATTATGGTATTTTGGTGTTGCAGATTAATAGTCTAATGATTACGAGGCTCTGTTAAGAAATGTAAGTCATATTGTTTGGTGTACCGTATTGTTAAACGTTTAATCTATATCTATAAAGCTCCACAGTTACAGAAAGTAACTTCAAAACTTTCATTTTAACACAAATCTTAATATAATGTTAGTATGTTAAAGTAATTTAAAAGTTTTATATATTTATAAATTTTTTTATATTTTTTTTAATTTTTTATAAAATGTTTAATATGACGGAGACTTTAAATGTATAGAATATTAAAATTAATTACGTGATAATCGGTATAATTATGATGGAATATTATTTAAAATGTGGTTATTATATATTTTTATGCTTAGAAAATTATGTTAAAGGTAAAAGTTTCAGTGTTAATGGATATGAAAATTTGCTTTATGTTGTATATTCTTATGGGAAAAAACCAAACTTACACAGCCATTATCTCCCAAATCGTTAGAATTACGAATATACATTAATTTGTAAAGTAGTCTTAAAATTAAGTCTAGAATCCAAAAATACCACAAAAGTTTAAGTTCGTATTTAAAATCAATGACTTCCGGTTTGAATAGGTTACTTCTGGTACAACCAGTACATTGAAATTGTCATCAATTGATAGAGTGCAACCAAGTTACCTATAAATGGCAAAATTTGTTTTAATTAACAATTAATTTTATATATTTTAAAAGGGGTGTACGGGTGGTCTGGAACACCCGGTCCCGGTAGATGTAAGTTTTTTTTAATAATGGGGGTTTTAATTCAATGTAATAGCTAAGATATTTAGAGCTAAATTGCTATAATAGTAAATATTTTGCTTTAAAACCATGACATATTTAAATTAATTTGGATATTTATCAACTGGTAGAGAAGCGTGTAAGTGAGCGCACGCACAAAACCTTAGTTGTTAATTTTTCGTTTTTTCCTGACCGTCAGAATAATACGGGTTGCGGTCTTTGGTTTGAATAATGCCTTGCGTGAGCGTTCCAGGTGCATAGAATTCTATGATTAAAAGTCTAAAGTATACATAGTATGTGTACAAAAATAAATGAACAACTTATTTTAAAAGGAACGCAAAATACTTTTAAAATTAGTCTTTAAGTGATTTATATACTGGTATCTACTCTATATTACTTTTAAATCTATACTAAATCCTATAGTATTATATATATAGTAGTGACTGGATGATAATTTTCTCAACGTTTAACCTCATTATTGTACTTTTAATTTAAGTGATGATCTGCATTTATATTTTATATGGTTAATTTAGTTTTAAATTTATTACCATGTTACAATTACTGTAATTTGTATTTTCAAACTGGTTTTACACTATGATCTTGTGGTAGGTTACCGTACCAATTTTGGAATTGAGGCTGTTATCAAACTTCCTTTAAGAATCAAATTCACACACCGTAATGCCAACGTTTTAGCAAAATTACCGAGATAAATTTTCCAGACCCAGACACCCTTTACAGGCTACGCTAGACAATGGAACATACGCCATCTTTGCGAGGGGTCTTGGCTCTTCCCAGAATACCATTAGAGAGAAGCTGGGCCGTCCCGCCGGGAGATGTCGAATTGGGCCCGCAGTCAGTCAGGGTCGTAAAAAGGACTGTCGAATTGGGACCGCGGTCAGTTAGGGGCGTAAAATTGACTGTTGAATTGGGCCCGTGGTCAGTTCGGAGTCTTGAGTCGAATTTTTCCCATGCATTTACAATCATTATAGGCTACAGCTATATTATCTACACTTCAACTGGACTTCGTAAAAAATTAACAGGTATGGTTACATTAAGTTTTGGAATGGTTATTGTTGTTATTTTTGTTTGAATTCAATAAATGTGATTTTTTATTCAAAGTTTCAACGATATTCTTATGGGAAAAGGGTAACTGATTAAATCATTAGATATCTGTTGTAATAATAGCAAATCAGGAAGAAATGCTATTAAATTCTTTAGCTATGAAATAGTTTTGAAACTAATTGGGTGAACTTTGTCCAGATCAACTGAAACTTTGGGCTAGTAATAATTAAAAGATAAAAGAAATAATTTTTCATGAATTTTATGTTGTTTATTTATTTATTTTTTTTTTAGTTAAGTTTCATTGTATTTATTTGCTTTTATTGTGTTTTTATTTTTAATTCTATCGCAAATTAAAGTGAAAACTAAAGTCTGATCACTAACAAAACGAATGTTGCCCGGCCTGATCACCGACCAAATTATAAATGTTGGCCGACTGACCAGGGGCCCAATTCAACACCGACCCTTCAGGGTTGACGGTAATCCGGGTAGGAATGTTTTGACCGTGGGCCCAGTTCGCCCGTGTCCGTCCCGCCGTCCAGGATGGAACCCTTTGCCGCAAGCTTTCTACATAGCTGTTCAATACCGTTCCAAGAAACAAACATTAAGTAATTCTTCTTTGAATTTTCGTGACAACACTGACACTTGAAAAGATTCTTTTGATCCTTGTTGCGAGAAAAAAGGATTTACGACCATGAGTAACGCACAAGTTTTGTCCTGTTTCGGATGTAATATTCCAAAGTACTTTTGGGAAAGTAGTAAAGCAATAACTTATTTTAATAGCTGTTACCCGGAACGATTTTACCCGCAATTATAATGTTGTTTAATTGATTTAAAAAAAATCCTGAATATGAGCTACTTTTATTTCATATTGCATGACTCGCACTTTAAGATAAACTTGTTTTTTATTAGACAGGCCTTTTTATTAAATTTAAATTGGTACAAATATGCCTAATTAAACATCGTACTAAACACGCAGAAAGTTTTTGAACCAATGAATTATTAAATCAATGTTTGCATCTATCCACAACTACCGTACGTTAGGGGCGCGCCTCAACCGTTACAAACATCTTACGTTTGTTTTGCAAACAAGTTACTAATAGTGTAATAGTCCGTCAGATATGTGGCAATCGAAATAGGATTGCGCGTTAGATAATAGAGATCTACGATTTGGAACGCAAATTAATACTACATGTAAAACGGTATAAATTTGGATAGGAGGTCGTCGTCTTGAATTTTCCATGTGTGAGGTTTTATGAGGTTTCAAATGGGGGTCTCCCATATTTTACCATATTTATTGTTTAGTTAAAATCATTTTGAGTTAGGTACAAATCTTGCAAGAACTAAAAATAAATAATGTAGTATTTTTATAATTAATTATTTTATTCGTAAAGGATTGTGAAGAAAGTTAAACCATAAATATCCCTTTTGAACCGTTATATGATTGCTTTGGCTTTGCTTGTAACCTAACAATTACTACCAGGTGGCCCGTGCGCAAATTGCGAATTTTATGATTTTACCGTTAGAAAGGTATAGTGTCCTGTAGATGAGCAGAATCTCATTATTATAATCCATATCGCCCCCCGAAGATACGCGCTACAGGCTTTAAAAGTTTCAATGTTAATATGAAATACCCGGGGCCGAGGATTTGCTCGGTAAACTCAAACAACAGGGACGATCCTGACAAATGAAACAGCTGATATTTGTCAGTAACAAAGCTACACCTCATCTGATCCATCACAATCATCACACTCACCCCTTCAGTCATACTCACCTTAAAATACGCACCACAGGGTGCGTCGGTGTTTCAAATAAAGTATCTAACTACAGACAGTGCGCTAAAATGCTCAGTACAAAGGGCTTATCTCTTGTCATAGGCATCATTTCAGCATTTTGATTGGGGGGGCAAGATTTTTATTATACACTCCCCTCCCCTTCCTACAAAAACGCCAATCATCTTAAAATTCGCGAAAAATGTCAATTTTATGAATATTTTGTTAGGTATATATGTATATTCTTTACAACTCAAATTGTTTTTCCGCCATTCTTCCGATATGGAGGACAATTTAATTAAATATTTTAAATACAACTACAATAATACTTAAATATTTTAAATTATTACGATGAAAGAAAAAAGGAAATATATTCCTTCCTAAGGTCGGTATTAGACTACACTATCATAGTTTAATGACAGAATTATCATTTGATAGTTTGAATGTATCGGTACGATTGCACCGGTACATTGCAATGGTATGTGATGACATTTTCCTTTTATATAAAATTTTACGAACACTTTTACTTCTATTAGTTTTCTACTTTTAAATCTCATTCACTAGTGGTACTAATCAGCACTATTCCAGTTTCACTTCATTTAATTCATTTCAATTTTTAGTTTCAACTTTCCAAATAGGCTACCGGTAATATTGGGTAAGCTACCAAAATACAGGGAAGCTATTAACAAAGCTTGTTTTCGTTTTCAAAGGCGTAATGATTTGCAAATTATAGGGACAGTGTTGCCTACTTAGGCCTATTCTACTCTTTGTTAAGAGTCATCTTCACCTTGGGCCATCAGCCCATTGTTGGGGAGTCGGTAATGTTAACCATACGGCCTTTAATGCAAAATATGGTATTTTATTCCCTGTTTCGGACGCCATTTTTCAACCGATTTTCTTTAAACTTGGTAGTTGATTAGTTGATAGGTATTAGGCCCCTCATATTTCGAAATTTTGAAAATTTAACATATATTACTAAGGAAAATCGTGTTACTTTGCGACGTCCAAGAGAGTAATATTTGTTAAATTTTCAAAATTTCGAGGTATGAGGGGCCTAACACCTATCAAATAAACAATTACAAAGTTTAAAAAAAAAAATAGATTGGAAAACGGAGTCCGAAACAGGCAAATAAAGTACCATGTTTTGCATTGAAAGCCGTATGGTATTGTATTGCCGACTGCGTAACACAATGGGCTAATGGCCCAAAGGTGAAGATGAATCTTTTTCTGTAACACAATGTAGGTTTGCTGCTATAGGGCTAATGACAGCAAAATTTAAATAGGCAGTCCCTTCCCAGTGCAGATAAATACTACATTGTATGAAATTCTGTTTTGTTTTTTTTTCATACAAAATTACATAAGGGTGAATTTGAAGGTTTGCCGCTATATGGGTGTAGTAGGCAAACATAAGTTAAAATGACATATTGGTTCAATTCTACCTAGTGAATGTAGGTAAAAACTTACATACCAAATGTCATCAAAATAATAAGCGAAATGAAGGGTTTTGTTGGTTTTCCCCACATAACATTCTTTAAAAATAAGTTAGTTAATCTAATGGCTTTTCCAAGATTTTTTTCGGCATTTCCCGATTTATTTGAAATCTCATTGCAATAGTGGTAACATTTTGTAGTCAGCTAAACATTCCGGTTAATTTGAATACCCACTTAACCTATTTCTAAATAAAAAAGCTTATTTCCGGTTTTTCTGATTTTCAGGGGCTTACCGAGCTTTTCCATGGTAAAAACTATCATTTTTTTGAATCAGCATAAAATTTGCAATACCTCGAAAAAAATTCCATTTCCAACGGGCGTAGCTATAAACTCAATATTTGCAAAAGTTTCATTTGATTTTGAAGAAAATTCAGTAGCCTATCCTACCGGTACTTAAACATACGTTTTTCCCTATTTTTTAATACTTATATAACAAAACTGTCCGATAATTTAACTAATTAGAAGGGTAAGGGTCTAAGATTAACATCGACACTTTGAAAGCCGGTTGGGCGTTATCATGGGGGCTGTAAATTATAATACAATTATGCTCATCTTCAGGACGATACCGTTCTATAATGGTACGCGCTTATTTTTCCCACAATGCACACAAGCTGAGACAAAATGAGGGAAAGAAACATGCTTGCTTATTTAGAATAAATAAGTTTAATTTGTTGAAATCTTTGATTGTAAATGGTGTAGGTACGGTAAAGTGTGATAGGTAATTGATACCCACAAGGCCGGTCACACACACTGACACATATTGTATACGACGCGACTGCCGGTGACGTTTTGTCTTTGTTGCTTTGTTTTGTCCGAATAGCCTATATATTGTGGTACCGGTACTTGAAAGTAAGCTCCCATTATGCTAAAGCAAAAAATAAATTAATCTTTTCATAGAATACCCTGTTTCAGTTCTAACTTTTTATATATATCATGTTTCAACATCGATGCCAATTACCTTTAATACAAAAGCCATTAGCAAATCAGAAACTAGAATTCTCACTATTGATTTAAAAGTTTCATACCGGAGGTTATAAATTTAGTCTTGTTTCCGGCTATATCAAGTATCGTAAACAGGGCCGGATTTAACATGTTGGCGCCCATAGGCCCATCAGACTCAGGATCGGATTTAGGCATGGGCCACATTGGCCCGGGCCCAGGGCGGCAAATTTTAAGGGGCGGCAGATTTTTTGGGGATTACATTAAATTAGTCATAAATATCAAGAGTGGTCCATGCAGATGATTTGGTTTTACTAATAAAACTTAAAAAGTTCAATGAGCTTTTTAAACAATAGACAACTTATCAGATTTGTGTTAGCGTCACTAAATGTACAGGCAACTGCGAGGGTGCGAGCCACGACTCCATAGCTAATTATTTGATATTATTAGGCCGATCATCTTGCCCCTTCACCGTATCCACTATGGCAAAATTCAAAATCCCGGTGGTCCCGGCTCCGGGCTGAATTTCCCATTTCATTCCATTTATTGTATAGATATAACGGTTTTTCCCGATGCTTGTGCTGTGAGAAGTTTGATCTTTAAACAACCAGCAATAAGTTATCTGCTGATTTTCATTTTGGATTTTCTTACTCTATTTCAAAATAAAAGATCCACTGATGGTCATGACACAATTAATATATTTTTTCCATTTCATTTGTGGGTCTGTTTATAAAGCAATAACGTAGCTTACGATATTACGAAAACTAATTTTGTTGTACAAATTTTCGTCTCATATTTTAATATCTACGATACAATTGCCGCGTCCAAAGGCACTCTGGGATCCTATGTTTTTTTTTCTTTGTAGCTGATTTTGGTGATTTCATTTTGCCGTCTGCTTATGAACCAATTGACTGGTTTGTGAAAATTGGCTGTTGTTTAGCCACAATATAAATTAATCTAAGTTCTTATGTAGTTTTATTATTTGTACAGAAATACTATTTTCTGTATTCGTAGTAGACAAATGTACGACAGAGAAAAATTTTAACTTATTTAAATTTATTTTAACTTTATAATCATCAATTTTTTAAATTTATGTTGTGTGCTCGCTGAGGCAGCCGAGTGAACCTACCAGGCTAGGCTGACTCCGACCGCCCGCCGCCACGCCATTAAAAACCGGATCTCAGAGTGACCGTAGATTGTAAATGCGTGTGTATCCATACACACGGTCACTGTGAGATCCGTTTGTGTATAGTCGACGCTAGCGCGACGTGGTGTCGTTTCACGGAAGCTTATACACACGCACACTATGTAAAAATCCATCAAAGTGAGATCCGATTTCTGTTGGCTTGTTTCGAGCTGTTTCGACTATTTCCGTGATCCTGACGACCTCAGGAGGACGAATCAGAGGCTTTGGCGCAACGAGATCCGGGGGGGTGGATCTAACAGCGCAAACGGATCTCACAGTGCCGGTGTGCATCCATACGCCGGATCTCACTCCGGCTTATTTGTCAGAACACACACACACACACACACACACACACACACACACACACACACACACACACACACACACACACACACACACACACACACACACACACACACACACACACACACACACACACACACACACACACACACACACACACACACACACACACACACACACACACACACACACATATATATACATATATATGAAAATGAACGAACGGTGTTTTTGGCTTCTGGGGACCTCAAAATGAAAAAGTAAAGTGGTCCCGGGCTTAGGTCTTACCATGGCTACTACCGTAATAGCGTATTCCCTATAGGGAAATTCGCTAAAAAGGAAGCTATTTTAACTATTTTGACCAGACCACCCTGTATTCGAATAAACAATAGAATCCGTCATGTTAGCTTTTTTATAAAAACTAGTACACTTACACGAAATCGAGAAATTTATTTTAATATAGAACAAATGTTACCTTAGCTCTAAATCAATAACATCCTACCAATTCAATAATGTGAATATCCGTAATCACAAATAACTACACGTATTTACAGCTGATCATTAACATATGTTTAAAATGCTTAATTTAATCCCAATGTTATTTTAATGGGACATTTTGAGATTTCAATGGTGGATGATGCCCTTATTTTAAATCCGATTCCCATCAATTTTTGGCGGAAACAACCACAGACCAAGCCCTATCCAACGACACCAAATACTTGAAAATCGGTTGAAAATTGTAGGAGTTCTCAAGACAACAAACCCTTAGCGTATTAAATAAGTATAGATGACTTAATTGAATTTAATTAAAATGTAAGGAGATAAGAAGTATAGATTTAAAATAATATTAAATTGACGATAAATTATTGTCCCCTGAGGGACTTAAACATTTCAACCGTCGCGCTTCATGCGTCAGTTGTGGCAGTTTCCAATCTATTTTATTGTTTATCTTAATAATTCTTTGTTGAAGAAATACGTTTTTAGTTCATACATCAAACCAATACTACCGAGAACCAAAATAGAAGCGACTAAATAGAAAATTAACACATGATGAGAAACTATCTATTTATTCTGACTTTAATATGTCATGTGATCCGTATTTATTTATGCATGTTATTTAGTTAAAATGAATCAAATGTTAATAATAATATTGAGTTTTAGGAAGTCGTGTATAATACTCGTCTCTGCGATGGTGGGGCATTCTTGAGGCATTCTGCTGAACTAAGAACTGCGATACCGACATTACGGACTCAACTATGTATACTAATATTGAAGTTGATCTAAACGGTTCATAGATAGCACCAGTGTAACAGTTTCAGTGGCGAGAATAATTCGAAGAGTATTTTTCACTTTTTTTTACTTTTAAAAACCCTGTTAGGCAAACCATTCAAATTTAAAAAATCATAAAAGCAGAAATAGACTACTTAAATAAATATATTTGATACGGGACAATGATTCGATAAGCATCCAATGCCGGTAAAGCAGTACAAATTTCAAATTAGTGAACCGGATGACCCGCAGATTGGGCTACTTTTACAATATTTAGTTTAGTCTATCTGGTTTTGGAATTGAATAGGCTTTTTAAGGCTCTTTCATTGAATATGTGACTAATCTTATGTTAAAAAATTTCTCTGTAACCAATTTCTCTTCCTGTCATTTGGTGGAATCGCGAGGCAAAACTATTCTTATTGGTATATTAGTGTATATCAATGTATTTAAAGGTACTTGTATAGTACGCCTTCTGCTTTCTTCGTTTCAAAGGAAGAAACATTTTGGCCAGGTTTTGCCATGGTGCTACAAATCATATTTTTTAGCCATTGTCGTCTTATTTCACAGTGATCGGCCCATCACGACAATTCACCTGATAAGAATGACAAAATCATATGGAATATACGATTATTTTGAATAATCCAGCACTAGTACATGACAACTTAAAACATTCAAATATAATTGAAATAGTTCATTAGTTGGCGATGAAATTAGAATAAAATTAAAAACTAGAATTGTGCTCTAATTTAATACTTGTGTTTTCGATTCTATTCTGATAACCATAAATAATCTTATGATTAAATACTAGATGTTTTCAGATTAGGAGTACAACTCTGGATAAATAAATCACATCTTGATTCTTATGCTTTTGATTATTCAAGTGCATTTCCCTGGTCCGGTAACTGTTGTGGGCCTATACCTAGACCATTGTGAAACGAATTACTCTCATGTTTCCAAGTTCTCACTCTAGCTCTAATCTATTGATCGGCCTACGCCAACAACCTGTTGACTCCGACTCCGATTCCTCCAACGTCGGACAATAGAGGGCTTATCACTAGTAATGAGGGCATTGGGCACCTGAGTCCCACGTCCTTGGAGTTTAAAAGCAGCTGGCCACCAGCAGGCCGGCGCGGCGTCACAGCCACAGAGCCACATCACATGTAGTACCAGATTTTAAAATCAAATTATCGTATCGCAGTAGAAACATTATCGTACTTCTGGGTAGAATTATCGTACTATTCGCTATGTTGTATCGAATGGAGTAACGGTGATACTAGACACCGTTATATAGGAAAAATAGTAAATTACCGTATAATAATACCTACAGTAACCATCTTTTAGAACAAAAGTCAAACAATAGGCTACACATGTAGGCCTATAAACCATCATCTAGTCAGTGCGAATCACTCAGCAACCAGGGTTGCCAAACCAAACATTAGTTTCAATGTGCTACGGACTGAAACATTTATTAGAAATTTGAAATAGACTTTCAAGACTATGCGAAATGTAAAATAAATATACAAAACATTTCTAGTAATTACACAACCATTTTCACTAAAAATGTTATCCTCGAATCGTTGTAGGACGACAGTTCATAGTAAAATGTTATCTTATACCCGATGGTGAAATTATCGTATAATTACGATAACTATCGTACGTCAGGGAATACTGGATTAGTGGAGGTCCCACACCTGTCCGGCCTTGGGCGGGCGCGCTTGAAGGAAGCTGTTAAATTTTAAGATCCGTGGAGAAAGGAAACGACCGTTTATCTTATAAGAGATAATTTCGTGATTTCGAGATATTCGCCTAAATTATATGCATGCTTGATGGAGATGGAGGTTCTTCCAACACCTTCTAGAAAAAAGAGGAATCCTCTTAATCTATAAGATGAAGGTTGTCCCCACATCTTTTCTTTTTCTGATATTAAAAACTGCTTTGTAGTACTTAATGGCCATAATGAGTCAAATGGCATATTTCCCTAATCGATTTGGTTCTCCAAATCAAATAGCTCGTACTAGGCCTATGCAAAATTATTAAAAGAATGAAAGATAAAAATAGGACATTACAAGCAAATGGAACAACATCATGGTGATCTTGAGTACAAACTGAACTGTTGAAGAAGATTTGATGACAACTAAGTTTATCTTGGTTGTTAAAATAAAATGTGATAACAGTTTTAAGGTTTGAGGAATGAGGAATTGACTGTATGTATACTTGACTTGCATAGATCACACAAGATCGCTACACACTGGGAGCTCCTCTGGTGGGTCAGTTTTCTTGTCGATAGCTTTTTGTTCACGGGAACTTTTTGTACATTAATATTTAGGTTAATTAAGGTTAATTTAATTGACCAGTTACCACAGAGAAAATATATATTTTGCTTAAACTTTGCATTTATGAGTGTTTTGGTCCAAAAATAAATTTAGAAACAGCCTTAAGTCCAGGAAAAATCGAATTTCGTCTAAATTTAAGTTTAAAAATAGTAATTTTTAACATTGGTCTTATGGGTTGCTATTTTGGTAACGAAATAACAACGAAAGGTATGTAAAATTAAAAGGCCATTAATGTTAAGAAGTCTTTTTGAAACAGCTGTTGAATCTGAAGTTAACTGTATAGTTGGTTGTTGGTGGAAATTTAATAGCTTTATGACCATGACACTATAACAAAAGTGAACTGAAACCAACGAGCAATGTTTGGTTAACCTGGTACTTATAGTCTATATGATTAAATCATTAAGAAGTAATTATCGATAGATTTTCGCATTAAAAAATAAATAGTTTTCATAATTTTTCTATTTCCGTATTGGTAATTTGAAAACAAGTAGGCCTATAATAAAAAAAAAGTATATAACAAAAAACCCAACTTTTCCTTCACCACAAGTAATAGCCTATAATAACGTTTATTCTTCCAAGTATGGTATTTGTGTACATTCTCTTCCGCCACATTATCCCACCTTCACTTCCCATATTGGCTCACAACTCGTCTTCATCCCACTGTCGTCAATTTGCTTTTGGAGAAAGCGTGAAAAATTATGGGATATTATCAGAAATTAACTCCTACGTAATCGTTCCCACAGCTGTTTCCTAGGATCTAATGCTGTGTAGGCCTACTTGTAACAGGGTGTCTAGTAGTCTTGAAAATCTGGAAAGTCTTGAATTAGTATTGAATTTAACAATGGTCTTGAAAAGTCTGGAATTAGTCTTGAATTTGCCTTTTAGTCTTGAAATTTATAAAAAATTTTAACTATGGAGACGCTCGTGATCGCCGATCAAGATTGCTAACTGGAGACGCTTATGATCGTTAATCAAAACGCTTGCAACTGTAGACAGTAAATGCTCGCGACCACCTTGCAAAGCCGCTGGTATTGACTCTTGATTCAGTGAATGCTGAAAAATGGCCTGAAAATGGTGTTAACTATCATTGGCCTACAAGCTAAAGAAAAACAAGGAGAAGCAACATTTTAATTATTAACAAATATATGCAAGTTTTATGTGTTCTATAAATTTGATATCACTATTGAATTTGTGGCATTATATATATTTACTTATTTTAATAATAAACTAAACAGCCCTACGAAAGACAGGCACACAGCTAGTATTTAATAAAAATAGAATTACACACTTGTGCATCATTTTAATTCAAACCATTTTAATTTTCAATATTGTTGCAGAACTAATTTTGCTTATTATTAATAAGTTAGAATTTTATGGTTTCATTTTAATAGTCTTGTTTTTGACAAAAAATATTAAGATTCATTGTATTAGCTGCTGATATTGAAGACTAAAATTTATTAGCCGCTGAACTGCTATTAAAGACTGAAATAGTATACACATACCTTCTGTCGAGCAGCTCACATTTGTTGTTTTATATTATCACCGCACGCTTTGCCGTGAATACAGCATTGTCAAGTGATATAAGAACATACAATCCATCGAAGGATTGGTCTTAAGGATTAAAATAGACAAAAAAGTCACAAACACAGTTCAGTTTGTCTATTTTTATTTTTATCCTTAACCAATCCTTAAATGGATAGTATGTTCTTGTATCACTTGACAATGTCGTATTCTCGGCAAAACATGTAGTGATTATATTCAACAAGAAAATTTCAGCTGCTTGATGGAAAATATGTGTATACTATTGTAAAACAAATATGTTAGCGGCAACTATATAAATAATTTTGTAAAATGTAAAATAGAAATTAATATTTCGAGTAGTGCAATAGTCTTGAAAAAACTAAAGAAGTCTTGAAAAAGTCTGGAATTAGTCTTGAATTTTGAAAGGGAAATAAACTAGACACCCTGTTGTAATGAAACCTGAGGGTTGGGAGGGTAGACTTGCTCAGGATTGTCATTATGTTGCCCAATAAATTTAATGTGAACGTCTGTGTTTTATAATAAGTTATTTTATAACTTGTATGAATTGTATGTTATAATTTAACCAGTAGGCCTAAATGTCTTTGATTAGTTGGTTTGTACCTCTTAATTTGTTACGAAACTTGATTTGAGGATGTGCTATTAGAAGCTGAAAATCATGTAAATTTCCCTTATTAACTCTTCAAAGTAACCGCTATAAACGCGTGCAAATTACGTACGCTATTGACGATTTAATTGTTCATTTGCATCTAAAGAGATAGTTGAATTACAAATCGTATTTTCCAGGGGTCAATATCTGAATTACTGATATTTAATTGATCCGGTATTATTGTTTGTCAGCATCTGTAGATTAGCCTAGTTGTAACAGCACCCACCGGTAGTTTTCTAAGATTAGGCCCCTTGAAATATAATGCCAATGCTAGTGTGAGCCCCAAGTTATCAAAACTGTCAGGACCAAAGAAAAATATGACATGTTTTTTTCTCATCTAGGCATAACATTGTTTTTCTGTAACTCAACCAGCGCTCTTCAAGTTGCAGCATTGCTATTTTTAGCGAATTTCCCTATAGGGAATACTCTATTACGGTAGTAGTTACGGTAAGACCTAAGCCCGGGACCATGATACTTTTTCGTTTTGAGGTCCCTAGAAGCCAAAAACACCGTTCGTTCAAATTGATATATATGTATATGTATATATATATATATATATATATATATATATATATATATATATATATATATATATATATATACTATATATATATATACTATATATATGTGTGTGTGTGTGTCCGTGAACACGATAACTTTTGAACGGAACCTCCGATTTTGATGAAATTTGGTACAGGGGTGTAAGCCAGCATCTACTAGGTTGAGTTTGCGAACCAGAATGATCGGACCATGGGAACGGGGCTTTATGGGGTTTCAAAAGGGTTATAAATGGGTTTTTGGCTCTTTTTACTTTTATCTAGAAAATTCAACAGTTTTAACTTAAACCATTTAAAAGAGCTTAAAAAACCAAACAATCTAGTATTTTGAATTTTTTACCTAGCTTAAATGGTTATGGAGAAAATCCAAAAAGTATATTTTCCATGTTATTCTTATGGGAAATCAACAAAACCTATCTTGCCTATTTATTGACATATCTTGATCAAATTTGGTATGTACATTCATTAGGAAGCGTTTAACTTATATTTGCTTAGAAAACCCATATGGCGGCAAACCTACGTACTCACTCCTATAGGGTTTATGGGGAAAATAAAAAGAACACCATAGCCTTATAAAATTTGACATGTACAATCACTAGGTATTGTTTAACTTATATTTACCAACAAAACCCATATGGCGGCAAACCTACATACTCTCATCCCCATGGATTTTATGGGGAAATAGAAAATATACCAAAATTCCATTGGAAATTCGCTGAGTACGCAGGTCTGCTGCGACGGGGGTATTTTAATTTTATTTTAATTATTAGGTTCAAACTAGTCAACCCAGCACCAGTGATGATGGTTTTTATTTGGTTTATATGATTCGAATATGTTAATTCTGTATAAGATCTGTAAAAATTGAAAAGTTAATGTGACCTACCACCCAGAGGGGGGATATGTTGTTTATTTGTAATTAATAAAATAATAATAATGAAAAAATACTCTAGTTTGGATCTTTTTGCTTGTTGGTGATAAAATAATTATTTTACCGCACGAAAACCGCCTTATATACAGGGTGTCTCTGAACTCCTTACCGACCTTTTAAGGTATTATTCCTGGACCAAAGACAAGTCAAAATATAATATTTAAATTGTCCAGAAGTCTTTAGTTACTCACACAGCCGCCATTTTGTTTTTTTCACATGATAATTTTTATTTCCGTAACGGATGGTTGTATTCAATTCATATTTGGTATGGATCTTTATCATACCAATGTACATTTTCAAGAAAAAAATTAATTTTTTCCACTGTATATTTTTAAAATGGCGGCAATTTTAAATGTTCAAACTGAAATATCTCAAAATCGGTAAATTTTATAAAAATTTTGCAAGACACAAAAAAGTTGACAAATTAAATTATCTAACCAATGGTACCAAGTTTGTAAGGATATGACAAAAAACAACGGAGTTATTGCGATTTTATCCATGAAAAACATTGATTTTGCATTTAAATCAATGCAAATTAAGGCCATTTTAACAGAAAAATCAATGTTTTTCTTGGATAATATCGCAATAACTTCGGTATTTGTTGTCATATCCTTGCAAACTTGGTACCATTGGTTAGATAATTTAATTTGTCAACTTTTTGTGTCTTGCAAAATTTTTATAAAATTTACCGATTTTGAGATATTTCAGCTTGAAAATTTAAAATGGCCGCCATTTTGAAAATATACAGTGGAAAAAATTAATTTTTTTCTTGAAAATGTACATTGGTATGATAAAGATCCATACCAAATATGAATTGAATACAACCATCCGTTACGGAAATAAAAATTATTATGTGAAAAAAAACAAAATGGCGGCTGTGTGAGTAACTAAAGACTTCCGGACAATTTAAATATGATATTTTGACTTGACTTTGGTCCAGGAATAATACCTTAAAAGGTCGGTAAGGAGTTCAGAGACACCCTGTATATATATATATATATATATATATATATATATATATATATATATATATATATATATATATATATAATTACTTTAAAACTTGTGATGTCTTACGTTTCGGGACCATTCAGTGCGCACCTAAAATATTTTGTGAAATGATTCTAACGGGCCTTGATAGGCCCCGGTCCTATTCATAAATAAATTAATCACCCTTTCTAGTCCATTGATCCGACATTCTTCACAGCAACTGAGTTCATAAACACCGGTTTACCCACCCAAACAATACGAGCCCAACTGTTGTGTTGTGGTGTGGTCGATTGTTGATAACGGCGGGGTGTCATTGGTGTGGTGGGGGGGGGGGAGTTGGAGGGGGGGGGGGAGCAGCAAGAGCAAGGTCGTCTCGTCTGCCTGAGTCATGGAGTCGGAGCTGTCTGCTATCTGAGTTTGAGGTTTGGATGTGGCGGCAGCGGCAGTCAGTTTGAGTTTGAGGTTAAGTTCGACGTGAAGTGTCGTTTATCGCACCGCACCCTGGCGGAAGATCCCTGTACTTCACGCTCTGGTACGTGTTCAACTCTGATAAACAGATTAGCCTACACTATAGAGCACTAATTGTTGTTGTAGGTCGATGCGATGCTGCTCTGAAATCAATTATCGGTTTAGTGATGGAATAAAACGATGTTTACATTACCGGTACATTTTGCTTATTTTCACTCTTAAAATTCTGTTACACCTCAAATTTATGTAGTTGAAAGTTTTAGTAGTTTTTTTTTTTTGTTAAATACTAAATGCGAGCAATTACTTTAAGAAGGGATTTAAATTCAGTAATTTCAACAGTTTGAATATTTTCTACCATCGCCAATCAAAAATAGCGTTCGATTTTTTTGCGATTAAAAATACGACTTATTTAAGTCCAAATAGGTAATTATGAAGAATGTATTAACTTCAGGAAAGAATCTTATAATTGTAATGACAGCAACAAAAATATTTTATAGTATTTTAATGTATTGCATGGGAGTTTGTTTTCAAGCATAATCTAAATAATTTAATTGTATAAATTAATTAACGACAAGCCTACTTATCTAAATCGATATAAATTTGAGTACTTGAGACACTGTACGACCTTTTCTACTATAGGTTTTCTTAAGAAAGATGCTGTTTTTGTTGTTATTCTTGTTGGAGAATTTCTATAATTTCTTTCACAAACTGTCCATAAACATCCGGTAGATATAACCTTCGTAATTTGCTACAATCTGTTATAAACTACATGGGAAAGATTATCAGTATAGGTGAGGACGGAGTGTAAAATTTCATATTTATATGGAAATTGGTGCATCCAAAAGCACGCGGCCACTGATCAGATGATCGATCGGTTTTCGATGGAGGTTGGAGTCCAGCAGCGGCGCCCTATACTCAAATTGATATTGATGGCAGCAAGGGAGAACGATTTCATTATTTTGGGACGAAATAGCTCCTGCTGACCAGCCGCTGACGCGTGTATCGAGAAACGAGTACGAAATATAATGCCACATGATATTGTTTATTAAATTTCTAGTCAAAGCTGACTCAAAGTTAGTGTTGCTGCATTCGTCTGTTTGCACAGGTGAACAGCTTGTTGAGAACGGAGTCGCTATTATTTATCGAAAGCCAAGTGTTATTCGCGAGTGGTGTAGGCCTACGTTTAAATTTGTGATTTGAAAATAGTTTTGTTTGAACTAAATATCAATGTTTTAATTCTTATAACTGTAAAATGTGGTTGGTATTTATCTTAGCAGAAGTGTATCCAGGTTTGTTTTTATCAAATAATTATCAACCAATTACCTAGTAATATTTTTTTACATTAAGTAGTCTTATTTGATATAAAGGTTCGCGAAATAATTAACGGAAAACTGTGTGATAAAATATCAAACACAATAATAATAATTATTATTCATTGGTCTTTCACCCTTTTGAGCTTTTGATGCAATGGGCTAGGCTAGAGTAATTCAGAAGCTACAGCATTATAGTGGACACAAAATACAAGTACATTAGAGCTTTTCGTTGCAAATATGATTATGAAAAAAAAAAAAAAACAAGTGGCATTTGTATTATAAATAGATAAATAGTTTTCTATCTTATGAAAAAGCCGAAGACCTTTTACATTTTACAATCTGCGGTATCAACGTTGCCGCAACCCACAACAGGTTTCGACACAACCACTATACCATTCACTTTCGTGCATCTAGAAGCTGATTACCATAACCTATATGATCTGAGCGGAGGCATTAATATGCAAACACTCCTTGTTAAACTCATTTCCGCAGAGTGACACAATCGACGATGACGATCGACCATGGGAGTTATCGATATTTAAGCGATCGATTAATCGCGGCACGCGGGTAAACCGAAGCGATCTGCTTCAATTTATTAAGTGAACTTTAAGTCATAGATTTAATCCGTATACTTTCGACTCATAGAGGTCAAATATAACCCCCCCCCCCCCCCCCTAATAATTTCGAGTTGTGCATGTTTTTGTTTATTTGACAGGCAAGATTTTTAAGGGGATGGAAGATAATTTCTGATACTGAGGATTTTGAGTCATCAAGGTTTGATTTAGCGAGAGTCGCCTTTATTAATAGATTCCTAAAATAATCGAATGAATGTCCTGTAATTGGTTATTTTTCCACTCGATACGATACCCCCCTCGCTACTCTCGGCACTCGCAGTTGCCATAGCGCTTTGCTGTGCCGTGTATTGTAGCGAAGCGGCGCGGTCGGTCTCCATTGTCGCCATGTCGGTGCCTCGCCCCTCATTGTTATTGACGTCCCACTGTTATTAGTATTGCCGCCTCGGATTGCTATTCGAGTCTATGGACGATAAATTGTTGTTTATATTGGTTACACCTTCTACGATAACCTTATGTTGACCATATAACATTTGTGAATCATCATCGCACAAGGTGAATCATCACATTAGGGAAATAGTTTTAACTCACTGGATCGCGCGCTTCTCATAAGGCCCGTGTGGAGCGGGCAGGTCGTCGCACAGCGGAGTATTGCGGTTGCATCCTGGGCGAATTGAAGGAGGTGGGTGGCAATAGCGCCAAATCTTACTATGCGTCATATGTGTTGCGTGGCCTTGAACTAAAGATAGCGCTGGAGAACTTGTTGAAAACCAGTGTAGGCCCTCAGTCCCTCCCTTGAAATCGGCTGATCAGTCCCTCCCTTGACATAAACAGCAGATTTTAGGCAATATTCCTTCATCAAAGCTGCATTTCAAGGCTATTTCAATGTTGATGTAACTTCACAACACAGTTTATTTTTGTTATTCGCTTAGGAGTTTTAGGCAACATTAATTAGGATAATTCACAATTATATAGACTATTTATAATTATCGATGCCTGCTCGTTAGATATTTATTGGAATTGTTTGTTAATTTTATTATGATTTTACGTTGAATGGAAAATTCGGTGGCACAATTTACATATTTTCTGTCAATTTATAGCCCTCTAATCCACCAAAACATATTTGGAAAAAAACTTATGGTTTCAGAAGGTTTTAATAGACGAGGCCCTCTTCTAAAATAAAAAAAACCCAATAAACGTTTTCATCTCTAGTTCAATTCCTGTAAAATATATTAATTTTTCCTCCACCTACTATCTAAAGCCGCATTTTACTCCTTGGAATAGAGTAGTAAAGTACCTACTAATTTCTATCCCATGAGACTTGAATACTTAATCTTTCTACCTAGGGAAAACTCGAGTTTTTTCATACCATGGGGCCAAAGTTAGTTACATAAGAATAACATTAAAAGAGAGATTAAAAAGAACATGAGCCACAGTCAGCTGTTTCTTGTATTTGTTTCGTTACTCATTGTTGACTAATAGCAGCTGTAGCTGCTGCTCACCCACTGCTGACCATTCATTCAGCAGTGGGTGAGCAGCATCTCTAGTACTAGAGATGGCCGTGGCAGTGTACGTGTTTGTTTACATTTTGCTTGGGTAGGCTATTAACCTAAGAAGTCCAAAACATAAGTGTAAAACTTTTGACTAGGCTTAAATTATATTTTGTTTTTTTCGTGTTCTTCAATATTGATATGGCCTACCTTGTGTGTGTATGAAGGTACTAAATGTTATTCGTGTGTGGAGGAAAAATTAATGTTGTGTGCATCAAGGGACTAAAGTACTTTTCTCCCTCAGGGAAATTGTCGCCCTCGGCTTCGCCTTCGGGCGACAACACTTTCCCTTCAGGGAGAAAACATTGTACAGTACTTTAGTCCCTAGAAGCACAAATAACCATACTGACGATTCATGCCCTTTCTTATATTTTTAATTGTACTCAGGTCTGAAGTTGACAAATATTACTCATGTCGTTTCGAAAGCATTTGGTGCCTTGAGAAATAAAAAACGAACATATTTTTAATTAGCGGAAAACGTAATTTTTTTTAGTTATCTGTGTTGCAAAATGATGAAACCCCAGCTAGGAGTGGCTCCAATAATGAATAGTCTAGTGGTGTGATTGCACAATCGACGATATATCCGCGTTGGCGAGTGGCATAGAGCGAGTTTTTCTCCAGGGAAATGCAACCATGAGGCATGTTGAGGTTCCCACATGGCAACCTGACGCCGCCGCCGCCGTGGCCCCACCGCGATCGGGTGTCACACACGTAACACATCACACTAAAATATTGCATTGGTACATGCATATCATGTATCACAATTTACCACAAATCACCAATCGCAATCACACTTGATGTCACATCTCATTTTATCATATACATTACAAGTCGCACACATTGTTCCAGCTGGCGTTCGGCGAACGGTACACTGTATCTCTTGGTGTGAAGGGTGTATCATCGAATAGGAATAATGATTGACGCAAGTTTAACTTGTCAAATTCAAATTTATGACATAAGTCTGGCGTAAAACTTTAGTCTAATATTGTGATTTTTGTGACTTTTGTCATTAGGAAGTAAGAGTAATGATGAAGTAATGTTGTATTATATTTGTCGTCATGATTTGTCTTCACTTATCTACGTTACAATTCATTTTGTGAAAAATTAAATGTTTGAAGTAAGTTACTGACTATGAGTTTCAACTTTCAGGTTACATATTTCCACAGTATTTAACCGAGATTTAGGCTATGTATACAAAACCAAGTATTTAGGTAGACTACATTTCAAGTAAAAATTTAAGTTTTCATTCCGAAATTTTTGTTTTTTAATAAGGATGTCCCTACATATTTGGTTCTAGTGGTGGCAAACTTTTATCACAGTTCAATGACCTCTACTTCGATGATATCCTTTATTCCTCGTGACCTACTTAGAAGTCATTGAACTGTGCTGAAAGTGACAGTTTTCCATTTCAGGTTCTACATGCATTGCGTATAGGCTGTGTTAACGTCTCTTGTGTTGTGTTGCAGACTTCTCCGTGTGGAACAAGAGCATCTCGGCGCGGTGGCGGCGGCTCCGGCGGCGATGCTCCTCCTTCACCACGCCCTCCCACTCGCACAGCACTTCCCAGCAACAGACGCTGCTGAGCCCAGACACGCCGCGGGCGAGGGTGGTCTCCCCCAGGGGAACCAGGGGGGCGTCGCCCGAGCCGTGGAGCTCGCCGGACACCCCCCGGGGCGCCAAGGCGCTGCCCGACGTTCCGCACATCCTGCGGTCCAAGCTCAACCGGATACACGACGGACTGCGGAAGTCGAGGACGTTCTCGGTGCACGAGCAATCCAACAAGCAACCCACCTTCTACGTTCCTTCCCCTCTGGGAAACGGGTGTAAACGAAGTGAGTCCGACGGTGAACTAGATGACTACCACGATGTCAGACTGACCAGTCTGCCGCCTTTTCCGGTTAAAGATAGATGCTCTCCTGCTAGAGATGAAAGAAAACCTCCCAGTACCTGTTCCTCCGGCAGGGGGTCCGGGACTCCCACCGAAGACTTGGACAGAAGAAGCAACCACAGCAATAGGTCGTCAGTGTCGTCCAGTGCGTCCGGGACCAACACGAGGAGGTACGACCCGGGGTCCGAGTGGGACCACGGGTACCACAGCATCGAGGGGACCATGGGACTGGACGCGGAGTACGAGAAGGAGCGGAGTCGCCGGAACCGGGTGAGCTTCGCGGCGGAGGAGGAGTGCCTGGAGGTGCGGAACCAGCCGAAGACGCGGTCGTGCCGGCGGTGGTCGCAGGCGGACACGCTGGCGCTGCACAGGTAATTAAATGTCTTGCATTTGTGCCCATGTGCTTCAAGCACGCGTGCCATAAAGAGAAAAATGATAACAAATGTCCATCATGTCATCTTTATTCTTGTTTGCATCATTGGTTGTTTAAAATTTATTTCAGTGTGCAAAAAATTGACTTAAAATCACAAGCTGTAAAAATCCTCTAAATTACTTTAGCCCTAACATCTTCGATGTAAATAAAAGAAAAAACATATTTTCAGAGAAAAATTATGAAATTACAATTATGTCCTATGGCCTATTAATTACAATTTTTGTGCAAGATCCATGTTTTTATAAGATGTTAAAATCTACTATTTAATAGGAACGCTTAAATAAATGATTATCCTTTAAGAAATCGTAAAATATTAGTAATTAAAGTAGTTGATCACTTTATCACTTTTTAAGTCGCCAACGCTGGGGGCCTACCACTACCAGGGCGTATTTTAAGTAGGATATGAATGAAGGATGAGTGTAAAATGGGTGTTATGCCTTGTGTGGCTCTGTTTACTGTCTATTAGCTCCCTCTTTAGACAGGGTCATGTTATGTTTTATGCCAATTGAATTTTAAGTAATCGGGAGTTGACGGTACGGTAACCCCTTGACTTAGGGGGCACGGGTACCTGTCACATGTCGGTTCTACAGCGATGTCGTGTTCAGGTTCGTCGTCGGAGGCCCCGTGAGCCGCCACGATATGTCGCCCCTCGGGCGGGACTCGGGGCCGACGTCACTGCGCCTCCCCCCGGACCCCGTGCCACCTCCCGCCCTCAGGGTCACTCCCCCACCCCCGGAGCGACCAAGGGGCCACCGCCAACTCAGTCGGATCCCCACCCGCAGCAGCGGCGACCTCCAGAGGCATCCGCAGCCCCAACACAAGGTTTGGGAATTCAAATTTCACTAACGAGAATTTTTAGGTTAGAGTTTTGGTTTCACATATTTCAAATTAAGTCAGTTTGGTTATGGAAAAGGAAAATATCTTTATCTTACGGTTACTAACAAAAGTAGGCCTACATTATCATTTTTAATTTTTCCATCCATAATTTACCATATTTTTAGATAATTTTGCAATAGGCTATTTTATCCTGTTTTGGGAGCCAATGTTATAAGCAACCAGGTATAAGCTATGCATAGCTTCGGATTATGGTGCCTACTGCATATTTATGTCTTATGTTACTTATACCAGTGTTTTGTTGAACTGATTCTTATTTTGACATTCGAGAAGACAAAGGAATAAGCATTTGCACAGTGTTGGGTAAACTACTTTTTAAAAGTAGTTAGCTACAACTACAACTATTTTCTTTAAAAAGTAGCTAAACTACACTACAACTACTTTTTTTGAAAAGTAGCTAGCTACAACTACAACTACAACAAAAAAGTAGCTAGCTACTTTTTCACTACTTTACAAAAAGTCATAATAGAATATTTTGGTCATGTGGTTTAGACAAATGTCCATCAAAACGCAAACAAATTATGCGTACACACTAACATACATACATTGATTGACATTCATTTGTATAATACCAATGTGAATATAGGCCATATCATTATAGAATATACAGGGTGTCTCTGAACTCTATACTGACCTTTTATTATTCCTGACAAGTCAAATTATCATATTTAAAATTTCCAAAACTCAATAGTTACCTGTACAGCCGCCATTTTGTATTTTTTTAAGGGATAATTTTTAATTTAAGACAGCTTGAAGTAATAAAATAATAAAATGAAATTTCGTACACATCTTTTTGAAGTGAAGACCTAGTTGCAATAAAATAATCATTTTTTTATCATTGATATTTTAAAAATGGCGGGTGTTTAAAATCTTTCACCTTAAATTGCATAAAAACTACATAAGGTAGAAAAATGTATGTTCTTATAAATTTTTTTGGCAATTCAATTTAAAATCCAACGATGTAAAAATTATGAAAATTGGTTCATAAATAAGCGAGATAGAGCAATTTATCAGAGGCTAGTCACGGTCGTACCGCTTCACCGAGAGCAGTTTTGGTAATAAAACTATTGTTGAGCCGGCGCCGCGGCCGCGCTTTTCGCGCGGCAACCCGCTCAGATGCGTAACTATTTGTATTAAAATCACTCTATCTCACTTATTCATAAACCGATTTTCATAACCTTTTACATTGTTGTATTTTATATTAAATTTCCCAAAAAACACATTAGAACATAAACTTTGCTACCTTATCTAGTTTTCGTGCAATTCAATGTTAAAATTTTTTAACAGCCGCCATTTTGAAAATATGAGTGATAAAAAATTTATTATTTTTTTCCAGCAAGGTCTTTAATTTAAAAAGCGGTGTACCGAATTTCAAATTATTACGTCAAGCCGTCCTTAAATTAAAAAGTATTCTTTAAAAAATACAAATTGGCGGCAGTTTGGGTAACTATGAAGTTTTGGGAATTTTAAATATGATATTTTGACTTGTCTTTGGTTCAAGAATAATACCTCAAAAGGTCGGTAGAGAGTTCAGAGACGCCCTGTATATATGTACAAAATTTCCATTTTCAAGTACTTTATGAAGTTTGAAAAACTGATTGTAAGCTGTCCACGGTAAAACTAACTGAGACTGCGATTTAGACATCAGTGCCATTGCAAATAAACTGTGTTTTTAACACTTCATTAGCATTAATAACTTGGTAAATAATTTAGTTATTGTAACGCTAAACAATGGCAAGAGATCGGAACAACTTAACCTCAAACATCAACTCCAACTCATGACTCAATACAATAAGGCAGACGACAGGCAACGACAACCAAACGTTTTCAAGCGCAATACTTTACACTGACTGTTCGTACACAGAGTCAACAATTAATAGTGGTGAAATTGTGTTTTCCTTTGTATTCGGTAACTATTCAAAGTAGCGTAATTGGGTTATTTCCATTAGTTAAAAATTTTTGTCATTTCAGTACCAAATGTAGCGTGAAAAGTAGCGTGATTCACGCTATATATTAACCTAAAAATGTAGCGACGCTACAATATTAGTTGCTACTTTGAAAAGTAGCGTCGTTACACTACAAACTACAAAAAAAGTAACGCGCTACAGTAGCGCGCTACAAGTAGCGCGCTACTCCCCAACACTGCATTTGCAACGGCAACTAAGGGAAATAAAAGGATCATCAGCGCTATTATCTACTCTGAATTACAATGTAGAAATTAAAATAACATCTGATTGTGAAGGAAATTGAGTAATTCAGGACAATTAGGGGGAATTTTTCCGTGGAAATAAAATTTTGTTTTTCAACCGCACAGTGTATAAACGCAAAAGCCTAGTGATTGACATTCTTGCTTCATCCCCCGATTGTCGACAGCTGATCGAGGAGGCGGAGGAGGATGAGGAGAGCAAGTTCTGCACGCTGCCACGAGGGGGCGGTCGCAACGCATCCTTCACCATCCTGACGGTGCGGTTCACCAAGGGTCCGGGCTGCAAGGGACTGGGCTTCAGCATCGTCGGTGGCCGCGACTCACCCAAGGGCAGCATGGGCATCTACGTCAAGACGGTGTTCCCCAACGGGCAAGCCGCCGACGGCAACATGCTCAAGGAAGGTGAGTCTAGCGTCTAGCAGTGGAGAAGCAGGTGCCATGGTGGAGGTGCGCAGTGTTGTTGGGCTGATTTATATCTAAGTAATTTTATAACGTAATCCACTTAGTATGCTGAGGTCCTCTAGGTAGACCCTACTGCTTCGTGAGAACCACAATAACAATTATAAAAAATGTGTGCATTTTAGTGCATTTACAGCTATTAAGTTTTAATGATAATTATGATATAATTATCAGGAATATTCAATTGTCGTGTTATTAGAGTTAATTTGATAGGAGAGGTTAATAACTCACAAATGAAATAGTAGGCTATGTGTTTTCATAAGTTGAGTTCATGAACACATACTTATTTTCCAAATAAGATTGTTAGGCAAATCAAGTTATAAAGATAAAATTATTCAATGCATACAAGTTCTTAAATTATATTTAAAGTACCAGGTTAACCGAGAGCGAGCCTTGCTCGTTGGACTTCTTATGGGACTTGTTGGACTTATAGGACTTATAGGACTTCTTATGGACTTTCTTATAGGTCCATGGTAATCAAGCTATTAAATCTACACTAGACTCTTCACAGATAACAGGTGTAAAGAAACTGCTTAAAATCAATGTTCCTTTTTTTGTTTACTTTTAGTTGTTATCTCGTTATCAAAATAGCAACGCATAAGGCCAATGTCAAAAATTACGATTTAGAACAAATTCGATTTTTCCTAGGATTTGTTTCTAATCTTATTTTTGGGCCAAAACACTCTTAAATGTTAAGTTTAAGCAAAATCTACCCGCTAAATTTATAGATCGTGGAACACCATCCCTTCAGACATTGCTCGTATTACAGTAGGCCCTATGGCATTATATCTCAGGTGTTTTCTCATTTCCGTGTCGTTATCAGACGGTTGATTTGGACCGTTATCTTATCAGAATAGGAAACATGTTGGTGGATTGAACCATTATCTTATCACTGAAAATGTTTTAGCAATAGGCTAGACTATATTAATTTATTACTGCAAATATGAAACAAATTTTGAAACTAATTGCACAAGTTTTTAAGCTTGTTATTTTTGTAACCAATTTCAATTTATTCTTATTCTTGATTGTCTCATTGGACATGCGGTACTCTCTTTTGTTACTGATTAAATTTTTATGTAAAAAAAAGTCCAGTTGATAATGATTTGGGAAACAGGAAACAGCACACTGCGACACTTCGGTTGTCTTACTAATCGTGAGGATAACAAAAATTGTGTTTGCTTATTCCATTAAGCATGTTAGATAGGTTTTTGTTTGTTCAACCACATCGTTTTGATTCCAACCTCATCAATGTCAAGTGACGTGGCTGGTGCAGTACGAGTGCGGGTGGCTGATGCGTGTGCGTGTGCATGTGCGTGTGCGACGACGCATGACGTCACGGTGGCTGGACACACACGGCTCGTGTCCCCACCGCCCTCCCTCACACACGCACACGCACACGCACTGGTGTACACACATGGTGCGTACTGCCGGACACTAACTGTTGATGGGAAACCAGAGAACAGATTGAAACAGAGAATAATTGGTCGGAAGAGATACCAGTAAATCCCGTGAATGTGAATTATAAATTCAGCCCTATAAGTTCTTTAGGTCTCAGAAGAAAAACTAGTGACTAATAATCTCAAAAGACTTATCTATTTTTAATCAACATGGGAGGGAATTTAATTTAGAAACAAAATAAAACCCTAGGGTTCAACTAATTATGCAGAAAACTCCATAAACAGTTCTAGCAAAAAAAAAAAAAAAAAAAAAAAAAAAATCATCCATAAAGCCATTTTTGCTTTTCAGCCAATTAAATCAAATAAAAACAATTTGTGTTTACGTATGTGTACGTTTTCCCCTTATTCAGACGGTCAGGCTCAAGTTTAGAATCTACTTACGCAAATTTAATTTGTAATAAATAAAATGTTATTGCTCGTACCGTACTGTGAAAACGATGAATGGTTATTAAGTTAACATTTTCGCCGGTGGAGAAAGCACAGGTCAACAGTGTGTGATTTAAACGTATTTGACGCCAGCTCTGCCACCCGGCAGTACTGAACATAGTCGTCACCCACAATCCTATTTAGATACTCCTATTTCATTTCAATTTCAGTATTGAGTTTTATAATTAAATTTCTCTTTAGTAAATTTGCCTAATCTATGAATAGTATTACAAAATTACAACTTTTAAGAAATCAGGAGACTCAATCAAAATAAGTTTTTGTTTGTGAACCCGCAGTAAAGGTGATTATACAAGTTCCGTATTTATCAAGATTCATCAGTATGTTGAACGTTGGTTCGTCTGGTAGTCTTGATGATTGCATCTTTTATTTGATAGGTCTTAATCGTATCCTTTATTTAGGGTTGACTCGAATGTGGTATTGTAAAAATGCCCACATCCATATCCAGACCTGTCAACCTGGCAGGATGCTGATAAAAAACTTTTCAAAGTGAATAAAGAAGGCAATGAAAGTATATTTTGTGTTGGTAACTTTTCAAAGTGAATAAAGAAGGCAATGAAAGTATATTTTTCCTACCACTGCATGGAAATAATTGCATTGCCACACCTGTAACCCCTATGCAAAACAGTTCATTTCCGGTTTCCGTTCCTTTCCCGCTCTAGAGCGGCAATGATTCTTTACCGCACGCTAGATCAAACAGCAATTTTAAATCAGCTGTTATTAGGCCTACAAACCATGCTACAGCTGTTATTCATTGTTGTCGTTTAGTAATTGCTTCTTTTTTAGTTTGAGGTTATGTTTGATAGTTAACATTATGTTCCAACAGAAACAAATAAAAAATACCCCCGTCGCAGCAAACCTGCGTACTCAGCGAATTTCCCATGGAATTTCAGATTATTTACTTTCCCCATAAAAACACCATAGGATCGAGTATGTAGGTTTGCTGCCATGGGGTGTTGTTAGAAAATCTAAGTTAATCAATAATTGGTGAATGTAAACACAAAATTGTATCAAGCTATGGCAATTTTTTATTTTCCCCATAAACCCCATGGGGGGGAGGTATGTAGGTTTGCCGCCATATGGGTTTTGAAAGCAAGTATAAGTTAACCCCTATCTAGATAATGTAGCCTACATAACGAATTTGATTAAGTTATGTCAATAAATAAGCAAGACATAGGGTTTTCTTGATTTCCCATAAGAATAACATGGAAAACAAATTTTTGAATTTTCCCCGTAACCAGTTATGCTAAGATAAAAATTCAAAATACCAAATTGTTTGTTTTTTTGAGCTCTTTTAAATGGTTCTAGTTAAAATTTATAAATTTTGAAAACTGAGGTCCAAAAATGCCAAAATCCCATTTTTGACCCCTTTGAAACCCCATAAAACCCCGTTCCCATAACCCGATGACGCTGGTTCGCGAACTCATGGAAATAGACCTGGTCTTACACCTTCATACCAAATTTCATCAAAATCGGAGGTCGATGTCAAAAGTTATCAGTACCACGGACACATATAATATATATATATATCTATATATATATAGATATATATATATATATAGATATATATATATATATATATACATATATATGAAAATGAACGGACGGTGTTTTTGGCTTCTGGGGACCTCAAAACAAAAAAGTATCATGGTCCCGGGCTTAGGTCTTACCATGGCTACTACCGTAATAGCGTATTCCCTATAGGGAAATTCGCTAATAATCTAAATGACATTTTGTATACAATAAAACATGTAATATGTAACAATTATGTTGGTAGGGAAAATCTTGTGTGTATTACGAGCGCAAATAGTCATTGCTGCTCTCAAATTGTTTGGCCGCCCTCAGCTGACGCTTCGTGCGGTCATCTACAATTCTCGAGTGGCAATGACGTACTTTACGCTCTTATTACACAAATAGCTATCACAGTTAGGATGCTTTTTGATCATTGATCATTGTAATACACCATTGAAATAAAAACCATAAACCATTGTATTAAAAATCCACACAAATCAGATACCACTACAAAGTTGTAATCTCATTTCTTGACTCAAGACAGTTTTTTTTGTCTGCAGGTGACGAGATCCTAGCGGTGAACAACAAGGCACTGCACGGCATGAGCCATCAGGAGGCGATCAACGTGTTCAAGCACATCAGGTCCGGAGAGGTCGTGCTCCACGTGGGGCGGCGGGTGTCCAAGAGGCGGCGGGAGCCCTGCCCCCGGCCCCCGGTCACATGAAGGAAAGATGCAGCTCCATCTGGTATTTCTGTGATCGAGAAGAGAAAACACTGCAGTGCGGTAACGTGGTAGAAAATCACTACGGTGCCTAGACTGAAGAATGTCCAACAGTTTAGGTCACACTTGAAATGCAAATCATAAATTTTTAGAAAAACTAAAAAACTAAAACTAATCAAAATAAGACCTATTACTCTTTGTGCGCCACTGGCTTTTATTTTGGGACACGAAATAGCGCAGATTTATAACTTTGTCCAAAAGCGCCAGGAGGTTTGTAGGAATTTTTCACTTAAATCTGCCAAAATCAACGTTTGAATGAATATAAATGGTAAACAATTTCAGGGAGGTCTTGATCTAATGTTAAAATTTTTCGGGTGGTACACCAACCCAAAGGTGACTCAAATACACAATTTAAAACATTGTAAATGACACACTCACTCAAAGAAAGACTATTTTGAAAAAAATCTTGTTTATTTAGCATAAAACTGAAAATTTGAGGATTTAAAAAAAATTATATTTTGACTCCAACACTACCATTGCATTGTACGTTAGATTTTGAGTCAGAATAGATAGGTTTAGATAAACCTGAAGTGTCAGAAACATTATTAAAATAAATTAAAAATGAAAAATTATAATTTTCTAAAAAAAAATTATCAAAGAAAGTTGCAAATGCGATAAAAACTGATCCAAACTGTAAGCTTTCGGACAGTTATTTGGATTTAAATAATGCAAAACATGGTTTAATGTGTCTGTGTAAACACTTGTGTACTGGGAACGCCCAGGGTAGCGAGGGCAATTCGCTTTGAGCCTCACTTGCATTTCCATTTTAGTAACTATTCACAAAGATCACCTCTGCATATTCCTAATTTGAAAATACATCTAAAGTTCAATGCCAATGATTAAATGACCAAAACCCACTAAAATTTAGAATTTGTAATTGACCCTGATTGCAAACTCTGATTGATATAATCTCTGAGCTATTATATCAATTATATCTGATAATTATGAGCTGTTAAATGGACTAAATCTGTCACAGAGATATTTTAGGTATCGAAAAGCACTGGCTTTTATTTAATGGAATTTTAATTCATAATGAGCTCAGCCGTCACAGAACTGCGGTTGTGGGCTTGGAGTAGAACTCGCCCGGCGCAAAACTGCGGCTACGGACTGTGGTAACGATATTTTTTAACATTTTAGTGGTGGTAGCAAAAGTGTTTCAACCAGGCATAACTGTACTTAAAAGGCGACAATTAAAATTAGTGTATTATATATTTTTAAAGCTTACAGTTTGGCGCCGTTTTCATAGCATTTAATACTTTTTAGAATTTTTCTTAAAAAATTGTGTATATAAAAGCTTGTTTGTCTCCTTTTTGAAAGAAAATTATAATTTTTTAAAGTTTTAATCCATATAAATAATGTTTCTGATACTTCAGGTTTATATAAACCTATCTAATCTTAATCCAAATTTATTGGTAGTGTCATAGTAAAAATTTGGAGTTTTTTTACTCAATATTTATTTTAAATAAACAAGATAGTATTTCTTTAAGTGAGTGTGTGATTTAGAATTTTTAAATTTTGTGTTTGATCCACATTTGGGTTGGCATACCACCCAAAAAAATTTTTTATACTAGGTCAAGACCACCCATCTCATATTTAATTTTGGAGCCATTGTTTGGTTAATTATTCAAATATTCACTTGGGTGCTTTGGTGCTTTAATGACTTTTCACCAGTTACTACATGGGGTTTTCTTTTGATGTAGCCTACATGAAGATATCCTGCAAAACTTGTGCATTGGGCCCTCAAAGCGTTAAAAAGAAATTTTTTAGCTAAATTGTCTTTTTTATTGTTAAAATAATGTGTAAACTGCTTTATTACACCTTTAGATCAGGCAGAGCTTTTCCAATGGTTATAAAACGAATGAAATAAGTTATAGTGAGAACAAAATGTCGATCTCCTAAGATGATTTTACAGCAGAGGATAGCAACCAAAAGTTGTCGACCTAAGCCATATAGATACCAGTAAAAGTTGTCAATTTTTTCTGTCAACTTCTGGTGTAAACAAATCTCTTAAGATTATCCAATTAAGAACTAAAAAAGAAAGAAGCTTTGTTTATTAACACACTTTTTGAATATAATTTTTGAAGGAATGGTAAATATTTTGAAGAAATGAGAATCTTTAAAGCTACCCAAAGTCCAGTGAAATTCTGTATGTACATATAATTCTGAGCATTACAAGTTTACAAGTCTTTCTTTACCCAAGTTAAGGTACTATGCTAATTGGAATGAAAGTTATGAATGCAGTAGTTGCAGTATAGAAGTGGAACATTTTTTATGTAAACTTCAATTTAGGCTACATTTTATGTAGAACTGTTATGCACTGTTGAGGAGTTAAGCATAGCTTTTATGTTCATGGGGGTGCTCTACTTGAAGACAATATGAAAATAAAGTAGATTTTTATGCACAAACACTTATCATTTACTAAATGTTTAAGTGTTGTATTAATTTTTTGGTAGATAAAGCTTTAAATGAAAAAAATGCAGCGAGACTGTAGATATGTCCTTGAAAAATGTTGGGAAAATGGTCATGAGACTAGAATTTTCTCAGCCTTAAATGTAAGGGTTTTTACAGCACTCCAGCCCTATTAGACCATTTTAAGCAATACTGTTGGACATTTTAAGGCTGAGGTTATAGCACCCATGCGGTATTAAAAGAATTATTAGCAATGTCATAACCATCAACAAAGGCCAAAGTTTTTTTTAGGTAAACTATTATTAAGGTTACCAGATATGTAGTAAAAATCTTTTAAATGGTTATCTTTAACAATATAGCTGGACAAGCTTCAATTCACTTGTGGTTGATTTCATGTCATAAACAGTTTTTTGTGGAAAGTTTTTCCATTTCTTCTTTCTTTACTGGAGCTTTTTATATCGTCTTTCATTTTGTCCAGGTGGAACCATTTTCCATTGTTTGTAGATTTATTTAAAACTGATAAGCCAAAGATTGCTCTTCCAAATGTATTTAAAAAATCAAACTGTATTGTACATTGTTTTTGTAAATAGCAATTTAGCTTAGTATCATAACTCTTTCGAAGTAAATACTTGTCTCCGACTGGTTGTATACTACTTGTAGACCTAGTCTGTAGTTCTGGACCATTTAGGTTTGAAATAAATTGAAATTCATCAGTTTGTATCAAGTTTATATTTATTGATCTCTAAATATCAAAAAGACGTTTTAATTGTATCAAATATTGTGTGATGTGATATGTGTAGTTTCTTATCTTTATAAGATTGGCCATTTACTAATAGTTAATGTGCTCAAAATTTCTGATGGTACTTTATGTAAATAATTTGTTTTACTTTGTACAAATATAATAAATTTTATGTAATCAAATGAACTACTGGTGTTACTTTTCCCTTTCTTATACACCTTCAAGCAATTAATTTAGAAAATATTTCTTTTTTATTGGCTTTAACTTTTAAACTTATCGCATGTAGGTAGCGGATGACTGAATTGCAATGGTTCATTTGATGTTCGGATTTTTAGAAGAACGACAAGAGCGTAATTGAGGGGTTCTCAGGTCTGTGAAGGCAATTTACAATAGAAGCAATGAACTACAATCAAAGCCTTTTACTATAAGGGATGTGCAATTTCTTGTGTATCAAGTATTTTTTTAGTTGAATTTGCACTACTTGAACTAAAATTAAAATACTAAACTCAAGTTAAAATAGAGCAATGTATACAGAACCGATTAAGTAGGGACATCCTTATGGGGAAGTGAGAACGCCGCCCCGAAACACAGATAGCACCACCAAGACGTAATTTTTATTCATGGACCATGCTGATTGGTTGAATCGAAACAGATGGCTAGAATAATTTTGCAGACGTTTGTCATTGTTTTGATTTTTTGTAAACAAATACGCTCATTTTGACATTTAAGAGATAGAAAAAGTGCTTTCCTGTGACAATAAGGAGAAGTAATCCTAGCATCAGCAGCGCTTTATTTTACTCTGGTTTTCGGGGGAAAAATCTAAAATTTTTTAACATGGGATGTCCCTACTTATTCGGTTGTGTATACATTGAATAGAGTTTTCTAGCTGACTTAGTAAGTGGAAATTTAACACATTATCTAACGATTGTCAACTATAATTGACGCAAGAAGACAATTTATAAACCGATACCGCCATCCCGAATTCTACCTGGAACTAAGCTTATTGAATGAGACTCACCCAAGGGCCGCCCTGAGGGTAATGGGCCCGGGGCGAGGTTTTAATCTGCGCCCCCTAAATTAATTAATTGGCCTATCTTGTGTGAACTGTAGTATTAAATTGCAGTCCAAGGAAGCATTAAATTAAAAAATAGAAGATGGTTGAATTTTCAATGCTCTGAGTTGGATTAAAAAAATTTAAAAAAACCACTGATACTATAAAGCTTTGTTGACACAACCATTTGTTGACAACACATGGTCTGGATCCGGTCTGGGAGAAGCCTACGAAAACTAACGGGTCTGCTAACATTTTTGGTCACGTGACCAGATGCAGTCGAATTTCAGCAGTCAACTCCATTTAAAAGCTTTGCAATAGCCTGACAGCATAAGTTTTTACGTGTAGTTTTATTTTAAACTCATTGAAATTCGAATTGAATTATACTAATAATATTCTGTTTTACAAAACTTAAAACTAACTTTTGAGGCAAAGAAAAAAAACAAAAACTTGAATTACTTAGTTTTTGTAGGGTCCCGAATGAGCGCTCAAGCCATTTTCTTTTCTTTTTTTAGAGTGTAAAATCAGCTGGCCAGTAGGCATACATGCAGCGAATTGCGATGCTATCATGATTCACTTCCACTTGTTTTGAAAAAAAGGTATATTAAATAGGTATATAAAAAAGGCATAGCTAGGAGTTACAATGGACAAGGCTTTTATACAGCATTAATACAACGTATTTCGACACGCTGCAAAAGACACGCGTAACCAAACTTCATTGCACTTTGCATTAGATATTAGGAGCTGTTATACTCCCCGCCCTACGTCATCTCAGCGATTCGAGCGACACGCGACACGCGTCGCTCGAAACGATGTATAAAAGAAGCCTTAGTCACTACTCATTTCCGACTGATTAGTGTTTTACATTTTAATTTGAACTAAGCAACAAAATTATTACTGAACGTAGTATGATATTTATTATTGAAATATTGTTTATAAAATATCTATTGCAGCAGTTTTTAAAATTTTTGTGCAGTGTTTGAGATTTTATAAAACAGGGATTTCCCCTTGGTCGTGGCGCCCCGCCCTCAGGTCTTCCCAGACTTACCCACAGGCCAATTAATTTTTACTGTTTTTTAGTCTATAAAGTGTCTAAATAATACTAATTCATATGGACTAGGAGTATGGAAAGCCATTTTGCCACTTTTTTTGACGTCAACTGTAGTTGACGGTCCATAGTGTTTTATGATATGAATAAAAACATGTATTTTTCTTATGGACCTATATCAACTGAATGACCTTGCAAAATTAATTTTTCAATAATAATTCTATATATATAATTCTCTAAGCGATATTTCTTGAGCAAAATTGTGAGCGTCATACAGATCGCAGAAAGATGGGAGGGGTCTCAAATTAAAGGTCTCGGTCCCATGCACGAGGGAAAACTATCCGCGTGTCCATAATGTTAACAGGAAATGAGAAATCACGTAAAACGTCCTCCATAAGAATAGTATGGGGATTTAAAAAACGTCTGCTTTGTATACATTAAAACATGTGTTATGGTTTAATTTCAAAATGAGACACAGATGATGACATTGAGTGAAGATAACATAATAATTCACACCAAGAGAAGCAATCCATATCTATATATATAATTCCGTAAGCGAATCGGTCCCCACGAAATATCTCGAGTTAGAGGAATGATAGGGTGACGTATGATGGCTCATTTGAAAGCTTGAGGGCCAAGGACGCAAGGAAAAATACCAGAAACGTCAAAAGTTACCTGGGCTTTGCCCCATTGGACCTTGAAGTTCTAATGTTAATCTTATGGGAAGGAGATTTTTAGATCTACACGTGTGATTAAGCATATGATACAGTGAATAATTTTTATTATAAAGTTAGCTGATTATTGAACCGATATTTTGAGTCAAGATAACCATTATAACTTTTTTTAAATTTGCAATGCACTATAAAAAAAAAGGAAAACACCAATAGTGATGGAAAAATTACGGATCCACGGTAGATTTTTTTTGTGGTCCCATCTATGTCATTATGATTTTGTGTGCTGAATATTCCGCAGTTAAAAGTGACTTAGCTGTGGTATTATAGTTGCTATAATAGTTAATAAATTGTCTTTACTCAGCGCATGTCGTTTAGTTATTACAATACTGCTTTATATATTGGCTATTTAGTGGTTAGAGATGAATAGTTTTTTTAAGTAATTGAACACACAAATACAGAGAGCTTTTCATGTATGCAATGTGCTAAAACGAACAAGATGTCAAACAATGTTCTATTTCATTGAAGGAATATACAAATAGACTACAATCATAGCACATGGAACGTCGTTACACCCAAGGGATGGGTGGGGAACATGGGGGGCACGGGAGAACCATGGGTGTGGGTTCTTGGGGGGCACGAAGGGTGTCAGTGGCATAGGGGGCATGGGGGGCCCGGTAGAGACATGGGGGGACACACTGAACACGGGGAGGAATGGTAGGAAAGTGGGAACGGAAATATGGGGACCACGGGGGGCATGAGGCCACAAGGGGCTCTAGAGACGTCGGTGGCACAAGGATTAGTTGGGCATGGGGATACGGGGGGAGGAATGGTGGACATAGAGAGCACGGGGACCTCGAGTAATGCATGTGAGCTTGGGAGAATGGGGGGCAGAGAGGTATTGGGCGATGGGGGTACGGGGCATGGAGGCACTCGGTCCACGGGGGCATAGGGGGTACAGGAAGCATTGGTCACGAGATGGGGGCACTGGGGAGGCTTGGGGGGACGTAGGAAGTACAGAGGAGGAACGGCAGGCATCGGGGAACAGGGATATAGAAGGCACGGGGAGGAATGGCGGGTATCATAGGGGGTAAAAAGAAGCACGGGTCACGAGAGGGGGGCATGGTGGAGACTAAAGGGAAAATTGGGAGAATGGGGGACATAGAGAGTATGGGGGCAACGAGGAATAACGGCGGACATCTGAGCACAGGAGAATGGGGGTCAGAGAGGAATAGTGGGTACGGCAGCATGGGCGGGACTTGGGCCGCGAGGCATGGGGAGGAAGCACGAGTCACGATGGGGGGCATTGGGGAGGTTCGGGGTACATATGGGGCAGGGGGGAACGGCAGGCATCGGGGAACGGGGATGCAGGAGGCTCGGGGAGGATTGGCGGGCATCATATGATAGGGGGTACGGTACGGTCACGAGAAGCGGGCATGGTGAAGACTTGGGGGGACATAGGGGGCACAGGTGAGGAATGGGGGACATAGAGAGCACGGGGGCATTGAGGTAGAACGGCGGACATGTGAGCACTTGAGAATAGGGGTCACATAGGCATAGGGGGTACGGAGGCATGGGTCACGAGAAGGGGGCACGGGGGAGGCCTGGGGGGACATGGTGGGCACGGGAAGGAACGGCAGGCATCGGGGAACATGGATATGGGAGACACGGGGTGGAATGGCGGGCATGAAGGCACGAGGAAATGGGTGACACGGGGGTATGGGCATGTTAGCACAAGGCGCACTAGAGACGTCGGTGGCACGTTAAACTAGCTGGGTATGGGGTTACATGGGAGGAATGGGGACATGGAGAGCACGGGGGCCTCGAGGAAGAACGTCGGGCATGTGAGCTTGGGAGAGTGGGGGGCACAGAGGCATGGAGGGCACAGGGGTCCTTTGTCCAAGGGGCATATGGGGTACGGGGAAGCACGGATCATGAAAGGGGACGTCGGACACGGCGAGTGTGGGGGAGACGGGGAACAGGGGTCCTAGGTGCAGTAGTGTACAGTATTAATGGGTTAATAACCATTTCGTCATGTTGTATTGAATTATTGAATTTACTTGAGTTACGAACTCATTATGTGTACATGTTTAAGGGAAAAACTAATTTGATTGCGTCCGGCAGTCTAACAGTGCAATAATTTAAGTTTTTCTGCAAAATAGACTACCTTTTGTATTTTAATTCAGGGCATATTATTGGTGAATTACTGATTTTATATCACAAAAAAAGATTCATCAATATTAAGTAATATTTATAAGAAAACCCAACCGTGTAAATTCACACTACAGCTTGAGAAGAAATATAGTACGTTGTGTAACTAGGTGATGAATTGAACCTTAATTTTGGAGATAACATCCTCATTTGGATTTTTAGGGGCCTTTGCCCCTACAAGCCCCTAGTAATAATTAATTCTGTAAGCAAAATTTCTTGGGCAAAATTGTGAGCGTTTTGCAAATCGCAGGAAGATGGTAGGAGTTTTAAATTAAAGGTTTCTGTCCTATAAAGCGTATCCATAAAGTTACAAGGAAATGAGAAATATAGTGAAACATGCTCCTTAAGAATAGCATGGGGATTCGAAAAATGTCTTCTTTGTGTACATTGAAACGTATGTTTTGGTTTTATTTTAAAACGAGAGACAGATGATAAAATTTAGTAAAGAACTATTCATAGCCAAATGACAAAAATTAACGTCCAGGCAACGAAGACAAAATAGGGGAAAAAATTCATGTAGAAGCCAAATTTGGTACAGTTGTAGGGGAAGGTTTCTTAAACAACATACTAAAAGTACTGACCCATAGGGGTGGAGCTAAAATGATGGGATGGCCCACATGAAGTCAGAAATAAATCTTTCGTCGATCAATGGGTTTATGTATATCAAATTAAAGCTAATAAGTAGTAGAATTTAATCCCGCAAACCCCATCTCAAAAGGTTGCCTGAGTCGAAAACGGCAGCCTGTCAAACTTTGAATATTTTAACCTAAACGCTTAAAAACGTAATAATTTTCGAAATACTTGACCTTTCGAGGTGCGGTTTGCGGCAAACGTTTGCTATTACAATTACCTTTGAAAATGTGGATAGCTTGTCATAAGCCTATCATATTACCCTTGAACCATCCTCTACATGAACGTCCCAAAGAGGAAGTTTAAAAAAAAAGTTTCTTAGTCCATAGCCATGCTATACATAGTTTTAAAGGTCTTAGTAAGGAGAGTACATAGCCGAAAACCAGACCTCAAAAGGTCAAATATGTCGGAAGTTATTGCATTTCAAAGTTTTCATAATATAATTTTATTCCATATTTTCATTATCATATATCTTATTTACTATTAATCCTAGCAAAAAAGTGCACAGGACCTTTTTTGTAGATAATTTTACGAACTTTAATTTTACTAAGAACAAAGATTTTGCTAGAGGCCATAGTTTTTGAGTTATTTACAAAAAACAAAAAAATGGGACCTTTAGAGCCCCCCCACCCCTTTAGCTCCACCCCTATGGGTCAGTACTTTTAGTATGTTGTTTAAGACACCTTCCCCTACAACTGTACCAAATTTGGCTTCTACATGAATTTTTTCCCCTATTGGGTCATTTTTTGTCTTCGTTGCCTGGACTGTAATACTATAATAAGACGTTTTGTTGCTTTGAGTTATTAAAAATTCTACTAGGAGAGTTAACCTTACATACGAGTACTATTACAAATTGACTGCTGTTTTTTCTATTGTTACTATAGTTTAAATTGTAAAAAAAAAAAAAACTGAGCATGTATGGAAATAATAAAATGCTTTCTGATCGTTGATAGAGATGCAATGGGCGATGAATTGTGGTTTGAGAAACACCTACATTATTTCCATTGTTTTGGTTTTTTTAAGACGAAAAGTGTCAACTGATCATATTGAATGACGTTGACAAATTAATTGCTACTTAAAGTGTATCAGTCAGTGAAGTTTTAGTATTCTGTTACATGAATTTTCCCATAAACCTTTTAGTCATTTCATAGATTGTAGGATTATAGAAGAGTTAAAATCAAAGACGTTTGTCCTACATACTTTGGGAAAATGCAGCATTTAAAAAACTTTACAATAAAATGGGAATAAGAATGATTATTTTCTGAAAGGTTCTCCTTAAAGATTCTCCATGTAGTGATTTAAAAAAATCTGCTTTGTTAACACAAAATTAAGAGTTTTGATTAGGAGGGATGAATATTCACAGAAAGTGAAGATGCACTTTGAGGTGCTGTGTTTAAATTTTGTGACTAAAACATAAAAAATAAAAATAAACTGCCAGGAGCTAAAAATCAATTTTTTTTCATTGCCGTTTTTCTCTGCCTATATTAAAAAGCCGTAACAGCTCAATTAAGGGAATACGAATTCTTTCAAAACTTATTTTCCATAGATCGATATGAGTTTAACAAAGGACAAAATAGAGCATTTACAAACGGGTGACCTAATAGCACAGGAATGATAAGATAAGAGTACTTGGGGGCGAATGGTCTGTTCAAACGGTATTGTTAAAATATTATATACCTCAAATTAAAATTAAATTTTCTGGAAACCTTTGTTGTGGAAGAAATGGTAATACGCTATGGTTCATGCTATTTTAATTTTATGATTAGGGGCTTTTGCCCCTATGAGCCACTAGTATTACTAAATTTCAATAAAATATTTAAATTAAAATGTTAAGTTTATTATTAATTCAAAATCAGAGAAATACATGCTTCAAAGAAGTACAAACTTTGGATGTTATTTGTTTTCTTCTCCCAAGTTTAGGGCAGAGCCCTGTAGGCTAATGTGAATTATAATGGGATTCTGCTCATCTACAGGACACTCCCTTTCTTATGGTATGCACGGATTTCTCCTAAGATGCACACGATGTGGGAAATAAAAAAGTAGGGCTCGCCCACTGGTCAAAATGCGACCAAAAGTTCAGTTTATCTTGAACATATTAGATTTAAAATATTCATAACTGTAACATCTGTTCTTCTTGATTTGCTACCATTTGTTATCAGCAACTGTCTAATGATTTAATCAATTATCCTTCTCCCATAAGATTAACTTTGGAACTTTGAAAGACTGTAGGGCGGAGCCCTGAGGGTCGTTGTGAATTATAATGGGATTCTGCTCATCTACAGGTGATGCGCACAAGCTGAGAAAAAAGGAGGAAAAGAAACATGCTTGCCTATTAATATATAGATAGAGATGTATAGATAGGCCTACTATACCCTCGAGCCTACATCCTGGATCCTGGGAGGCGAGTGGGCGATGGAACGAGCTCGAGCGCGTCGTGGAGGCGAGTGAGGGAAATAGCTTGGCATTTTAGTGTACAGTATATGACTTATATTACAAAGACTACAAAGAAATGTTTTACTGTTTAAGTTTACCGAGTAAATACCCGACCCCCTGGTGTAAGTCGTATACTGTTTCAATAAAAAAAAATGGGTAGGAATTTTGAATATTATTCAGAAAAAAAGAAAAGTAAAATAATTATAAAACAAAATATTAAACTCTTTGCAGAAGGTAAATGATACAGTTTTATCCCGCATTCCATTTTAATACTGTTAATGGTCTGAATACCCGAATACCCCCGAAAACGGGACAAAACCACCTTGATTTCACCCATCACTACGGCTACGGCCATTCAGGTTTGCAGCGAAGCATCCAGTGTGTGCTGCGACCTGGTGGCGACAACAGTGAACCTCGCTCTGCATGTACTGCGTTACCGACACACCAGGACTGTAGACTACTGCTTCTAGTAACGGGAATCGGAACTACGCATGTGACTCGGATTTCAATGTTTAGTGGTTGATAATTTTATCCAATAAAATGGAAATAGTTTTAATTATTTTTAGAACTATACATTATTTTGGCTTCATAAAACATTATAATCCTTTTGTTTTCGTTTGTTTTATTTATTTATTTTTTTATCGTTTAGGTTGATTGAGGAAATTATTTAGAACTAAATAATCAAATATGAAACATTATACTCTTAAAGCCGCGTCCGAACATGTTCGCCTAACTAAGTTCTTCCGAACTTTAATTTGTTCGTTGCCAGCCTTTTAGAATGTAAATAATATGACTAGTTAGTTGTTCGTTAAGGACGTTTGTTGATTTTATTGTGTTGGCCGAACAAGTTCGCCACGAATGATCGGCCAGTACGGACGCGGCTTAAGGTTTTAAATAAAACAAGAAAAAATAGCTGTTCTTTTCCATAGGGTACCGTAAAAAATATTACGCTAGATACCGTGTAAAAATTTTCAAGTAAACACTTAAACCTTTGCAGTTTCAAACTTCAAAACCCCCTTTCTCCACCTTATAAATAGTGAGTTAATCATCATTATTAACAATATATTATTACACTAAGTATCTTCGGGCAGAAAATTTGCTCGGTATAAACTTAAATCTCAATTCTTCTTTTTAGCGAATTTCCCACAGGGAATAAGCTATTACCGTAGGTCTCATGGTAAGACCTAAGCCCGGGACCATGTTACTTTTTCGTTTTTAGGTGCCCAGAGACCAAAAATAATAGTCATTAAAATTTATATATATATATATATATATACATGTATATATATGTATATATATATATATATGTATATGTGTATATATGTATGTATGTGTCCCTAGACACGTTAACTCTCGTAAAAAAGGTCCGATCGACACCAAATTTGGTACAGATGTGTAATCCTACGTTTATTCGGATGAGTTCGTAAACCAGACATATCGACCTACCGGAAGGGGTAGCTTTTGGGGGTTTTGTACACCAAAAATGGGGTTTTTAAATTTTTCATATGTAATTTTTGAAAATTTTAAATTTTTATTTTGACCATTGGATTTAGCTTAAAAAACACACACAATTTAGTATTTTGAAGCTTTGCTCTATCTCCATTAGTTACCGAGATATTACAAAGTCTAAAGACAGTACATTGTATTTTGGGGCTCCTATGTTAATCTTATGGAGAATAAGGATGTCCTAATATTTCAATTATTAACCAATATTTTTGGTTGAAACTTGGTATTCAGCTTCATTTGGTTGAGATTCATCCATTTATGGTAAAAAATCTTGGTTTTGTGCTTATCATGGCAGCAAACCTGCATACTCTTTTCCCATGTTAATCATATGGAGAATAGGCAAACTCCTTTAGCAATGGATAGATATTGGTGAAACTTAGTATATGGCTTCATATGGTCGAGATAATTATTTTTTTAAGCTAAAAACCTACTTTTAGTGTTCCCCATGGCAGCATACCTGTATACTCTTTCCCTATTTATCATAAGGAGAATAGACCTTTATTTCCCTATTTATGTGCATTTGAAGATACTTTGTTTACAGGTTTATCTGATTAAAATTAATATTACTAATTTGGAAATTCGCTGAGTACGCAGGTCTGCTGCGACGGGGGGTATTTTTCGTATAGAGTCAATCGCATGCGGTGATCTAAAATGCCAATAAGATTTTGTTCAAGACGAACTCGTTTGCTTCATTCACTCGTCAATCTTTTTACACCTTCGAACAAAGTCGTACAAGCAAGGCAACCTGAAATAGGCATACCGCGTGATAACCAGAATGATTTGTCATGTTTATTTTGTCGTAATCCACTATGACTATTATTGGTTCTGTGGATGGCTGGTGATTACCAAGGCTTTGAGGCTTAAGTTTGTGCTTTTTTGCAATTTTTCTAGGGTGGAAGTCCAAATTATTATAGTTGGGAGATGACTTGTTGGCCAGCTAGGGAAAAAGGGATTGAGGGGAGGTTACCCCCCACCTCAGTGATCTACTATTGGTTAATTTTCAATGTCTTATTTTATTTCAATGCAATTTAACAGCTGATAGTGGTGGGGGTATCTTCCCCTTCACTAGCCAATAAGTCATCTCCCAACTATACCTCACTGGTGGATCTGACATTCCCATCGCAGCAACTTGCCTTCGTACTGGGCGATGAGGACTAGTCAGCACGGGGCTTGCGTCGTTTGTTCGACGTTTTTCTCGTGTTATGGCTGACCTTGGCCGTTATTTGGGCTTTTGTTTCAGAGATGACAAAGATGTAGGTGTAGCAATTTTTTCAAAAAAGCAATTTGATTCCATTGTTTTAAATTTAGACTGGTTAGTAACTGATTTTCATTTTGAAGTTTGTGGTGTAGTTGTAGAGTCTGTAAAGCTAATTTTAATTTCACTTTATAGGTCCCCTGATGGTTTCACTGAAGTTTTTCTCAATAAACTGGAATTATTATTGGAATTTCTTTCTAGGCCAAAGTGGCAGTTTTATTCAGTAATTTTTGGTGGAGATTTAAATTCTGCATTTGACATAAATGAAAATAAAAAAACAGTGTTGGATCTAAAAAATTTGCTAATTCAATTTGGTTTCAACTATTTGAATGATAAGCCTACTCGGTTGAAAGCTTGCTTAGATAATGCTTTTACTAATGTGCCAGTAGATGTATATGATGTTGAGGTTTTAAATTTTCCTTTTTCGGATCATGATATTGTGAGTGTGAGTCTGGGTTGCGCTAAAAATCAACTCACAGGTAGGCTAGTTGATAAGTGTAGAGATGTTAGTTTTAAGGCCTGTAATGATCAAAATTCATTGACTAGCAATGAAAATTGTGTGATTAATTGTCATGTACCAAAAAATAGTTATTGTGATATTTTTGAACATCTATCGGTTGTTGATTGGGAATATTTACTGTGTACTTCACATTACATCTGTGCCAAAGACCTATTTAGTATATTTTTTAGTAAATTCTTATGTGTGTTTGAAAAGTTTGTTAAGTACAAAACTTATAGGCCTAGGCCTATGTGTAATGGAATGAATAAATCTAAGCTGAAAGAAAAACAGTGGTATAATGATAGGCTTAAGAGGATGAAAAGTTACATTATGTATCTTGATGATGTTTTTAGAGTTACCAACGATGAAATTATTCAATGTGCTAAGAAATCATTTGTTTCTAGGTATAAAAAAGAAATTGCAGATGCAAAGCGTAATTTTAATGCTGGTTTAATAGAAAATAGTACCAATAAATGCAAAACTGCATGGGCCTTAATTAATGATGTTGCCAAAAAACAAGCCTCTTCTAGCAATAATTCTATTTCACCCAATGAGTTTAATAATTTTTTCATTAATTCTGTCGTTGAAACAAAACAGAAAATTGGTCAACCTAGTGTTCAAGCATCTGATCTGTTGAAAAATCACAATGTTTGTAAAACTTCTTTTAGTTGGGTTGAAATCACGTCCAATGATGTAGTCAAGGTAGTGAATAAGATGAGTAATTCTAGTAGCAAAGATTTTTATAATATGTCTAATGTTTTAGTAAAGAATATAGTTTTATCCATTGCCCAGCCTTTAGCTTACTGTTTTAATTTATGTCTTTTGGAGGGATATTTTCCCAATGAACTGAAAATAGCCAAAGTTTGCCCTGTTTACAAGAATGGCCCTAAAGATCTGCCTAAAAGCTACAGGCCTGTGTCTTTAGTGCCTATAATTGGAAAAGTCTTTGAATATCTGGTTCGCAATCAATTAACTCATTATTTTGAATCCAACAATCTGTTTTGCGAGTCACAGTTTGGTTTTCGCAAAGGGCGATCCACCATTCAAGCTGTTGATAGTTTGATAAAGAATGTTTATGAAGCTTTTGAGGATCGAAGCTTTGCTCAGGCCACCTTTTGTGACCTGAGTAAGGCTTTCGATTGCATTGGTCATGCTACCCTTCTTGAAAAACTTAAACACTACGGTGTTTGTGGCCAAGAATTATCCTTTTTTCAGTCTTATCTTGAGAATCGATCTCAACTTGTATGCACTTCTCTGGGCAAGTCTGCGATTGTGAACATCCAGTTTGGTGTGCCGCAAGGCTCTGTGCTGGGTCCTTTGTTGTTTCTTGTTGCAGTTAACGACCTTCCTTTTAATGTCAATTCAAATTGTTTTATATATGCAGATGACACAACTTTTCTCAGTGTAAGTAAGAATATAGACCTCCTGAATGAGTTGGTGAATAATGTTTTTGAGAGTGCTTCTACGTGGTTTAAAGCAAATGGTTTGTTGTTAAATGATAACAAAACAAAGAATTTAATGTTTAGTTTAAGACCTGTTGAAGCTGAAAAAGATTTTGAGCCCATAAAGTTTTTGGGATTAATTGTAGATAGTAAGTTGAACTGGAGTCATCACATTGAACACATTTCTTTAAAATTATCCAGAGTTATTTTTTTATTCAGGAGACTGAGAGATTACATTCCATCTGATTATCTTAGATCTGCATATTTTGCTTTTTTTCAATCTATTATAAGTTACGGTTTAGTTTTATGGGGTAATTCTAGTCATGTAAATGATGTTCTGCTTCTACAAAAAAGGCTTGTAAGGGTCATGACCCGTTCGGATTTTAGGTCTCATTGTAGGCCTCTTTTTATTAAGCTTAAACTGCAAACTGTGATTAATTTGTACATTTTTGAATTAGTTAAGTATACAGTAAATGAACTCCCAAATTTGACTTTAAGATGTGATATTCATAGTTATAGTACCAGACATAAGAATGACATCGACTATGAACGTTGTAGGTTAACTAGAACTTTAAATTCTCATTTACAAATGGGCTTGCGTGTTTTTAATAAAATTAGGCCTAGCCTAGGTTCAGCTTTAAGCAAGAAATGTTTTGATAGGCTGTATGATTGGCTTCTGCAAAACCCTTTTTATACGCTTAATGAATTTTTTAACCTGAATAACTGTGATATTAGCTTTTAAGTACCTACAAATTTATGATTTATGTTATTTGTTAAAATTTTAGTTTTAATGTTTTTGTACTTGTTGTCATTTGTGTCATTATTGGTTAGCTGTTAGCCTCATGTCAATTTACCAACCACCTTGTTTTGCAATTATTGATAATTATTTTGTATTGCTATTGTTGGCCAAACCTTATAGAATTGTAATGACTCTTTTCTGTATACTTCATAGACCTAGTGCAATCATTGTACTTAATTTTTGACCTGGCCTATTGTGCTTATTCATGTACTTAATGGCAATAAATGAATTTTGATTTGATTTTGATTTGATGTTTTGAGGTTTTTTCCATAAAAGTCTTGTATTACGGGTAGGAATTGGTCCTCTGCGGAAATTGAAATGTCCACGAAATTTAAATGCCATTGCCTGAAAACGCGTCAAGATAACCACTTTTAAAATTGGTCTCAGTGACAAAAGCACAATGCTCGCTGGATCGCTGTTCCATGGTAACGAACATTGGGTGCGAAGTTGCTTTGTAAACGAGGCACTCCCCCCACAACTACACACATCAGGTGTTTCTGTCGCTCCCTAATCCCTGTATAACTCAATTTTGGGGGTTTCAAAGATCCATCTAAATACAAACAGTACCCAAGCAGCATTTCAGTTATACGAAAGCAAAACAATTTCAAAACAATATTAAACTTGTTTCAAAACGATTTTAATAGAAGTTAGAGGTGAAATTTTTTCACTATTGATAGAAGTTTTAAAATAGTTTAAAAACAATTTGGATACAAGTTTTAAACAAGATTTACGTCAAATTTTATTTCACAAAATAGTTATTTATGCAACAAGTGTGGAAAGTGACGATTTGCTGCACTCGAGAGAAATGTTTATGCACGAGCCGCAGGCGAGTGCGGAATAATTTCTCTCGAGTGCAGTGAAGGCACTTTTCGCACGAGTTGCATATTAAATTTTTTCTACTACTACCAAATATTTCTTATGCAAGTATAAACGTTTAATATTCATGTTAAAATACCCACTATGTTAGGTTCCTGTCTCAAGATAGTGATATATATTTATGATAGCCTGTATTATGCACTTCCTACATTTAGTAAAAAAATCATTGGATTTTTCATGCAGAACATTTGACGCCACTGTTTTAGCAGTCTTATCAAGATCGTCAGGGAATAAGTCACTTAAATCACTAAAGTCAACACTGTCATGGTTAGTTGACCATTGCGACCTAACTTACACTTGAGGCATACAGTTTCAAAACGGGTCTTGTCCACTTCACGTGATTTTGTGTTGTTGTCCAAAAACTGTTGTAACATGAAATAACTGTTTAATTTAATAAGTAATATTATATACTGGTAGGTAATATACCCTGAAATAAATTTTTACATATTTTATAGATGAAATATGACACAGTTAGAATATATTTACATATATATTATGGACAAGACCCATTTTGACACCAAACAGTGGACAAGACCCATTTTGCATCAACAACAAGAGGACAAGACCCATTTTGAAAAATAGAAAAATGTGTTTTCCCATTGGAATAATAGGAGCATAAGAAACACAAACATTGATTAAAAAGATAATTATATTTTAAAAAACTTTGAACATTAATAGTAATTGGTTTTAAACAAAAGTTTCCATGTCATCCATAGGTTCATCATCTTCTTCGTTGGCTTCTGGGACGTCATCGTCAATTGCATGTTTATAGAAATCTAGGTCCTCTATATTTTTCCAGTCAGGCCCAAAATGTCTTTCCAGAAGTTTATTAACATCCTTTAACTTTAGAGGCTTTGGTGTAATCCCAATATGTATTTCTGTAGGGAAAATAGCAGAGGGTAGTTTGCCTTTTTTTGCTACACATTTTGGTTTTCCACAGTCAGAGTTATAGGAAGTTTCTCCTCTAATCAAAATGTTGTTCTTTTTACTCCGCGTGATTATAAATCTCTTTGTTGGAACAAACTGAAAATGCCAATCACCTGGTTTTTTAAATACCTTTTCAACCTCAGATTTCCAATCGAAAAACCTCAGTCCATTCTCTGGTTTGGTTATGGTTCCGTATTCAGAAAATATTTTGTGGTACTCTTCAGGTTGAATTATTGTTTCTTGATTGATTTAATTGCCTGTCAACTCAATAAAAACAATCTAATAGCGTGTTCACGTTTACTTCAATCTCCCAGTAAACAAAATTCCAATCCCCGCTGTGTAAGACAGTGTAACAGAAAAACCAGTGTGGCCAATACAAAACACGTGATTAATATGTTTAACATGAGATGTATCATAATAAAATATTCCATTATAATTTAAGAAGTAAAATAGGACAAGAGTCACTTTTGATCTAACAGAGATGGGTAGCCATGTTGGTTAAATGGGACAAGGCTCATTTTGCAGCTACACAATACAAATGGACAAGATTCGATTTGTTGCAACTTCATAGAGGACAAGATCCATTTTGAAAACAAACTAGGTTTTCCAATGCTAAAAACAAAGGGACAAGATTTATTTTGCAACTTAAAAAGTTCAGAAACGTATAGGGCTGTGGATGCAGAATCCATTGACATGCATAACTCAAATCTTAATTTTTTTGGACAAGACCCGATTTGAAACTGCAGGCCTCACTTGTCCTGTAGCTCACCTGTAGAAGGTTTGTAATTTATGTTTATGTTGATCCAATAGAAAACGTCCACAAGGACAATAGATCAGATGTTTATATCCAGTGTCGCCAACTTAATTCCTGGCTAATCAATGTTTCCTTGCTGGCTAATGCAAATTGTTTTGTGTTCTAATGTTTGAACACTGGAGTGCACAAAGTAAATCTAGCGTGCGCAAAGTAAATCTAGCGAATTCATTTCCTACTACTGGAATGTCGAAATTAATTTGAACTAGGCATTACCTTCTGACATTCCTTGTCGCTGGTGGTTAAGTTGCGACGCGTTTCGTCACAACAGTGACATTTTCAAGCATCTTCTTCGCACTAGCGTTTCGTCATAAGTTAAAATCAAACATTTAAACACGACACAGACACATAATAAATAATACCGGTAACACTTAAACATATATCACGTCGACGCGGTGGCCACATTTCGCACGACACGGACGGATCAATTATCAATTACACGGATATCCGTCCGTGTCGTGCGAAATGTGGCCACCGCGTCGACGTGATATATGTTTAAGTGTTACCGGTATTATTTATTATGTGTCTGTGTCGTGTTTAAATGTTTGATTTTAACAGTAGAAGGAAACAGCCGCTCCTGGCGCAGGTCAAGGTCAGCGGTTGTAATTGGCAGGTGTGTGTTGTTGATTTGGGGGTTTTTTGGGGGGTTTGGGGAGGGGTTGGTAAGTGTGTCAAGGTCATTCGGAGGGGGTTTTAAAAAAGGTGGGGAGTCTGGGGACGGGTGGGGCTCCGGGAAATAAATTTATTCATTCATCAAAGCCTACCAGTGATCGTAGGATGGCTTCTACATCGTTTGCAGCCGTACTGTTGATTTCATTGCTCTGTACGGGTCGGGAGTCGGTGGAGGTAGTGTATGTAGGCGAATTTTGTGTGGGAACACCACCATTGTTATCGTTAGTAGTGGATGTCACTATTGGAGATTGTATGGGTGCACCCTGCCGTGTGTCCATAACTTGAAGAAATAAGAGCTGCTAGATGGTTATATTGTGAGTTGATAGAGTAGAATGAGAGATGTGTGTGATGAAGAACGGTTATATAAACCCGGTAATATAGTGAATAAGAATAACTGGATAACATCATCAATAGGTGTGACAAGATTGTAATGTTGATATTTCAGCATATCAGTTAAGACTGTTTGCAAAATAGTGTCAGTAGAATAACTGTTGCGAAGGTTGGATCTTGTAAAATACAAGGGGTGAAAGCTGAAGTGTTTCTTAAGTTTAGCGAATGTATTACGAGGTCTTGAAACTGTGTAGTTAGACTGTTTTTGTAAAATATGTTTGGTGCGTAAAAGTTTCAGCTGTAAAGTGTGGGAAGCCATTGTAATAGTGGTGACTAAATGTGCACTGCATAAAAAAAAACTGATAAATGGTTAGTGTCTGTAAATGTGTTTGAATATATAGAGAGTGATTAGCATATTAACCGCGAACACATGTTTTAGAGTAAGAAATGTAAATTAGAAAACTGTTAGAAAAGTAAAGACCGAAGTTTACCCTACGAAACCCGGCGAATAAATGAGACGCTCGCGGTACCGACCCTGTATTTAAGCAATTTGTGAGTCACGAACAACCCCTCCTCTACCCTCCCCCCTCAGCCGATGGGATAAAAAGGGTGGGATTGCGGTCACCCCGGTTATTTGTTCGGTAGAGTTGCGATAGTTTGTATTAAAGGGAGAGGGAAATACTTTAAAACTATTTTGTTAAAAATATTAAGATAACATCTAGTTGAAAAAAAGGAATTTGTTACTCTGTATGAATTGGCTATGAGCTGCACAAGTGCAAACAACAATCTGTTAATAAGTTGATGCGGTAAGAACTAGTATTTGTACAAACATTATAGTTCAGCAATAATTATATGTGTTATTAATGTGAAAAATGGTAAGTTAACACCATGGATAAGACTAACAGTAATGTAATACTATAAATGTTTAAAAGGATTAAACATAATTAAGAGTTTAAAAAAAAAAAGCAGATGTGAATATGAATAATTAGCAGCAGGTGAATATAAATATTAAATAATAACAAAAAAAAAATATTGATGTGATGTTAATTTATGCAGTAATAAAAAAATAGGTAATGGGAGAGTAATATGTGTTTATAGTAAATAAAAAAGAAATAGTTGAAAACTAAGTTATGCATGGGGTGTTAAAAACAAGTAGACCTAATTGGAGTAAGTTAAAAGAAAGCATATATAATATTATTAGACGGTAGCGACTTACCGAGGTGTTGTGTCAGCTGTGGGTCCCGCGAGTGAAAAGAGGCGCAGCTGCTCGTGTAACGGTATTTATAACAGCAGGTGGTAATTATTATGAAAGTGACCCCCCCCCCCCCCCCCAAAATAGGTAATTAACCCCCCCCCCCCTTCTTTCATTTTTATTTTATGTTGAAATGGTAATAGTAGTTAAGCTTGTGTAATACTAATTTGGTGTTACCAAACGGTAACTATTGTGGTTAAGATAATACAACATATACTTAAGATAAATTAAACCGATAGAGTAACGGTAATTTAGGTCTGCTGTTGGCAATAGATAAGAATCATAGTTGAGCGGCGAAAGGGAACACATAATTTCCTACTGTTATTAAATTAATAGCAGTGAACAACTATGGTGTAATGCTATAAGGAAAATTGTGGTTCGATTAGGTGGAGATTATAATTAAATGTTGGCCAACATTATTGAAAGCCGCAACACTACACTTAAATTATCGATGACCTACTCGTAATAATCGCCGCTACGTGTATGAAACAGTGTTGCTTGGAAATTTCCTATTGAAGTTGTACTTCGAACGTTGTAAGCCCCTCAAACCCCTACGAGTTCCCCCCACCATCTTGAAAGTTTACGAATATTCTGTTGAGAATTTTAGAATCAGTTCGTACCGAAACTCCGGACGCGAAGCTTCGGGACGAACTCAAAGGGTAACTTAAATATATAGGCGGCCGATATATATTTGAGTTATTCTTGCTGTTAGGGTTCTAATATTAATATTTGTTGTGTGTGTGTGACTGTGTGTGTGTATAAAATGTTATTTATTTTTTAGTTTTAAGTTGTGTTATTTTTAAGTTTTAATTTGCGCATTGCGATGTTAGTATTAAGGTGTGTTATATTATTGCTAATGTTTAAAAAATGTGTTTATGCATTTAATGTTGAGTGTTGATGTAATTATTGTGTATTTGTGTGCATGTGTGTGTGTGTACTAATAACCTTTCACAGCTAGCTGTTAGGAGGGTAGATTAAATTTAAATTTAAATTATAGAAGTTCTGTTGAACTTCATTAAATATGGGTGGGACATGCGTGTTGTGCCATAGGCAGCGCATATTTTTATTTTTTTTAAATTTTTAATTTTTTGTTAGGAAATAATTATATTTGGGTGGGTTTAGATTAAGGGTGGGAGGTTAGAGTTGCGTTTTGCATTAACTGTTCCAGATTCCCTATTGTACAATTGGAATGGTCAGGTCCAGTGCCCAGGCCCGAGGCCGACCGCCCGTATCACAGCCCACCAAACTGGATCGCCACGTGCGTGCGGGCAAAAAATTGGGATCCCTTGCAAGACGTAACTATGGGGTTGGGATTGGGAGTGTTTGAGGAATACAGAGTGGTGGAGACGGCCGTGGCCGCCTCCATCACTTTGGATCATTATTATTTTTTGGTGACCTTGACCTAAATTAAAGTAATTAACCCCCCCCCCCCCCAAAATTACAATTAGCCCCCCCCCCCCCCCCCCCGAGGTCACTTTCACTCAGCATCCCTATATAAGCGGGGCTAGCTAACATGTCTGTTTATTCTGATTCCAGCCGCTAACGCTGCCACTTCAGAACCATGTCTCTATCAACAACTTTTGCTACTACTATCACTACGCCTGCTGCTCCTGCTGCCACTTCTGTGCCTGCTCCTACTATGAACATACCAGCTGCTAACAAGAAACCGGCAAAGAGACTGAAGTTGAAGAACGTCCCGGAGTCGATGCTGCGGCAGATGGATACACCACCATCTACATCTGCTACAACTGCTCCGGGAAATATTCTTCTACAAGCCATGGCGGTTCTTGGGAGTATTTTTTCTCCACCTCCATCACCAACACACCCTACGGCAACTCCACCACTACAACCCCAACCTACACCTACAACGTCACCACAGATGGAGCTTCCTGTTCGTTCTGATACTCCTTCAATTCTAGAATCTATTCATAATTTCACCTCATTACCACCACTAATAACACCAATTCCTGAACCAAAGTCCATTAATCCTATCATTCCTAGTTCTAAAGTTAAAAAGTCTTTTTTCAAAATTGCTCCTTCAGAGCGTTTTCAATTATTAAAAGCAGAGCGTCGCAGGGCATTTAAAAATCCTCGTAAATGCACTGAGAAGCTGCTTAGGGGTTCTAAAAAAGGATCGGTCTGTGGTAGGAAATGTGTTTTTAATGAAAAGTATTGCCGTGTACATCTTGTAAAACATATTTCTGTGCCACAACCGACTGTGATTTCCAGCAAGTCCTACCCCGCTACTAAGTTGAAGAGATTGCGAGAAGGTTTAAGGTACTTTTTTGTAAGTAGAACAGAAAAGAGCAATAGAATTATAATAGGGTGTAACGGCTACAAATGGGTAATTAAGCTCTCTGTACCTATGAGAAACCAAAAAGCGATCAAAACACTTGATGCGAAAGACTATCTCTACAAAGGTGCGGATGGTTGGACTCGCTGGGGTCGTAGTAAAGAGTGATAAGAATTAGCTTTTTCCAAATTTTGTTAGAAAAATAATGGGAGAGAAACCAGCGCTATATAACAGTGCGCTGCGTTTCTCTCCCATTATTTTTTGATCACTCTAAGTCCCATGACCTACTTTCACATGACCTTGAACTTTACCCCCCCCCCCCCCCAAATAAAAATTAACCCCCCCCCCCTGCCTTCTATTAGTTGCATTATAAAAGCCCGCAGCTAACATATTTGCTCAGAACTTAACCAGTTGCTATATAGTGAACATGTCCAAAAGATTGGATTCATTCTTTGCTAAACATACAGAACTTTGGCCACTATTATATGGATTACATAGAAAGATTGAAGAAACAATTTTGAAAGATATGGGTGTAGGGGTTAAAGTGCTTGTATATCGTCGAGGTGATTACAAATTATTGTGTTCATGTACAGTCAGAATTGAAAATTTAAATAATTTATTTCCTTGGATGGTGCAATTACGTAATTTTGTAGAAGAAATGGAGTTTCAGTTGGAGGTAGCCGCAATGTATTATAAGCTTGATAAAGAAGAGTAATTATACTATGTTACAAATGTTTAACTATATGAAATATAGTGGGGGAAAATAGAATATATATAAGACAGCAACTTCATACTCAGTATCACTTTGTTATAAGATATTACTTTGGTGTGAAGAGAAAAGGTTAATAATGGTTTTTAAGGATACACCTTTTTTAAATTATTTTGAAGTAAAAAATCAGTTTAATACAAATGAAAATATAACTTGGATAGAAGAGACAAATGAAGGTTCGGAAGAAGAATTGAATAATAGTCTGGATGATTCTATATTGGAAGAAGAAATTTCGTCCTTTGAACAAGAAATATTTGAAGAGCTAATAAATGATAGTGATGAAGAAATTGTTAAAGAAGCAATTGAAACATTCATTTTAGATTCGTCAATTGATACATTGATATCCCCTATACAATCTTCAGACTCTGAATCGGACTAATGATATGTTGGTGTTTTTCTTACTGACCCCCCCCCCCCTTTTTTTCCCCTTCCCCATATTTGCTATAAAAGCAAGAGTTGATCAGGTTTTTTATTCATTATATGCTGTGTTGTTAGTAAAGTCATACACTTTATTAAACTATGTCTCCAAGAGCTACTACCTTTATATACATTACTGAAATTATTACACATCGTCAGATACAAGAACAAGAAGAACTAGAACAAGAGATGAATGTTACATTTGGAGAGTTAATAGAAGAAATAGTAGAAGAATTTATAAATTTAAACCAAGAAACAACTAATGAAACTGGAAATATATCAATGATGCATCAACCGGAAGAGTTAACCGAATCTGAAGAAGAAGAATCTGAATAAAATGGTGGGGGGTTGATTATTTAAGCAGGAAAGAAAACAGTTTAAAAATCATTTCATAATGAAGGACCGAGAAGCAATGTTTAAAGCTTTTTGTAAGGAAGAACCCTGGGTTCCACCGGTAAATTCCTTTACATATTATTTCCCACTTTTAGACATGGAGGATTGTAAAAAAATTCCAGACATTGGTTTTAAATTTCAAAAACAAGGAATGTTAATTGGTGTCACTGAAAAATATCACAATGAATATTCGGAAAGATTGGCGTTTAACTTTATGATGGACAATATGAATATTAAACCCAGTGAGTATCCATATTTTCTTTATAAATTTTTAGTTGAAAATGGTGCCAGTGTAACTATTGAAATATGTATTCAACATTTTTGGCCTACTGGGGATAGTGGTGGGGGAAAGTAAATAAATGTGTTGTTTAACCGGATAGTCTCTCACTCTTGTAAAATCATTCACCAACAATGTATCGTCCAATTTTATCTGATTTGGCTGCATCTCATGAAGAAGCTGAAGCTAGAAGGAAGAAAAGCGAACAAGCAAGACAAATTCAGTCTAATATTAATATGGAGTATTATAGGCTACAAATCCAAATCCCAGGTATGCATCTTGGAGAAAACAGAGTAAAGACTGTACATGCGGCTGGTAGTTATATTAAGTATTTGAAATTATTATTGGAAGATAGAGAGTGTAAAATTACAAAATTAGAAGATGAAATGAAGAAATTGAAAAATGAACTATTGCTTTTGAAAAATGGAAATAATGAAGTCGTAGTTGAAGAGGGTGCAGAAGAAGGAAATGAAATATTGGGAATTTGAAGAAAGAAGTTTAAACATCTGTATAAACTTATAAAAAACAAAAATAATAAAAAAATTAATAAAATAAAAAAAATATTAAAAAAATTAGATTTAGAATAGAGAGCGGGGAATAGATCACTTTGTGGCAATGGAATAACATGTCACTTAGTGCTCTATTCCCCGTTCTCGCATTAATATAATTTGACCTTGACATATATAAAATATGGTGGGGATAAAGTATTTAAGACGGATGAAACATGTGTAAACACTTCAGTTGAAATATTAATCTCTTTTATAAAACATGGTGGATACTCTATTTGAACTTTGCTTGAGGAAAATTATTTGTGATGGTTTTTTATTTAACCATATAATAAGATCAGGAGAATGTGTTATTCCAAACAGCATTAGAGAAGCTATTCATGAATACCGAAGACAAAATTATGGGTTTGGCATTATTGTTGCTTATAAATTTGCAGATGGGACGACTCTTTGTCAAGATTGTGCACGAGCAGCTATAGATGATTGGGATGAATTTGATCTTGAAGGAGGATATGTAGACCATCGTGTTAAGGCACCACTAATAAGGTTTGAAATCATGAATGAAAAATGTACAATCTGTGCACAACTGTTATTTAGATTTATTAGATGTAGATCATATTAAAAAAAAAAAAAAAAAAAAAAAAAACTGTTTAATGTAACACTATGGTGGGGAAATTTATTGAATGGTGGGGGAAAATAGAAGTGGGGGGTATTGGTTATATATGTTGCTCGATGTTCACTAATTTCTTTAGTCTTGTAATATTGTTTGAAAAAGTAACTTGTAATTTAGTAAAAAAAAAAAAAATGAATTTTGAACTAGAAGTGACAAGCTTTAAAATAGTTGAAGAGGAGTGGACAACAGTTTCAAATTTTATTCATTCAAAACAAGATAATGGAACTCTAATGAAGGTATTTTGTTACATTTTAGAGGAAGGGGATGAAGACATAGTAAGAGACTATTTAAGAAATAGAGATATGTCAACTTCCAGCTCGGACTTTGTTAAATTTTTAAAAGACAACAATGTTAACGCGGAATTAGAAGTTTGGTTTTATGTTTAAAGAACTTGGTAGAGGGAGAATAAAAATGGTGGGGGAATTGTGTATAAAACAAGGTTTATACGCAGCAGGAGTTATTCGCTTACTACCATTTAAAAGAAGAACATCATAGAAAAAAATGGCTGAATCTCGGGACTATTCAACTCCTTCAACAAGTGAAAGAAAACCATTAAATTTGTCAAAGAAGATTGTGAATTTGTCAAGAAAAGGTAAACCTATAACACATCCGGAATTGAGCATTTTAGCTAAGGAACGTCATATAAAAGAGAAAACTGAATTGTATCAAATGCAGCTTTTAGTACCTTCATTGGACGTAGGCTGTACAAGAGCACATACATTGAGGACTGCAAACAAGTACATAATAGAACTGTTGGGTAAAATTGAAGTATTGGAAAATAAACTAAAAGAGTTGCAAAATCTAAATGTATGGAATCCAGCAAATGAACTCCCTGTTCTGCAGATGGAGCTAAACGATCTTCCTGCTACTTATGCATGGAACGCATTTAATGATATTGATAGAGACTCTCCTGTGAAGTACCAACCTCCTGCTGTGTAACAAATGATGGGTAAAAAAAAATACAAAAAAAATAATAAAATATAAATGGAAAAAAAATTAGTTGTAGAATAGAGAGCGGGGAATAGATCACTCTGTGGCAATGGAATAACATGTCACTTAGTGCTCTATTCCCCGTTCTCGCATTAATTATGTTTGACCTTGACCTAAATAAACATGGTGGGGGAAGGTAATTGAGTGGGGGAAACTAGATAAAAGAAGTCCAACGCTCGGTTGGAGTCATTCTTATCCTAAACAGGCGTTTACTAACATAACATAAGAAAAGACAACATGAATAGTGAAAACATCATTTTGGATCTTTCATTAAGTGAAAAGAATAAAAAACAATATGCGGACTCTCGAAAAATGAAGATGAAAGAAATGGCAAAGGCAAGAGAAACAAGAATAAAACTAAAATATTATAAACTACAGAGGCTAATACCAGGAGTGAAATTGGGAGAAGTAAGAACCAGAACAATCGACATGGCTGCTGACTACATCAACCAACTTCTTATAGAGTTGACTATAAAAAATGAAAGAATACGTCAATTGGAATATGAACGTAAACAATTGTTTCACCAAGAAAAAGAAGAACCTATGAACTGTGTGATTAAAGACAATCAATAAAGAAAAGTTAAACAAAGGAAACTGCAAAATTACTAAAAATATTGAATATAAATTGGTTATTAATTGGACTTGCATTAGAGAGTGGGGAATAGATCACTTTGTGGTAATGGACTAACATACCACTTAGTGCTCTATTCCCCATTCTCGCTTTAAGTGTTGTTGACCTTGACCTAATAAAATAATTTATATAAAAGCAGCTACGAGAAAGAAGCTCTTTCATTTAATCGACATGGCTCCTGTGGATACCACCGACTATCCAAGTAAACCTATTGCAGAAATATTGTGTAAAATTCTACAAGAGGAGTTTGATGTGGAAGATGTGGATAATGACAGTTCAGAAACAGATAGTGTTAACAGTATGGAAGAAGAATTAATAAATGAAGGGAGTGAAGATGTAGAAATGGAGTTAACAGAGAATGAATACACACCATCATTGGAATTTGAAAATATTCATAATGAAACTCCAACATCCAGTCACGATCCAGATTTGGAATCAATACGTGGAAGATTAATTTTTTGTGCAAGACAATTATTTCCATATGAAGAAGAAGAAGATGAAGAAGAAGAAGATTAAAAATAGTGGTGGGGGTAAAAAGTGGTGGGGTAATACAGCATAAAAAGGAGGTATGAAAAAGATGCATTTCATTTATATGCCGAATTTCATAGGATAAACATCACTAAAATGCATCGTTGTGATATATGTTTAGAAACTTATGAAGATGAAATATTGCTAGACATTCATAAGGAGTTATATCATAATATAAATGAAAATTTAACACAAAATAAAAATAAAAATGCATCTGCAGAAGAAGAAGAAACAGCGGGACCATCTAATGCACTACCTAATTTAAGTATTCATGCATTGCCCGGAAGAGTAGTAACACATCACAAAATCCAAAATGAAAATTTAGAATTAGACAAATTTCTTGCCGAAGCAAAAACCATTGTAGTTAAACTTTTAAAAGAAGAATTAAAACGATTAAATTTTATTAAATTCGGCTTGTTATTGGATGCTATGTTTATAAACGTTGAAGAAGAATTGTCACCAAGAGGATTTATAACTAAAAACAGAACCATCATGAGTAGTTCAGATATTAATTCAATAGTAGAAGAATGTTTTGATGAGATCATCAATAAAATCCAAGAACATGAAGGACGAGGATCAGGTTGGAGTTTAGTTAGTGTAGTAAGTATGGATATTAGAGTTCACAAGCATGGGTATGGGGTAATGGGGAGCAGTTATATAGCTCTTCCAAAAAGGATTCAAGATACAAAATCATGTGTGAATGTTCAAAATCATGATACGGAATGTTTCCGGTATGCAATGACATCAAAATTCATATCACGCGATGCACAAAGACCCAGCGAAGAATATGAGAACTATAGATACAGATATAACTTTCAAGGTGTGTCTTATCCGGTAGCCTTGAAGGATATTTCTAAATTTGAAAAACAAAACCCTGGAATATCTGTAAATGTATTTGGTTTGGACAGCTCTAACAAGGTGTATCCTTTGAAAGTGGTAAAAAACGAACTTGCAGACCATACGGATTTGTTATTAATTACAAAGGATGAAGTATCACACTATGTATGGATAAAATCATTTGAAAAACTTGTCAATAAACAATTATCAAGAAGTAAACATAAAAAAATAATTTGTAAAAGATGTTTTTGTTTTAAAGAACCTAGAAATGGAGAACAAAATTGGTTACTGGAGCACAAACAACTGTGTAATGAAAATTTTGAAGCTAAGATTATTCTACCACCATTAAATAAATCATATTTACAGTTTGAAAAAGTTTTCCATCAGTATCGCATTCCTATAGTAATATATGCCGATTTTGAATCAACACTTGTTCCAATTGAAGATGAAAACATTGAAGCAAGGAAGAGTATAAAATATCAAATGCACAAGCCTAACAGTTTTTGTTTATTGGTTAAATCCACATTGGTTGAAGAACATTTGAATGCATATGGATTGTCATCAAAACCCGTGGTGTATCGTGGTGAAGATGTTGCCAGAACATTTTTAAATCATCTATATGAAATAGCTGGCCATGTTGAAAATTTGTATAATAATATAGTACCAATGATACCAATGGAGGAAGAAGAGGAAATTCAACATGAAAATGCTACTTACTGTTTTCTATGTAAAAATGAATTTACTTTAAATAACTATAAAGTTAAAGATCACGATCATCTTACAGGATATTATAGGGGTGCAGCATGTAATGCATGCAACATAAACTATAAGATTACCAGAAAAATTCCTGTAATATTGCATAACCTTAGCGGTTATGATGGTCATTTTATAATACCAGAATTGGGGAGAGATGATGGTGCAATTGATGTTCTTGCAGAAACAACTGAAAAGTTTATAACTTTTAGTAAAAAAATTGGAAATATGAAGTTGCAATTTGTAGATTCGTACCGGTTTATGCCGTGCAGCTTATCAAAACTTTCTGAAAATCTTAGAAAAGAAGATTTAATAGAAACAAAGAAAATTGTAAACAATGATAAATTAGATTTAGTTCTTCGTAAAGGCGTTTTTCCTTATGATTACATTGACAATTTGGAAAAATTTGAAGAAACGTCACTTCCACCTAAAGAAGCTTTTAAGAATAAATTACATGAAGAGGACATCAGTGAAGAGGATTATCAACACGCTTGTAGAGTATGGAATGAATTAGAAATAAGAACTTTAGGTGAATATTCAGATTTTTATGTTAAATTAGATGTGACTTTACTCTGCGACATAATGGAAGAATTTAGAAACACCTGTTTTACAGCATATGGATTAGACCCACTTCATTCGTACACAGCTCCCGGATTGGCATGGCAGGCTATGTTAAAAGAAACAAAATGCAAACTTCAACTATTAACTGACATAGACATGGTGTTGATGATTGAATCCGGTATTCGAGGAGGATTAACCCAAAGTGTAACTAGATATGTAAAAGCAAACAATAAATATCTTCCAAATTACGACGCATCACAACCTAGCACATTTATAGGTTATTTTGATGCAAATAATCTGTACGGATGGGCCATGTCAAACCCTCTTCCATATGACAATTTTAAATGGGTTGATCCAAATTCAATCAATAACATCGCTGATATCCCTAAATATGGGGATATTGGCTACATTTTTGACTTTGATTTTGAATACCCAGAACATCTCCACGACCATCATTATGATCTACCACTATTAGCAAAAACAGAAATATCTCCCACTGGTAGATGGCCAAAATTGATGATGACACTTAACAATAAGACTAGGTATGTAGCTCATTATTGGACAGTACAGCAAGCGCTAGAGATGGGATTAAAAATTACGAAAATTAATAAAGTACTGCAATTTTCACAATCCTGTTGGTTAAAATCTTATATAGATAACAACACAAGAAGAAGAACTGCAGCAACATCCAATTTTCAAAAAGATTTTTTTAAATTAATGAACAATGCGATATTCGGTAAAACATTAGAAAACAAAAGAAATCACAAAGACTTAAGATTGGTTGTTGATCCAACAAAATTACAGAAATTGGTGCAAAAACCAAACTTTGCATCTTCTATAATTATTAATGAAAACCTTGTAGCCGTTTCTATGAATAAAATTTCAATTAAGATGGATCGACCCATATATGTTGGAATGTCCATTTTAGACATGTCAAAAACTCACATGTATGATTTTCATTATAATAAAATGGTGAAATTTTATGGTAGAGATAATATTGGAATAGCATACATGGATACCGATGCATTCATCTATTGGATTATAACCAATGATATGTATAAAGATTTACGCACATTTGTTTATAAAAATGACTTTGATTTTTCTGACTACCCACAACATCACCCCAATTACGACAATGGAATAAACAAGAAGGTTTTAGGAAAATTCAAAGATGAAACAAATGGTGCACCTATGGAAGAAATTGTGGCATTAATGTCCAAACTGTACTCTTTTCAATTGTACATTAGTGAAAAAGAAGAACATCAAGTTGTAAAGAAGGCAAAAGGTATAAAAACATCATATTTAAAGAAGAATGTACAGTTTGAACATTTTAAAAGATGTTTATTTGAAAGCATGGAAACAACTGCAACTTTTAATACAATAAGAAGCTTTAATCATCAAGTCTACAGTGTCAAGCAAACTAAGTGGGGACTCAGCTACAAGGATGACAAGAGACATATCCGGGAAGACAATATACACACTCTACCTTTTGGACATTATTCTTTAACTCCTATCGACCAATAAAACCTATTCTTCGTCCTTTCACCTGTTTCCTTTTCCTTTCCGTAAAAAAGAGGGAGCATGGCAAGTTCAATGCCATGTTCCCTCTTTTTTACACAAATATAATATGGCCTTGACCCATATTTGTTAATAATATAAAAGGTGATAAGCCATTTTGAGGATTAGTATTTTCTCAAGCGGTGTACAAACAACATCTGAAGATGGAAGGATTAAAGGATAAAATTGTAAACGAACTTCATAAGCCGGCAAGAAGAAAGTTTCCAAGAAGAAATACAATTATTAAAGGAAGGAACGATCTTTACCAAGCCGATCTCATTGAGATGATACCGCATAGTAAATTAAATAAGGGATTTAAATATATATTGGCAATTATAGATTGTTTTAGTAAGCTTGCTGACGCTATACCACTCAAGGATAAGACTGGGAAAAGTGTAACAAAAGCTATGGAAGCAGCTATAAAGAAAAATAAATTTGTCATAAAACATTTACAAACTGATGATGGAAAAGAATATTTTAACAAAGAATTTACAGCATTAATGAAAAAATATAACATAAATCATTATTCTACAAATTCGGAAGTAAAAGCTTCCATAATTGAACGATTCAATAGAACATTAAAAGGAGCAATGTATAAAACATTTTCTAAACGAGGATCGTACGTGTGGTACGATATATTACCGAAACTTATAAAAGAATACAATAACAAGTTTCATCGCACTATCGGTATGAAACCTATTGAAGTAAATATCAATAATGCTAAGCTTGTTTTGGAGCGTATTAAGAAAAATACTTCTCCTAAAATTGAAAAATTAAGACCTAAAAAGTTTAAAATTAACGACAAAGTACGTATAAGTAAATATAAAGGAGTTTTTAGTAAAAGATATTTACCAAATTGGACTAACGAAATATTTACAATCTACAAAGTGCAGCCGACAATACCAGAAACCTACATTTTAAAGGATAACAAAGGTGAACTACTTCAAGGCGGATTCTATGGTCATGAATTATTAAAATCGACAGTAGGTGATGTATATCTTGTTGAAAAAATTTTACAAAGAAAAAAGGATAAAGTTAAAGTCCGTTGGTTGGGATTTGATAGGAGTGAAGATTCTTGGATTCCTACAAAAGACTTGGTGTAATACTTTAATAACTCATTATGTGTTTAACCTTTAAACAAGATGGATATTGTACAGCAAAAAGAACGATTTAATATTAATAATATAGATGAATTGACAGTGGATAATAACAATTTAAACCATGGTAAACATGGTGAATTACTACCAAACTCTATAAGATGTTTAATAACTGGCCCTTCTAATTGTGGAAAAACAAATGTTGTTTTTAACCTTATAACTAATCCAAAAGGGCTACGTTTTAATAACATATACATTTTCTCAAAATCTTTGCAACAACCTAAATACCAGTTGTTAGATAAGGTATTAGCAAGTGTGCCAGAAGTAAATTTCTACAAGTTTAATGCTAGTGAAACTATTATGCAACCAAGTGAAGCTAAACCATTTTCTATATTTATATTTGACGATGTGTCATGTGAGAATCATGATACAATAAGAAGTTATTTCGCAATGGGGAGACATCATAATATTGACAGTATTTACATTGGTCAAACATACAGTAAAATTCCAAAACAACTTATAAGAGATAATGCAAATTTGTTGATAATATTCAAGCAGGATGAAACAAATTTGAAACATATATATAACGATCATGTGAATGCCGACATGACATTTGATAAATTTAAAGAGATGTGCGGCAAAGCATGGGCTGAAAAGTATGGATTTCTTGTTATTATGAAAGATGAAGCTATAAAAGATGGAAGGTATCGAATAGGGTTAGATAAATTTGTATTAATCTATTAAATGAATAGCGGTGTGTCTAGTAATGAATGAGACTTCATAGTGTAAACATGGTAAATCAAGAAAAACTATTGAAAGAAATAAAATCACTCAGTGATTCTATTAGGATTAAAAACCGTGCATTAAGGATGGGTATAAGCGAAAGAGAAGAATTTTTAGAGACTACATTTAAACCTATTACAGAACCTTTAAAACAAATATCAGAAACCATTAGTAAACCTCGTTACGAAGGAGATGTTTTACTACCAGTTTCTAAACAAGAAGTACAAGCATTAAAAAAGGAAGACAATGATGATTCATATACAAGCGCTAGTGACCAAGAAGAAACAAAAGAAGAAGAACCTATTGTTGAAAAGGAAGAAGAACAGCCAATACCTGAAGCAGAACAATCTATTCCAAATTTAACACAATTGAGTAGCGATATATTACAACACGGACCTCTGGGAAGAAAATATATATTGAAAATGCTACATGATATAAAATCAAACCCTAATTTAAGTAAATCACACGTATACGGAGCAAGAATTGATGGGAATGAATTGAAAATAGGTGATTCAAAACTTAAAATAACTGAAGACGATTATATCATTATTGGTGAGCATAAATATAAGGGAACAAAAGGATTATATGAATTAATTTTTAAAAACATACCATTGAGATATTCGACCAAAGATTTAAATACTTTTAAGGAAATTTTACAAAATACTAATGCACATAAAAGGAATTACTCAAAGGATGCAATAATTAATCGTTCACGCGCAACAAAATATAACATTGTTATAAAAAAGTTGTTTCCCCCACGAAAACTACCAACATTACGTACCGCACCAGCAGTAAAACAACCGCTAAAAAGAAAATCTTTATCACTTATGGATTTATCACTTCTTGAACAACATAGTAAAAAGATTAAAGGAGATACTTCAACATCTGGCAAAGGACTAATGAAAAATCTGTACAATACCAATGTAATTTATTACAAAGACATTAATAAATTAGTTGACAGAATGAGACTATTACATGAAGCTATGGAAGCTGGTCATACAGGTTTAAATAATGAATGGGTAGCTCTAGTTGATGAACTCAGAAGTCGAGGTGTCGTCGTATAATTGTCCGCAGATATAAAAGAATGGCAAGCATATAATGTATCATTTTTAACATGAGCGTGGACAAGTTTGGACGGTACTCCGCGTTAGGAGTGCAAGTTGGAGAAGACAGAAAAAGAAGTGGACTGCCGCAAACACCTGAAGGTGACTATAACATAAGTAATAAACGTTTAAAACTAGTTAAAGATCCAGAAGAAGATACTGATGGAGCAAATTTAAAGACGGTAAAAGAAGCTACTTCAACATCATTAAAATTACTTAAGGATACTTACGATGTTAAATCACATAGAATAATTAATGTTGGTAAACCAACTGACAGTTCTGATGCAATTACTAAAGAGTATTTATCATCTGAACTTTCAAACACTTTAAAATTGCAGTGGGGTAACAATTTAAAAGATGGACAAACATATGATGCTGGAAATCATAGGATAACCAATGTGGCAAATCCAAAAAATGATAAAGATTCAGTTAATAAAGAATATTTACATTCTATAATACCGGAAAAGACTCAACGAGGATTTTCTTTTTATAAGTTTATTATAAATGACATTGGATACCCAAAGGAAGACGGTGATGCTGTAAACCTGAAATACATCAAGGACAACTGTATTTTACAAGATGCTGATGAAATAGATTGTCATGGAAAAGCATTGTCAAATGTAAAATTTGGTTCTCAACCAAAAGACGCTGTTACTATGGAACAATTATCTAAAGAATTAAAAAAGGAAACATCAAATTTTGTAAAACATGAAGATGCTGTGCTAAGGCGAGGAAATACATTTATACATGGAAATGAAAAATTTGATTTAATGCAAGGAAGTAATGATAAATGGGATGCGGGAGGTAAAAGAATAACAAATGGAAGATTTGGTCAAAAAAGTTCGGATGTACCTTTAATGGCACAAACATTAATTGCGGGCGGTCCTTTATTAGGCACATATGAAGGTCATAATAGAAGAATAAAAAATATAATGCCTGGTTATGAAGAAAATGATTGTGTTACAGTGAAACAAACAATAACTTGGGATAAACGCAATGGAACCAAATTTGATGCTAAAATGAAGAAAATAATTAATATTTCACCAGGTGAAGATTTTAATGATGCTGCTACTATTGGACAAGTTATAACAACATCAAAAAATGATTCAACCGCTTACACGTGTAATGATAAACGTATTATGCAGTTACACGATCCTCAACATCCGAAAGATGCTGTAACTTTAGATTGTTTAATAAGAATAGTGGGCAATTTACTTATTGATACCCACAATCATATAGCTAGTACAACAAGTCATGTGATAATTCAACCCGATGAACGAGAAGCTTGGATTAAAAATAGAATCATAAATCAGTATATAATTAATTTGAATAATTAATTATTTAAATATAAAAATTGTGCATAAGTTATTCATTTATATAAAGCATCTCGTTGAGTAAACACACCGGTTATATATAAAACAACATAATGAAGATCGCACCGCTCAGTCGTCGTCAAGTCAGCGGCAAGAAAGGACTTGGTATAACATCAGCTGCGTTATCCCTTCTCAAACGAATTCCTGTTGGTGCTGTTGTAAATCGGGCAATAGACGCTCTACCATACGAATTTCATCTGCCAGGAGGTTATCAATATTGCGGACCCGGAACTAAATTGGCAAAACGTTTAGCAAGAGGGGATCCAGGAATTAATAAATTGGATCAAGCTTGCAAAGAACACGATATAGCGTATTCCAAGTTTGCTGATTCAACAAATAGATCAATAGCAGATAGAGTGCTAGCGGAAAAAGCTTGGCAAAGAGTTAAATCAAGTGACGCAAGTATTGCAGAAAAAGCAGCCGCTTGGGCAGTAACTACAGCTATGAAGGCGAAAACAAAATTTGGTGGCGGAAAACGTCGAAGAGGAAGACCTGCAAAGAAAAGAGCTCCTAAAAGAGGTGGAAACATTAAAAAGAGACGTCGTAGAACTCGTAAAACAAAGACAAAGAAGACTTCCGTTTGGTCAATGGTAAAAAACGGAGCAGGTCTATACCTAAGACCGTACCGTGTGTACTAAATAAGAAAAATCAATTGATAATTCCAAATAAAGCCTTAACAAATCATCAATTATCAAATTATGTAAAATGTTTGAAGATACCATTTTTTAGGGGAGTTTTTATGAAAGACGCATTACCAAAAAACATATGGAAAAATGAAACTGGAATAGTAAATTTAGATTCCTCCTATGGTCCAGGAACTCATTGGGTATGCTATAAAAAACTCGGACAAAGCGTTTATTATTTTGACAGTTTTGGCAATCTACCACCACCTAAAGAACTTCAACACTATTTTAGAAACTCTAAGAATATATTTTACAATTATAAAAGAGAACAACCTAACAATACAGAAATATGCGGACATTTATGTTTGGAGTTTTTAGCAAAAAGTGTCAGTCAGCTTTAAGATGTCATCGTACACAGTGTCACTGAGCGGAAATTCATCTACATTAAAAAGTACTCTTTTCCCAGCATTGCGTCTATCTAAAGATAGATTATGGGAAGCGGCATTATTAGATTTCACTACGTACAATTCGATTCCCAACATTACAGAGGGTAAAAACAATTTACTACATTATTATGAAAGTAAAGATGAAAAAGGAAATTATTCAGAATTAAAAATAATAACCTTGTCTACGGGAGCATATGAAATAGATGATATAAACCAGCTATTACAGAAGCAGCTAGGAGAAGAAAATATCTGTATAAAAGGAAACAACAATACTTTAAAAGCGGAAATTACCTCAAAATATTATATAGATTTAAGTTTAGAAAATTCAATCGGTAGTTTACTCGGATTTTCAGATAAGAAAAGAAAAATCTTAGATCCCGGAACTACTCATACCGGTGATACCACAGTAACAATATTAAAGGTTAATAGTATTGATATAACATGCAATATTATACACGGATCGTATAGAGATGGGGTAAACCAACATATTTTACATACATTTTATCCAACAGTTGCTCCTGGTTTTAAAATAGTTGAGAAGCCACAAAACCTTATATACCTACCATTAAACACCAGTTTTATTTCAGACATCGTACTGAACATATCAGATCAGGACGGTAATAGTGTTGACTTTAGAAAAGAAACAATTACAATACGGTTACACATAAAAGCGGTAACTTAAGTATAACATGGGATTAACATTTAAACCACAACGGAAAAGCCGGGAGCTCAGTAGCTCTTCAACATTGGACGAGTTAACACCGGACAACATACATTTCCTACAAAAAATTGGGTTAAAACTAAATTACGATGGACATTCTGGATATATCTCAAGGACCGACGTTCGACGAAACCCTATGGGAGAAGGAATATCACACACACAACCCTTACACTTCATCAAAATTAAACAATAATGATGAAATAAGGATTCCCATTCAACAACAAGATATTTACACATTACCCTGTGAGAGTTATTTATATATTGAGGGACAAGTATTAAAATTGGATGGAAAAACCGGTTCATCTGTTCCTTTTATAAATAACCCAATGGCATATCTTTTTGACGAAATAAGATATGAAATATCAGGAGTGACAGTTGATTCAACAAAAAAGGTTGGTATAACAACAACACTAAAAGGATTAACATCATTAACACCCCATGAAAAGAATTCAATAGTCACCGCCGGATGGGTTACCCCCGATAAAGACAGCATAACACCAAATTCCAATGGTCATTTTGATTTTCACATACCTTTACGATTGCTTTTGGGATTCGCTGAAGATTACAAGAGAATAATAATAAATGTCAAACAAGAATTGGTATTACTCAGATCTTCAACTAACAAGGACTTGATATTAGCAGCAAGTGGCACTGAAGAAAGTAAACTAGAATGGCAGCTACAATTAAATAAAATCGTGTGGAGAGTACCTCATGTAAGATTAGCCGATGAACATAGAATCGTATTGTTAAGAAAGTTAAAATCTGACCGTGATATTGTAATGCCTTTTAGAAGTTGGGAATTCCATGAATACCCCATATTACCTCAAACAGAACGACAAACATGGACTGTTAAAACATCTACTTATTTGGAACGAGCAAGGTACATAATACTAGGTTTTCAAACCAATCGAAAAGATGTTATAACCGCACACGCAGGTCAATTTGACCATTGCAATATAAAGAATTGCAAAGTGTTTCTAAACTCTCAATTCTTTCCTTATGACAATTTAAATGTCATGTTTAGCAAAAAGCGTTATTCCATCTTATATGATATGTATGCAAGATTTCAATCGTCATATTATGGAAAAACTAATACACCACTGTTATCACCTGAACAGTATTATTCAAAAGCCCCAATAATCGTT